>CM049848.1:7841523-8194023 GCA_027422415.1 Schizothorax lantsangensis
AAAACCCTGTCACAGGCTGCACCTGCCACTGTATGTCATATAGAGGCACAGCGTAAGAAATCATTATATTACATACACTCAAATCTCAAAAAAGTTTTATTTGGTGCAAGTAGTCTTATACAGTACTTGCTATTGTTTTAAGAACTACCTGCCAAACACTCCTCTGATGTGTCATGATGAATGATTAATTACAGAAATATTTCCCGAGACACGCAAGTGACAATGTGCTTATGTCTAATATGCAATAAATATGGAGGAAAAAAGGCCCCATCCATGCAAAAAGTATTTTCACTGTTGCAAAACTTTGTAAAGGCTTTAATATGTTATACTTTTGTAGTGTTTACAGACAAGTCCTTAAATAATTGTTTAAAAAACAGCACACAATTAACAACATTTAATGTAAAAGTGTGTGACAAAATACTCCAACTTGACCTTTATTTGACTTTAATATGGACATTTTATGCCATAATTCCCAAAGCATCTTTCATAACTGATTGTTAAGGGAAGCTTAGTACATGTTAGATCAAACTACATTAACCTACAGAGCAAAAACAAGGAGGTCCCTCTGAAACGAAGGAACATCTTCAGCATACGGATGACGATGACTGGAAGAGACTTTGATTTAATTCATCTTACTAAATTTAATCTACGTATCAGGCTTTCTGTGCTTATCATCGGTATAGTTTTACAAAAGAATATGTAAGGCATTTTGTATGTGAGTGTTAAAACCAATGTACATCTTTTTTTTTTTTTTTTTCTAAAAAACTTTGTCATCCCCTGAAAACAGGGCAGATAGTAGTTTCTGTACATAAATATTCCCTATAAAACACAAACCAAAAAAAAAAAAACACTTTTTACAACGTTCATATATAAAAATAATAATCTCTTTTCTCGAACTCCGTCTTGGAGCCTCTCTACAAGCGTGACCATACTGAAGAGAACATGAACATGCAGTGTGAATAAAACCAGCACGACGACAAACTCTTAAAAAGTTAATATAGAAAACAAAATCATTACAAACATTCACTAAAAAGCTTAATAATTTTCCTCTGCGTTCCATTGTTGCAACCTTCTTGAAGTGTCTCTATATAAAAGTGCACGCACCTGCACGTCTACGCAATAAAAACAGATGCTGAAATGCAACTCCTCGCACACTGCATCTTTCAGTAACGTTGTGCTCTTTGTAAACTGTTCGTGTGTGTTTGTGTAACATATAGGCCAACATACAGTACTCTTAATTTTTTTTTTTTTGTAGTGCACAAGTATCAGCTTTGCTGAAAGTCTATGAGGGGACTGGATCTCTTGCCACAAGTGTCATGTGCAAGTTTTCCAATGTAAATGTAAGCATGCAGTGTGTGACCTGCGATCTGTGTGTCTTAGTCGCTAACATCTAAACCCAGCCCGGTCATGTTAGCAGATGACAAATCTGCGTCGTCTTCATTGCCGCTTTCCTCTGATTCATCCTCGCTGTGATTTCCCATCATGACTTGCTGCATGGCGAGAGTTGCTCCATCTGATGAAAGCGCCTGGAAGCCATCAACATTCATCCCCACTGTAACCATACTACCTGCACACAATCACAATACATATTCCACTGTCAAATATCAGTCAGTCAATGAAAATCTGTGATATAAATCTGACTCTTTTTGGGCATGAGTGCTGTAAAAGCACATTGTTTTGAGAAAGTACCGTCTGGCATTGTGAGCTGCTGCTGGGTTCCAGATGAGGCGATGGTGTCAGACCAGAAGCGGTGTAGCGGGCGGCTCTGAGCCGTCTTCTTTTTGGTTTTGGCCATCTCTGAGTTGACATCCAGCATCGGCTGCAAGATCCGTCTTCGAGCATTAATAAACCTACAGGACAGACACAGACAATATTTTGCATCCTTCGCTATGCACAGGAGATATATCAGTGCGTGGAAAGTAAATATGTAGTAATTAATCATTTTGAGAGTTATTTTTAATTCCTATTTTAAAAATGTAATTCATGTAATTCTACATACTGTATTTTAATCATTTTAAATGCGTGATGAACACAAAAGCTGATAAACAGCAACTTTCAAGGTTTATGTAACAAACATGATATCATGTATGAATTAGTGATAGAAATTAATATTCTTTACATTCTGAATTCAGATGTAGTTATTTGGGTTTACTGTTCACACTATCATTATTTTGCTTTGCTTATGCTACTTCTGTGCATGACATTGTAATTACAAATGCTCACATAGTTGTTTCCCAGCTGCACTTGAAGGCAGGATGTCTGAATATTTTAAGGAAATACATAAATGCACAGCATTTGAGAACTCATTGTAAACGTTTTGTATTTAATACATCAGGAGATAAAAACATAAGACTTTAAAATAGGTCTGTCATGTTATTTTTGTAAATAAAGAAACCGAAAAATTAAAAACAAATGTGTTTTTGCACATGTAATAATGTGCCAATAACGACTGAAAAAGTATGAAAAAGTAAACCTTATAATTTTAAGAAATTATTGAACACTTCTTTTGCAATACACAAAAGATTTTATTGATTATGCGTTTAATTTCTTAACTATTGTTGATCCTGTGTAGAAAAGTCAGCAAAGTGGAACAGAGTCAATAGCTATGTTTCCATCCAAAAATGCAATTTAAACTTGTGCTCAAAACTGGAATATCGCATAAAACATTTGCGAATAAAGCACCGTTTCCATCCAACGAGTCAAAGAGAACAAAATTGTCACTTCCTGATCAACCGACACTATATATTACTAAGAAAATTAGGAGAAGCCACTGTATATAAGAATTTTCATATATGATAAATTACTTGCATCTCATAGTGAGCAGATGAAACACAATAACTGCGGTCATTGCTTTCAGAGGCGGATGCTGCTGTTTGGGAACGCAGTCGTGTAAGTATATCAATTATACAGAAATACTTTGACGACAGACTTTGCTCAGGCATTTCAGAATGACCATAACATTTTAGATGCTGTGGAACAAGATCGGTCCGCTGGTTAGTCAGGTTTTCCTGTCCCGTCACATAAGTCACATGACTTTTTTTTTGATGCGCATGGTGGAATTTATTCGGTAAATGTGTTTACATCGTAGTTTACGTGCATTTTTTCTTATCGGATAAAAAGTTGATCCTACTCAATTGTGCGCATACGTTTTTAATCTTGTCGTTTCCATCCAGCGTTTTTTTATGCAATATTCCAAAATGTGCATAAAAAGAGGTGGATGGAAACATAGCTACTGTCTACTTTGTGTTCTTGCTGGATTTACTTACCAGTTGTTGACCTGGAGTAAAGTCAGGTTTGTTTGAGTTGCAATTTGCTTTTTCTCTTCCTCAGTGGGATAAGGATGCTAAATAAAGAAGGTGAACAGTGGAGTGTTTATAAATTTATATCAGGTACAACAAAACTTCACGGACTGACTTTAAATGTTTGTTTGCCAACTAACCGCAATGTGCTGGAAGAGCCAGGAGCGCATGACACTGGTAGCCTGTTTGGGGAGAACACCACGCTTGTTTTTAGGTGAGTTATCATCTCCACCAAAGAAACTCAAGTCCTGATTGAGCTGAAACTGGAGCTGCAGGAAGTAGGAGGAGTCTCTGATCAGTGAGTCTGCTTGTGATCTGTGTGTAAATTTGTTTGTGTGTGCTCTGCTGGAGCGTCATGCAAACCTGTGAGTTCTGGATGTGTATTGTTCCAGGTGAGATGGCTTGTGTCACCACTTGTCCCTGTGGTGTGACTACTGTCACTGGCTGATACACTGTATTACCTGCACAGAAACAAGATTTTTTTAATAAGAGGAACCATCATTTCAACCAAATAGCCACTGATGCCAATTAGACTGAAAAGGCTCACATGTAATAAGTAAAACCCAAAATATATATATATTTTTTTTAAAAATCAACTAAATGAACACGTTTATGCATCAATAACTCTTTCCCCGCCAGCGTTTTTGAAAAAAGTTGCCAGCCACCGCCAGCGTTTTTGATGATTTCCACTAAAATTTCATGGCCCCCAGAATATTTTGTTGTATGAATATCTGAACATGCAACATCAAAATAAAAGAACAGACCCTCTACTATTTAACAAAAAAAATAAATCTGTTTCATTCTAGCTTTTTTTTTTTTTTTAAATCAACACTTGAATGTAGGTAAGTTTCATTAAAAAAAAAAAAAAGCAACATTGAGCAAAAATTCCATGTTTGGCAGGGAAGCCTTGTCAAACTAATGGAAAAGTCCGTGTTTGGCGGGGAAAGAGACAATAAGTGTATAATTATTTAAATGGAACATTAAATCATAAAAATCAGCAATGTTTATAAAAAACATTTGCAAATCAATGAATGCAAAATAAAAGACCACCAATAAATCTGAAAAACAAAGGTCTTATAGGGATAAGTCCCTATAAGTAGTCGTAGTTCACCGACGAGCTACACAATTCACACTCAGAATTGCAGATGAATCGCCTGCGATATTGAATGTGATATTGCGTAGCTTGTCAGTGAACTATGGCTCTGTGTATTAAATGCCGCTCCATTTGAAAACAGGTGATGGAGATTTATTAATAATCACAGAACCGGCTTTACTGACGAGATGCGCATGACAATCACATGCGATATATTGTGCACCCCTAATTGTAACCCCACGCAGCTCCCACTGCAATTCATAACACAAGAACATGTACCTGCGACCATTTGTGATGGATTGACTGCTGTCACTGTAACATTCCCTTGTTGAAGTCCTTGTGAGGGCGCCACAACACCCTGGGGGCTGAGGGCACTTGAGAAAGGGTTGGACAGCTGCAAATAAATAAATAAATTGAACAATACATCAATGTACTTGCTGTGAGTGTTAGTGTCTAAAATAAGAGGAAAAGGGCCTTTACTTGGTCATGGCATGGAGAGTATGGGCTGCCTGGCTCTCCACTCAGTAGTGTCTCACTGTTCATCTTGGTCTTGAGGCAGGAAATGTAACGGCTGCAGAAGTCCTTGCACAGATCACTAACTTTCTCTAGCTCTAACAGATGAATCCGCAGCACCTGGATGGCCTTGACCATCTGAGAGCAAGCATACATTTGTGACACTTGTCAGTGTTTGAAGTTAAGATCAAAGCTATAAGGTACAGTCAAACCAAAAATTATTAAGACACCAGATATATTTTTTCAGGGTCCAACTGAACCATAGCTAAGGTTTATCCAAAAAAAAGTCACTAGGTTTGTCAGTATGTATATTCTATGGAAAAAAGCCGCTAAAAGGGTCTGAAAGTTGCTAAAATCTAGTGCTGAAGTTGCGCTTGTGTGTGTGTGTGTGTGAGACGCGGGAGCTGATGGCAGCGGGCGGTGGATATTTGTGGAGGTCAATGTGGATATTGTGGACGAGTTCTTCTGTGTCATCACGTTCTACAGCTTCAGTTTCAGAACTTTCACGCTTAGTAACACATACAGCTGTTCCCTCACCTCAGTGCAACAGTGAAAAGAGACCCCTCTCAAACAGTGTCACGTTCCGAACGTTGTTTAAACGAAATACACCAGTATTGCGGTATTTTAAAAGTTCATATCATAAGAAAAATAAACACCAGTATTCGGTATGAACCGGTTTGCCGCCCAGCACTACAATAGAGGTACTACCATAAAAGCCAAATTTTGAGCAAGTAGATCTCTGTTAATTCATGTGCATCCATGCTCTTTTTTTATTCATAGTAAGATGGCAGTGATGCACAAAGGAAATGGGTTATATTGTAATGCATAAGCATGCACAAAATTCCCATGCGCATGTGAATAGTTTCTCGAAGGTACAAAAACTATTCTTGTGTGCAGATGACTGTACTATATACCAAATATAAAGCTGAAAAGAATGCTCTATGAACCATTTATGTTAAAAATGGTCTGAAAATCTAAAGAGTTTTGGAAATTTGAGTCTGGAAAAGTATGGAATTTTGAAATGGAAAATGTGTAGGAACCCTGTTTTTTACTAGTGGGTGCAGGACACTAAAGTTAATTTATGTAAGTGAGGATAGCAAAATAAAGTGAACCGTGACGTACCCAAAAATTCTTCATACAGTGGACTACCAGTAAAACTGATAAAGATTTGGGACCAAAAATTATTCAGACACTTTGACCTGACCATGTTTTGCTGAAGTGTTTTTTCTTTAATTGCTAATGTGACCTTTTTACACCACAGACTGAACTAAATTAAGCATGGCTAAGGGTGGCCCAACAAAGTATTGATAGTTGTGTAAATATTGTCATACTAACAGTTGTCTGAATAATTTTTGGTTGATTGTAATCCAATACATACCTTTCTATCAAAGCTATCTGACATTATCAAGATGAATTTGTTCTGACACAGTTTAACTGAGTTCTTGTCATATTTTCTAAACTATATTGAATAAACTGCGATAATGTGAGAAATGTTGAAAGTGTCTGAATAAATTTTGGTTTGACTGTATATACAGTAATATTAGCTATTTTGTCACCATCTGTCACATCTCTTACCAAGTTGTCAAGGTCTGGGTCTTCACTAAAGAATGCTTTGCCATCTTTCTCCTGACTGCGTACAAAGTTTTCGATGTCAACATCAAAACTGGCAGACGTTACGCAGTCAGAGCCCTGAGTGGACTGCTCACACTTCTCAAACAGCAGGGCCAAGAGAGGGAAGAGGGGATGTCTGTGGAGAAGAACCATGTGTAAGAGACAACACTGTTAGAGGTACTTACAGCACACGTCTGAGAGCAAACTACACTACCCTTCAAAAGCTCAGGGCAGACAAGATTTTTTATGTTTTTAAAATAACTCTTTTGCTCATCAAGACTGTATTTATATGATCAGAAATACAGTACAGACAGATATATTGTGAAATATTACTACCATTTAAAATAACCATTTTCTATTTGAATTTATATTAAAATGTAATTTATTCCTGCGATGCAAAGCTGAATTTTCAGCATCATTACTCCAGTCTTCAGTGTCACATGATCCTTCAGGAATCATTCTAATATACTGATTTGCTGCTTAAGAACATTTCTTATTATCAATGTTGAAAACAGTTGCACTACATGAATATAAAATAAAAACGCATTTATTTGAAATAGAAATATTTTGTAACATTATAAATGCTTTTACAATCACTTTTGATCAGAATGTCTCCTTGCTGAACAAAATATTAATTTCTCTTCAAAAACTTTTTAAAGGTAATGTATATTTATAAAATGTATAGTGTAAATTCGAACACTCATGTCACCTATATATACAGGATTTGTAGACATCCATTTGTGTTTGTGGTTCAGTGGATACAGGGCTGCTGGAGCTTCCTGTGCTTCCATTGGCAGAGCCCTGTTCAAGGTCACTCTCTGACTGCTCCATGACCTGCATCTAAACCAGGAGAAAACAGCCAAAAAGAGATTATATTTCATATACTAGTTCTAACATTTTGCTTGACAGTGGTGTTTTAGCATTTGTAGCTCACTGACTTTACATCACTTCCAGATGTACACTTTAACAGTTATACTTGTACTCACAAAGACTCATAAACAGCAATGAAATGTTAACATTTTTATAACATTACATTCTTTAAATTTCTCTTAATTTTATATGATTTGCAATTTTTGTAGTTTAAAACCCTGATTTAAGTGATTGTTATTATCTAGCAAGATAGTTCTTTAAATTTCTATTACTTTTATAGAAGATCTGTGCAACTTTTGTACAGTCTAAAACCCTGATTTGTTATTTTATAGCAAAAAATAATTAATTAAAATCCAATTAAATAAATAAATAAATACATATACATATATACATACATACATACATATATATATGAAAGTGAGGTGACATACGACCAAGTATGGTGACCCATACTCGGAATTTGTGCTCTGCATTTGACCCATCCAAAGTGCACACACACCCGGAGCAGTAGGCAGCCATTTATGCTGCGGCGCCCGGGGAGCAGTTGGGGGTTCGGTGCCTTGCTCAAGGGCACCTCAGTCATGGTATTGAGGGTGAAGAGAGCGCTGTACATTCACTCCCCCCACCTACAATTCCTGCCGGCCAGAGACTCGAACTCGCAACCTTTGGGTTACGAGTCCAACTCTCTAACCATTAGGCCACGACTTCAAATATGATCAACTAACTAAATTTTATAATGATCAACACTTTTAACAATTTTAATGACATAGCCCGGTTAATTAAAGCCTTTTTATCTTTACTATACGAATGCCTAGGAGCATTTCATCTTTTTAGTTTAAATTTTATAACGGTTCTTTGAATTTCCATTAATTTAACATGTATGACATTTTTGTATGGTTTAAAACCCTGATTTGATTGATTTGTTATCAGTCTAATCTAGATGTTCTAGATGCTAAATGCAAATCTAGATGTTATCCTATCTAGCAATAAAATATTCAAATTAAATGACTTTTTTGGTAAAAAAGGGTAGGATGGTTGAACTTGATGAATTTGTGTAAAACAATAAAATGTTGAGATTAACTCTTTGTCTCTAAATTTGTAAAACGAGTAACACTTTACAATAAGGTGTCATTTGTTAACATTAGTTAATGTATTAACTAACATGAACAAACAATGAACAATGCATTTATTACACTATTTATTAATCTTTGTTACTGTTAGTTAATGAAAATACAGTTGTTCATTGTTTATTCATGTTAGTTCACAGTGCATTAACTAATGTTAAAAAACACAACTTGTGATTTTAATAATGCATTAGTATATTCTGAAATTAACATTAACTAACTATTAATAAATGCTGTAGAAGTCTTGTTCATTCTTAGTTCATGTTTACTAATGTTGTTAACTAATGAAACTTATTGTAAAGTGTTACCATAAAATGTAAAGACTAAGAGAAATTTAGGAGAAATGGGGGAAAATATGATGCATTTAAAACTAGTTCTGTTTCATGCCAAGTTAATAGTATGTTAGATAATAGTGCATCAAACATATTTATTAACGGAGTGTCTATTTACACTAAGTGCAAATAGCCTGCCATGTTGGCAGAAGCTATTTATACTAACTCCGCCCACTAACGTGTGATTGGGCTGGTCAACATTACAAAAGACTGATGGTTATCGTCAGCTCCAGTGGCGCAGATGGTAAAATGTGTGTTGTACTCATTTTGACGCGATCAACCCGGGTTCAAATCCGCCTTTTGGCAAACTTTTTTTCTCCCTTTTCAAATTTCAAATCACATCAGAAAAGCATTTATTTTCAAGGAAATAATCAAAAAGTTGAAAAAGTATCGGTATGGTTAGGGAGGGCTTTATTGTCTCAATAAGGTGGCATCCATTTAATAATTTGAATTAAAATTAAAATTTATACTCAAGTTATTATTGCATACTATTTTATAATGTACTACATTACTGAGGTCAGATAATTGCCACTATTTGTAATAAGTAGTATAAATAGCAGAAAATCCTGCTATTTTAACAGTGTAAATATAATCTATAGCTATTTGCACTTAGTGTAAATATAATCAATCGCTATTTACACTTAATGCAAATAGCCGCTGCCATTTATTAATTCTTGGGGAGAAAAAAAAAAAAGTAGTAATGGGACACCAAAGTGTGCGGTTCTCATGGAAAGTGCCAAACAAAAGAAGTGTGAAATTTGAATGTCACACCTACCTGCTGGTCTCCCTCTTGATATTCGTCTATGGACACAGACTGTGCAGCCATTATATTCAAAGTGGCCACTGCCAACCCTGGGGCATTATATGGGCAGGCAGCAGGAAACGACCTAGAAGTGACCACATGCAACCTTTTTAAAGGCTCTAGTCTCAAACAACATTATACGAGTTATTGAAAACTCCTGTGTAACCACTTTTTAACTTAACCAACATGAAGATACTGGTTTATTTATTTATTTTTTCGTATTCAACATATGCAGCCAATCAAAGGGGGAATGCATGGAGTAAACTTGCAAAGGAAAGCCTGAATGTATTGATATGCAAATCCAATGTTATGTACTGTAGAGCGCCATTTCCATGCTTTACAACACATTCACAAACCAACTAGCACATCTGCTGTGGAGGGTGCGAATACTTGCGACATTGGTGTTTATCAATATACATGCTATTTATTTCCCAACAAAATGCAACGCTCACGTCACATATTGGCAAGGACGTTTAAGTCAATCTCAATCAGAATGCATTTGATAATTTCGTTTACAAACAAAAAGTAAGTCTAGCTAAAGTGTTGTTGGTGTAAAAAACGAAATGTGAAGCAGTAAATTGAGACGCATTACAGTCAGCTGTTCGTTTAGCCATTGTCTCTGACTAAACTTTAAAGAACGAGAGAAGACTCGTCGGTCTAACGTTAGCCTAAATGCTCAGTCACGTTATTTGGACTGGGAAGTAAATGTAGCAGCGGGTGCTAAAGTAGGAAACGCCATGTTCCTCTGTAACAAACGGGCAGAGCTGTTAGCTAGTGCATTATTAGCCCGCTAGCAAGCCAAGCACAGTCGCTACAGCGGCTCACACACGACGAGCGCCTAACCGCAGCACTAATCCTTCACTGTATTCGATGTGAAGGCAATTTAAAGGACGTTAACGTGCGATTTTAATTATGTTAGTTTAAGCGGATAATTTAGCCCCGAGACTGTCGTCTAGCGCTCCTCTGGCCTGACTGAGAGAGGGAGACAGAGAGCTGCTAAACCCGGGCCTTCACTCAGCGGTCGCCCTTGCTAGAATGAAACCTCTTCAAAAGCAGACATATTTTTTTTTCTCCATCTAGATTTTTAGGACAAGATTGGCTCGACTGTCCCATGCAACTCCCACGAGCCCCTAACAGCGTATGCCCTATTTCACTCTGCCCCGGGCATTTTTGTGTGTTGCTCGGATTGTTTGATTGATAGGGAGCGGAAAAAGACGAGTTTGAGTGACAGCTTACCTGGGTGCCAATCTTCGTCACACTGACAAGCGGCTGCAGCAATCGGGATCCGCATTTGTCGCGCTACGTCATCACGCACGGGGACGCAGTGCACTCAGCTCATGAATATTTAAGCAGGGGGAGGAGAAGTGACGTGAGACAAGGCAAGGTTCTCGCCCTCAGCGAATATTTTAAACACTCCCTGTTATGGGAGTACCAGGATCGTGACAATTAGTTTTAAAATCTGTGCCATTTAAGTGCAATATATTTGTTTGATGTTCTGCCCCAAAATTTATTTTCTCAAAAATGTCACAATTTCTACATTTTAAATAACTCTTTGTATTCATGAGTTCATTTGAAAGGATTTTGCAGTTGGAAATCATTTTTAAAAGTACAGAAATACCATTTAGTTGTTATGGAAAAGGCCTTTTTGGCCTTTTTTTTATTCTACGAATTGAAAAGAAAAAGTCTGATTTTTAATTTTTAATTATGTTGTGGAAACAAAGATGTAAACTCAGGATTCTAAAAAAAAATCTGAATTGCAAGAAGAGATAAAAAGTATTTTTTCTTAGAATTTCAAGAAACACAATATGAATTGTGAGATGAAAAGTCACAATCACCTTTTTTAATTTTTTTAATTCTGTGGGAGAAACTTAAAATTAACAAGGCAGAAATTAGTCATAAAACATTAGAAATTAGGTCATTTCAAACCTTTTAGTCTCACAATTAATTCAGGAAATACCGCATTTCAACCATTTGCCAATTTAAAGTTAGAAGTACTCTACCCTCCTTTATGCAATAAACAGTGTAATAAAGTCAGAGCAAGCATAGCCTCATTAGAATAAAGTATAAATTGAGATCAACACCATTCAAATACTGTAAAAGACAACAGCAACAAATAACTCTAGAACCACTCAGATGAGGTTAAATCATTTTAATTCCATAATTATAGAATTTTAGCATGAAGCTTGAGATTTGCCAGTAAATCATCTGAGGATCAATGCACATGTGGAAGAAGCAGGGTTGTGGACAAAGGTAGCAATAACACAGGCTCAGTGTCTGCCTGTGGAAGGCTGGGGCAGACGGTATTTAGACATCTCTACATCCACATCAGAAAAGGTGTACATGTCGTACTGGTGGTGCTGCAGGTTCTTGTATGTGGTGTTGTCAAAGGGTTCAGGCTCCGGCTCCGGGGCTTTCTCTGGGGCTTGTTCTGAGGAAATCAATAATGTAAGAGATTAAATGTAAGACATGTGGAACTGGGAAAAAACACCACTCAAAATGCATCTGACAGCAATGGAAAGACAAGAAGCTGTTTCAGGAAAAAAGCAATGAGTACCGTGCCCAATGAACAAGTAACTGAACATATCTTTTAGATTGGAAGATAATCTTGAATGAAAATATTTGCACAAGGACAAATCAAAGTAAAAATTAAACTATATTCTGAAGAAATGTTTAATTTTTTTTAAGTGATAATAGAAAGAAGTACATATAAGAGAGCCGAGGAAGAGTCTTCCTGTTAATTCCTTACTCTTCAAAAGGATTTCTGATTTGAATCTTCACACTTTCATGGCGTTACAGTAATCACTTTCAATCCACAGGTGGTCCTTTACACAAAAAGGTGTGAGGGGCCTCTAGCTTTTCACCTAGACTACAGGCGTCTGACAGTTTCTCTCACAATAACCTTAATCCGTTTCACCTACTACAGCTCCAGTCAATCAAACCTTAAAGTAAACCAGATGCTTATAAAGACAGGATCTTTCCACATTACTCTATTATTTTGCTCAGTTTTACCATAAATGTTATAAAACAACATTATAACACCCATAAGTTACAGCATAAGTACGCAAACTGATTAAATCAAACACCCCACATTCATGAATCTCGTCATAACACACTTATTTGTTATTACAGAACAAAACATTTAAAGCATCCAAGATTAAAAAGGGAGAGTTATGAGTAATAATGTCAGTAAGTAACCTCATTATATATATGATCTCAATCGCTTAAAAACATCAATATGGGATGCTGAAACAGGAACATGAATGGATTAACTTCAGTCTTCACATGGGAAAATATTACCATTAACGTAACAGGATCAAACAAACAATATTTCACAAAATAAGAAAATATGTACATCAAGCATAAAATATAAATAAGCCATGGGAGTGGAGATACTCATACAGGGGCAGAAAGTGTGAAAGGAACAGGAGAGTGAGAAGTGCTTTACATTGTCCATTAAGAAAAAGCTAAAGCTAGTACTAGATTTATGGAGGGGTAAAAAGTATTTTAAGAAAATCACTTAAATATAAAGTTGGCTTTACCCTATGTGACCAGTGGTGCAGAAGAAACCCACTTAATAGCACTCAAAACACAGCAGTGTGGTCTTCAGTATGAATGGATATATATGCATGCATGATCACAGATAAATCACTGAATGCTTACTTGCACAATCCTTTTACTACTTATTCCAATATCCAAAATTCACAATATTCCAGCTCCCATAGAGAAAACACACTCATCTCCAGTCACTCTGCACCAGTGGACATAATGTTGTACAGAAACATTTTAAGTAACTGTTTCTTGCAATACATAAATAAGGCGTAGTTCATGTCATTTATGAGGCGAGTTGCCTTTAGTTTTTTGTTTTCTATGGAAAAAAATGGGTAACACCTTATTTTAAGGTGTCCTTGTTACACGCTACATGTACTTACTATTATAATAACAATAAGTTATGCATAATTACACATAAATAACCCTAAACCAAACCATAATCCTAACCATATAGTAAGTACATGTAGTTAATTAATATTACTCAGTACTTAAATGTATAATTACACTGTAACAAGAACCTTAAAATAAAGTGTAACCAAGAAATGTAATGAGCCACAACTATTCTACCCCTCCAACGTCCTAAAAATGCGTTCATACATACAGCAATTTTATCACTGGAGTGGGAATATTATTGGTTTAAGTAGGTGTTCATACAGTGCTACTGTTATTGAAGAGTCGAAGAGCTTTTGAAAATCTGTTAAAATGCATAATGCATCATATATAATCATCCATCATGATGATGATCTGCATCTCTCACAGGAGAGACTACACAAAACTAGTTACTGTGATTTGCCTTTGTGGAGCAGCACTGCAGTCAACACACTGCATCACTTCTCATTTGCATGAAGTTGAAGATGATCAACTTTTTTATTTTTACTTTTATTTAGCTAGGACAGTTGAAAGTGGCAGAAAACAACTGGATAGGAGAAAAGGGAATAGGACCGATCCGGGACTGAAACTCGGGTTACTCTAAGCTAATTGTCCCTGCTGCTCATGTTATCGGAAATTAAAATTACTGTGATTAATAAGTTACTATCTTGCTGTCTATTGCTTTATGTGTGAACGCCTTGCTGATGAAAGCAGAAATGCACAAGAGGGGCAGCACTATTAAAGTG
Source organism: Schizothorax lantsangensis (assembly GCA_027422415.1). Classification (NCBI taxonomy): domain Eukaryota; kingdom Metazoa; phylum Chordata; class Actinopteri; order Cypriniformes; family Cyprinidae; genus Schizothorax; species Schizothorax lantsangensis. The sequence continues at coordinate 7,855,832 of CM049848.1, forward strand.
ACTATATGGTACTTTTGTTAATGTCACTCTCTACAGAACTATTTTGAAATGAGTTGGATGGTTAATTATATTATTATACTACATTACAGACAGAAGACTGGTGAGTAAAGAATAGAATAAATAGGATTAATAGAAGCCAACCCAAACATCCAGGTAGAATTAATGAATAAGTCATGCAAAGTCATGCAAATTTATGAAAATACAATAGTTAATAAAATAACTAAATAAGAAAAGCAAATCTAATGTAAATGCATATTGAAGATTAAAAGCTGCAAAGCCATTTGAGCAAAGCCTTTGTGCAAAAGCAATCCCACTGCTGCCATAAAAAGATATTAGTGTTGAATAAATGGTAAGAGAAATGTGTTTCTGTGATGTGACGGATCCAGAGAAAGAAACGGAGTAAGGATGTGTGGTGTACCCTCAGGTGTCTCCACAACGTTCGTCTCAGCCCAAGCCTCCACAGCATCAGCGGCCACAGGTGCAGGGTCTACCAGCTCTTCTGAAGGGGCTGCTGGCGTTCCTGCCTCAGCTTTGGATGGTGCATCTTCAGGTTTAGCTGCAACATCTCCAGAAGCCTCAGGAGCTACCCCAGGACTAGCTTCAACAGCGGTTTTGACTATTTCTTCAGGACTGGCTTCTGTAAGGACTTCTGGGACAACTTCTGCAGCAACTTTGAAAGCATCTTCAGCTTTGATTTCTGGTTCCTTTTCAACAACAATCTCCTCCACAGGACCCGTTTTAACTTCTGTTGCAGTGTCCACTATCTTATCAGTAGTGTCAGCTTTAATGTATTCACTGGACATTTCTGGAATCGATTCAAGTGTGGAGGATGATACTATAGGGGCAGGATCAATAAAGGTCTCATCTGATCCATCTGGTTTAGCACTTGGTGTGGGAACCTCTTCTGGTTTTGCTTTAGTCACAGTTTTTGCACTTTCTTGAGCTTCTCCAAATGAGGCAGATTCAGGCTTTGCTTTCTTATCTACTTGTTCAGTTGTCAGACCAGGAGCTTTCTTCTCCTCTGCTGCTTTCTCTCCAGATTGTAGTGTTTCTGGTGTTTCAGTCTTCGGCTTCTCATCATCAGAATCAGAGTCTGAATCAGAATCACTGGAGGATGAGGATGAGGATGAAGAAGAGCTATCGTCTTGATCTTTCTGTACTTCTGCCTCAACATCCGAGGCCTTACTTCCATCGCTTTTTGTAGTGACTTCATTAGTAGGTGGGACTTCAGAGATCTTTGCCTCTTCAACAGCAACTTCAGCTGCTGCTGTATCAGCAACTGGACTGCCAGCTGTCGTCTCATTTGCAGCGGCTGTGGAAACAGCCTCAGCGGTTTCAGACTCACCTAAAGCTACATTTTTGGGAAGAAATCCTGTGGCAGACAGCTTAGAAGGGAAGGCAACTGCGGGCTTGTAGCCTAGAAGAGAGGTCCTCTCATCGGCCTCTATGGCTGAGGAAATGGCAAATGGGATAAAATATATGAGATTGTTTTTGTAGTTTATTACATTTGAGAAACCCTCCTGTTCAATGTAACTGTTAAACCCAGCAAACACCTTAAGAAAACCTTGCACACCCTATCAAAGTCCCTTTAAGGCTTGTCAGTCCACTTAGCAACCTCCAAGGCAATTATTTTCAATCTAGGCAAAAGGCATGCAAGTACAGCACTACTTGAATGTGGAAAGACCAAAATCTGTTTGCTAAAATAGTTCAAATCACCAATAAAGTCTTACAAAGGTGTAGGCTGAGCATCTTTAGCAAAACCAGGCTAAAAACTGCATTTTCAGGCTAGTCCAACTAATGAACAAGCACACTGTAGAGTAATAATTTAATTTAAAGACCAAATAAATAAATAAAAAAATAAAAATTGTTGTCCTTGTCTGTAATTCTAGAGGCCACCTACACTACTGTTAAGAAGTTTGGGGTCAGTAAAATTTTAAGAATTATATGCTTTCATTCAGATCAAAAGTGAAAGTAAAGACATAATATTACAAAAGTATATATATATATATATATATATATATATTTTTTTTTTTTAGAATCCTGAAAATATTAAACTGCACAAATGTAGAGTAATGGCTCCTGAAAAAATATAAAGTTTATAAATGTCAATTATTTCACAATTTTACTGTATTTTTGATCAAATAAATGCAGCCTTGGTGAGCATAAGATATTTCTTTCAAAACCATAAAAATACCTTACTGACCACAGTCTTTTGAATGGTAGTAATGCATATATTAATGTACTACTAAAAGATTTAAAAAAATTATCAAATTATATTTTACTAATTATTGCCAAGTTTTAAAATGTTAATTGTGTTAATTCCATGAAATATACCTATACATCATCTTGCACTCAAGGGCATATACCAATTTTGCATGTCCAATACAATACTCTCTTGAACGACAATGTTTCCTTGCCTAAATTATAAATACCTGCCATCCCGGACTAATAGCAAATTGTGGTTTATAAGTGTGAAAAAAAAACAAAAAAAAAAAAAACACCAAAAAGGCTTCAATATGTCCCATACCAAACAACATCATTAAAACCATTACTTTGCACAGTACTACAAATTGTTTGTGAAAATGCCACCTTCAACAGTAAAAGCATTAAAGAATCCCTTGAACAAGAATAGTCATGCAGATATCTTTAAAGGAAATTTGTGCATGCTTTTAAAACCAATTAATATAACTGCATGAGCTTCCATTGTACAGGTGCATCTCAATAAATTAGAAAATCGTGGAAAAGTTCATTTATTTCAGTAATTCAACTCAACATTGTGAAACTCGTGTATTAAATAAATTCAATGCACACAGACTGAAGTAGTTTAAGTATTTGGTTCTTTTAATTGTGATGATTTAGGCTCACATTTAACAAAAACCCACCAATTCACTATCTCAACAAATTAGAATACTTCATAAGACCAATAAAAAAAACATTTTTAGTGAGTTGTTGGCCTTCTGGAAAGTATGTTCATTTACTGTATATGTGCTCAATACTTGGTAGGGGCTCCTTTTGCTTTAATTACTGCCTCAATTCGGCGTGGCATGGAGGTGATCATTTTGTGGCACTGCTGAGGTGGTATGGAAGCCCAGGTTTCTTTGACAGTGGCCTTCAGCTCATCTGAATTGTTGGGTCTGGTGTCTCTCATCTTCCTCTTGACAATACCCCATAGATTCTCTATGGGGTTCAGGTCAGGCGAGTTTGCTGGCCAATCAAGCACAGTAACACCATGGTCATTGAACCAGCTTTTGGTACCTTTGGCAGTGTGGGCAGGTGCCAAGTCCTGCTGGAAAATGAAATCAGCATCTCCATAAAGCTTGTCAGCAGAAGGAAGCATGAAGTGCTCTAAAATTTCCTGGTAGATGGCTGCGTTGACTGTGGACTTCAGAAAACACAGTGGACCAACACCAGCAGATGACATGGCAGCCCAAATCATCACTGACTGTGGAAACTTCACACTGGACTTCAAGCAACATGGATTCTGTGCCTCTCCACTCTTCCTCCAGACTCTGGGACCTTGATTTCCAAATGAAATGCAAAATTTACTTTCATCTGAAAAGAGGACTTTGGACCACTGAGCAACAGTCCAGTTATTTTTCTCCACAGCCCAGGTAAGATGCTTCTGACGTTGTCTCTGGTTCAGAAGTGGCTTGGTAGCCCTTTTCCTGAAGACGTCTGAGCGTGGTAACTCTTGATGCACTGACTCCAGCTTCAGTCCACTCCTTGTGAAGCTCTCCCAAGTGTTTGAATCAGCTTTGCTTGACAGTATTCTCAAGCTTGCGGTCATCGCTGTTGCTTGTGCACCTTTTCCTACCACAAATTCTTCCTTCCAGTCAACTTTGCATTTAATATGCTTTGATACAGCACTCTGTAAACAGCCACACCTTTCAGTAATGACCCTCTGTGACTTACCCTCTTTGTGGAGGGCGTCAATGTTCGTCTTCTGGATCATTGCCAAGTCAGCAGTCTTCCCCATTATTGTGGTTTCAAAGAACAAGAGATACCCGGAATTTATACTGTAGGGATGGTCATTAATTGAAACTCAAATGTAAATATTCTAATATTTTGAGATACTAATTTTTGACTTTCATGAGCTGTAAGCTCTAATCCTCAAAATTAAAACATTTTTTTTAAATGTTTACTTTACATGTAATGAATCTAAAATATATGAAAGTTTCACTTTTTGAAATAAGCTACAAGAAAAAAAATGAACTTTTTCACGACATTCTAATTTATTGAGATGCACCTGTATGTCCTCAACCAGCTCAGCCAAAAGTAAATGATGCTTTTGAATGAAATGAAGCACATGTCTTTAGAAAGCATGAGGTTGAAGGGATGGGATCTAGTGATCTAGCTCAGAGGGTAAGGGCCTGTCCAAAATACCCACACTTGCGGTCTTGGCCACTTGAGAGCGTGTGCATGTGACAGGAAGTGCGTGCACAAGACTGTCTCAGGTCTGAAAAATGCCAAAAGCTCAGTGAACTTAATGCACACTAAACCCACACTAACACTAATACCGCTTCAGGACAGTTTTGTCAGTTAAATTAGGAATTAAGACCAAATTTGGTAGTAAAAAGAAAAGTGTTGCTACTGTTGCACATTGCATTAGTAAAGAGATGAGTACATGTATTTTACAAAATGTTTGCAACTGGATTTTATTCCAAACCTTTATGACTGCGTTTCTTCAGTAGAACGTAAAAGACGACATTTTGAAGAATGTCTGTAACCAAACAGGTACCTGTTTTGGTATTTTTTGTCCGTACAACAGTCAGTGGGAATCAAAACTGGTTGGTTACCAACATATTTTCTTTTGGGTGAAATGACATGAGGGTGAGTAAATGATGACATAATTTTAATTTTTGGGTGACCTATCCCTTTAATTAGAAGCATCACAATCAATAAATGAAAACATCTGAACAGACATTCATTAGTTTATTTTAAAGGGCAAAATATAGATCAAAATGTGCAAATATAGCTCAGTAAAAGTTGATGACACTATGTTGTAAGTGTGTCCCATCGGCTAATCAAATGTTTACACACCCCTGCAGTCTTCATGCCCACTTGAACTAAATACAGGAAATACACATCATTTATATAAAATAAAATATAAAAAAAATATTGTGATGTATTGTCAAGTATGGTGACCCATACTCGAAATTGGTCCTCTGCATTTAACCCATCCAAGTGCGCACACACACAGCAGTGAGTAGTGAACACACACACACTGTGAAAACGCACCCAGAGCAGTGGGCAGCCATGTTACAGCGCCCGGGGAGCAGTTGGGGGTTCGGTGTCTTGCTCAAGGACACCTCAGTCATGGTAATGAAGGAGGAGAGAGCACTGGTTATTCACTCCCCCACCAACAATCCCTGCCGGACCTGAGATTTGAACCTTAGGCCACGACTTCCCCTTGTATAAACTCATGTAAGTGCAAAGACAACAAGTGTGGGTAATTGAGACAGGCCCTAAGTATGGAAGATGATGCAAAACAGAACCTCAAAGCACAAATATTAATTACACACATAATATAATCATGCTGTAAACAGATTATGAGTGAGGTTGGAGTTTAGTATGTGAACATCACACAAACAGGGATTGAAACTCGAGATGGGAGATGTATGGAAAGAAAAAGCATGCCCTTACTCTTACTCTTACTTGAAGCCTTTGCCTTCTTTGCTGTTTTGGGTGGGACGTCCGCTTTAGTGCAGAGAGCTGCAATAAACGAGGTCCTAGGTGTCCCCCAGCCCTCACGCAGGAGACCCTGTATGAACACAGAAATACATATTATTAATCCAGTAATTTTTTTTTATTATTTTAAATTTAAAATTAGTTATTAATATATAGTTTATTTAACGTAATGTAACATTTTACTGACATTTCACTATTACGGTTATAACGGAGATTTAAGACCTGTTTTAACGTGTCCTCACCAAAATCTTATGCGAAAAGCTCTTCAAACATATTTACAAAGTATCTCTAGACCATCCTAGTAGAAATACAGCGAAAATTCGTTTATTATTACCTTGACAGATACAAGTCGACCTAACCTGAGCAGGGACGTCGCCATCTTTGTTCTCCTGTTATTATTGTCCGGGTCGAAAATGAAACTCACGAATCGGTCGTTCCCTCTTCTTCTTCTTCTTTTTCTAGTTTTACGGCGGATCGCAGACTTATAAGTGCATTACCGCCACCTATCTCTGAAATGGACCATTGACACTCTACCTTCAAACACCTTTATCTTTCCCTTTCTCTTCTCTCTCCCACACCCGCCCAGAGTCTTCATCGAGCTTCATTCGGCGCTGCGTGTTCAGCTCCTCCGTCCACCCTCATCCTCTCAAGCGGGATTTGAAGGAGAAAAGAGAAAAAACAAAACAAAGAAAGAGCGGTCGTTCCTTCAAAACGAAGCGTTTGTTTTATTTTAAAGCAAGAATGAACATAATTAAAGTCTTTCATACTTTTACAGAATAGTGTCCTTGTCATTAAATTTGATAAATGCAGAAGTGAAGAATGTTCATCGTAAAATCGTTTGCTGGATGTTTTCATACAGCATTCTACAAACAAATATATATGCTCCTCCTTACAGATTTAAAATTAACAAAATCGATTTAGATTTTAAGTGTATGTCACGTTTTATTATACAGTCATTGCATACCTCCTTGAATTACACCATTTTGGGGCTTATATAGACAACATTCATTAGGCCCATCTAAATAGCCCTCATATAATACACAGAGATGCACAGGTAAAGGGGAAAAAGTGTGAATATTGTGAGGATCAGGGGCATGCTCCACATGGACTTTCTTTCATTTTTTAAAATATATATTTGTTTTACATGCTCATTTGTAGTTACTTTGAGACATTTTTAAAAAACATTTATTACTTTTTTTTAATTATTATTATTATATGTCCAAAACTGATAAAAAAAACAAAACAAACAAACAACAACAACAAAAAAAATCTTGTTGCAACATTTTACAAAAATCAAAATTGAATATATTTGGTCAATATCTCATGTTATAAAAGATTAAGTGCTATGCAGGCTATTTAAGACAATATTGTCTGATTAGACGGCAATGCTGACTTAAAATGCAAAATGTTTGCCCTCTCTTTCTCCACGTTCCCACATCTCAGACCTCAAATACATAAAATATTACCCTTTTTAGACATTGTTTTTGAAGTAAAGAGTAAAAAAAAATACTATATTAAAAAAAAACTTAACTGAAACAACTTTATTTACCCTTGTAAGATCACAAGTACCCTTGTAAGACCCCGCACCCCATAAAAACATTTTCTCATTGGATCGAAGCAAATCTCATAGGTGACCTATTTAGAGCTTTAAAAAAGTAGTGAATACAGCTATCAATTTCAATATCAAGAATCCATTTGTATGACATTTTCTCCACTTCCCATTTAACAGAAAATGTAATGTAATGATTTAAGATTATATTAATAATCCAAAAACTAAGATGAAATATACCACTGCACACAATTTCATAGGCATTTTATTCAAATCATTTCTAAAAATAAAACTTTCAGACCAGACAGAAGATGTGTGGCTCAGTTTATTCAGCTCTTTTCCCAGATATTTTACACTAACAAACATTATGAAAAGCAACAAGCATTTATATCACAGCTAAGCTTATGCTCTCTTCCACAAGTGCATTATACATGACACAGGTAGTTTTGTCCATAAGACATAAGAATTTCTGAAAAATAGCTATTTAGTATTTAGAGTCTCACAAAATTAAAAATCTCACAAAATGTTCACTTTTACAGATAAAAGTCATTTAGTAGACTTCTTCACAAAATTGCACTGAGGCACAGGAAAGGATCAGAAGTTTACTTGGAGGACACTTCATCAAATTTAGGCTCTGTAAATACAAAAAGTGATAATGTTAGTCAAATGCACTGCAAAAACATTCAAATGCAGTCAAGGCCCATTCACACCAAGGACGATAACGATAAAGATATGTGACCCTGGACCACAAAACCAGTCAAAAGGGTCAAAATTGAGATTTATACATCATATGAAAGCTGAATAAATAAAGCTTTCCATTGATGTGTGGTTTGTCAGGATACGACAATATTTGGCCGAGATGCAACTATTTGAAAATCTGGAATCTGAGGGTGCAAAAACAAAAGAAAATTTTGTTTTTGAGAAAATTTGAGAAAATTGCCTTTAAAGTTGTCCAAATGAAGTTCTTAGCAATGCATATTACTAATCAAATATTAAGTTTTCATGTATTTACAGTAGGAAATTTACAAAATATCTTCATGGAACATGATCTTTATTAATGTCCTGATTTTTGGCATAAAAGAAAAATCTATAATTTTGACCTATACAATGTATTTTTGGCTATTGCTACAAATATACCCCAGCGACTTAAGACTGGTTTTGTGGTCCAGGGTCACATATACTTCTAAAAATCGTTCTCAATATTAAAGAATAGCAGAGTCCACACCACAGGTATAATGATAAAGGCACAGAGAAAATATATCGTCGGAATCACTTTCAGAACGATTTTTTTCCAACTGATGAACGATAAAAAACATTGACAGCCAATCAGAATCAATCCTGCTATCACAAGCTCGAGAATTTAAAGCGGCAGACGAGCGTGTGCTTAGAATAAACAGATGATATCGTTCGCTGGTGTGGACACTAATATCGTTATCTTTATACCGTAGTTATCATTCTTGGTTTGAATGGGGCTTACCACTCAAACAAAACTGAGATGTCAGACCTAAAACTCGTATTCTTGATGTTGTATTCTGAAGGAGTATTGGAATTGACAATTTTTGATGTAAATAAATTTACACACCAGGGAATTTGAACTCGGGGAAGGAAGACAGATCACCACCACCGTACAACCGCTGCAGTTTAGTTATTTCCTCAGCAAGAGCCTTCTGATATTCTGGACCGGCATCAACTAGACCACCAGCGGCACTGAGAAAACATGAAAAGTAACTATCAATTTAATAAAAAAAAGTAAGATCACAAAGAGCAGCATCACTCTTCAGAGACAAGCAAGAGAGTGTGATAGTAAAACACCATGTACCCGCTTTTTGTAGAGTATGCACGAATTGAATCTAGGAAAAGTTTCTGAATGGGGTCCAATCCAGCTGACAATCACAGGAAACACAACCATTAACAAGTGTTTATATAATCTCTAAGAAACAGACATGTATATGGATGCCAGAATCCTTGATATCTTGTACACTAAAGAAGAAATCAGTCATCTTTAACCCTCATGCATGAGAAGAGTGTCTGGTGTGGAGACTAGATCTAGTGAACTAAAGAGAACTGAGTCAAGGAGCAGGTCAGGCGGTGAGTAACTAGGACAGAGGTTGCATCTACACTGAAATGAAACGGAAGCATTTCATCGCATAAGAGTGATGAGCCATTGTGTAATAATCAATGCCCATCAAACAACTCATGATTATTAATTCAAGTAATCGTCATACATTCTTAATTTTGCATCCTGTAATAAATGGTTGCTTCCATTCCACATACAGCAAACAGTGCAATCTCAATCTCACTCAATGTACCATACACCATATTGGGAAAGTGGGTAAGGAGCATTTCATATTTAACTTTGACATATAAACCACAGTACACAGGAAAAGATAAGAGGATAATTAAGCAATCACTGATATCATGCGACCCCCTGGGAAGAAAAGTGAGACAATGACAGAGAAAGTGCATTTGAGTGAGGAAAGAGCAACAGGAAAGAAAGGTGAGGTCAAAGTACATTTACATGTTACCATACTCGTAAACAAACTAGTCAAAACATAGCAATGCATCACCTGTGATGATATCTTAAACCTAAAATTTGACCTAACTGTGAGTAACAGGAAAGAAAACCCAACATTTGTTCTGACAAAGTGACAATTTCTAATAAAGCACAACAAATTGAGTGTTATCTTTACAGATGGGGGAGTTGGGATGGGGCATAAATGAGAAAACAATTGTAATAATAATTTGTATATAATAGGGCTGTCAATTAAATCATCAATTAACGTGTTAATAAAATCGATATGCTGAATAATGAACATAATTAATTGATATTACTGTGCCAGACTAAGCATGGAATAAATTTACAAAAAAGTGGCTTTCAAGTCAATATACAGTTTCACTTACAATAAAATTTAGCTTATATTCAACAGTAATCTATTTGGTCTGTTTGCCTGTTGTAGACTTAAGGGACATTTATACAGGACCAAATGTGCTGTTTTTTAATTGTCAGTCTATGTAAATATGCTAAACATACATGTCTTGTCTTGTATCTCGCTGTTTTTTAGCGCCTTGCGCAATAAGCATTTCAAGTTCTTCAACTTAGTTAAATGTGCTATTCTACATGCTTTTACAAATTAAATGAACTAAACTGACATTAAACTGATGGCCAGTAAATTAGTACTTCAATTTGGGTAGATGTGAAATTTCACATTTTTAACAGTGAAATGTGCAACTATTTTCACAAAATTTCACATTATATTCAACATGATACTTGCCGTCTCTTTGTAATTATTTGTGTAATTGTTTCAAACTAAATCCTACACCAAGTTCTTTTTCAGTGTACTGAATTCATGATAAATTGACAGCCCTAGTAAATACAGTTACTCTCTGAGGAGTGAGGTCATTAATACAAGGACTGAACAAAGACAAAAGATTTCAATGAAAGAAGCAAAGGAAGACAGGTGCAGGATACAAGAGATCAAATACATGGAATAATGAACAACTCCATGAACAGAAAAGAAGGAAAAAAGAGACGAGTGTAAAAAAGCTGCAAAAACATGCGTTGCATAACATGAAGACTCAAAAAATGACAAACACATATATAATGCAGACATGCGCAAAGACGGATGACGGATAGGGAGACAGGCTATGTTCATGGACTGAAAACCAGGGCACAGACTTAAAATACACCATCAAAAAGAAAAATGGTGTGCCATCTCTGCCCCAGCTTAGAAAATGAATATAGCCTTAAATGAGCAACTTGAGTTTCTGTTGGGATGTTGTAGAGAAACAATTAGGGGTGTCACGGTTTCTAAAGATAGTGTTCTGTTGTCACAGTTTTGGTACAGTTTAGTAAAAAAAAATAATCTAAATTTCTTATTAATTGTGACATTAATACTATATTAAACACCATGAAGGTTTAAATATCCAATATTAGCCCTAATTAATCAAATGCATAGTGTGACGGGTCTCCTGCTATCCGGCTGTGGCCGGCCAGTAGGTGTGGACTCATGTCATCAGCCAGAACTCATGTCACCAGTTCCTTCCTTCCTCTATAAAACTTTGTGTTACTGTGGATGTGTTGTTCCTTTGGTTGTTTTTGTTGGAGTTTCTTTCTTTTTTTTTGGAGCGCCTGTCATCCGTGAATGTTTTTTTATTCCGTGGGAATTGGAGCTTGGTAAGTAGGCTACTTTCTATATTTGATGGGTAACACTTGGATTATGCTTTTCCCTGTAAAGGTTTAGCAGGGTGTCCTTAACAGGATACTGTGATTGTTTTTTGTTTTTTTGGATGGATGTGTTTGTACGGTGAATGCAGTTAGAGCACTGGCTCGGGAACATGTCCGTGGTAACTTGTCAATTGGTTGCTATTGCAAACAATGGTTTACAGTGTATAAAAACCTGCTGCAAGTAACTGTACGAAGACTAGTGTTGAGTTTAGATAAGTTTTGAATAGGTAGAGGGAATCGCTTTTCCAGTGTTGTTACTCCTCAGACTTTTGTTAGACAATATAAGTACGCCTACATTTGTTTTGTGTTTCAATATGGCTTCTAAAATTGAAGAATTTGTTACTGTACCGTCGGAAGATTTATTAGATGATTTTTCTAAAGATAAGCTCTTAGAACTTGCAACTCATTACAAAATTAATTTGTCGACTCAAGATAAACGTTTAAAAGACAGCATTAAAACCACGATAAAGACTGAGTTGTTTGTTTGCAGTATTTTAAAATCACAATTGCCTACAGAAGCTGCCATTAGGGATAGGTCTTCAATGTCTCGTTTGACATTTGAGCAACAGAAACAGTTGTTGTTAATTGAAACTCAGATGAAAGAAAAACAGATAGACAGAATCTTTTCTACTGTTGCAATGCCTCTTACTATTTTTTTGCCAGGAGGAGTGGATTTTTATTGGACTTCTGTTTGTCAGCAGGCATTTGAGAAAATAAAAATTCTGAATACGGAGGCACCTGTATTATCCGCCCCAAAATTTGACCACCCTTTCCAATTGCAGGTGGAGGCCAGTAATGTGGGTGCTGGTGCTGTCTTGTTGCAGAGATCTGAAGATGGCATTGATCATCCATTAGTTTAATTATTTTAATTTAATTCTTAATTCAGTAATCGAGGAGGAGGCACTGACTCTGATTTGGGCCCTGCAACACTTTGAGGTCTACGTAGGGTCATCGGAGGGACCTTTAGTGGTCTACACTGACTATAATCCTTTAGTTTTTTGCACTCCCAACAAAAACAACTGAGGGAACCAAAGGAACAACATCCACAGTAACACAAAGTTTTATAGTGGAAGGAACAGGTGACATGAGTCCTGGCTGATGGGGTTCCTAGCCACACCACTGGCCGCCGTAACAGGATAGCAGGAGACCCATCACAATACTGAACTGTTGTTGTTGTTTTTATGAACCGTTTCACCCCTAAATGCACTTGCATGTATGCTATGAACTAACACATGACAATGCAATGAAATGAAAAAAGCTAATGACACATTGTACTGTAACTAACTGTATAAATGAAAGGGTAAAAAATGCATTGCGATTATAACTTTACCATTAGCATTACAAATTTGTATATAAAAAACCTGTAACCGAAATTAAGAAAAAACTGCTTTCAAAATTTTGCTGTGTCCCAATATATGAAAGGGGGTTATAGGGGATATGGTGAGTACCCTCAGGCGTCTCCACAACTTCTGCTGGAACTTCAGTAGCATCTGAGATCACAGGGGCAGGATCTATCAGCTCTTCAGCAGGAGCTGCCTCTGCAACCACCTCAATAGGGCCAGATTCTCCAACTACCTCAGCAACAGCCTCTACAACTGGGGAAGCTTCCGCCACAACTTCTGCAACTACTTCACTGGCAGCTTCTACAACTTCAGCAACTGCTTTCTGGACAGGGGCTTCTTCTGTAGATGCATCTTCAGAGGCTGGTGCAGCAAGGGCTTCAGGAGCTGCAGCTTCAGCTGCAGGGGATGCAGTTTCAGCAATGGTTTCTGAAGGGAAAACTGTGGCCTCAGGTGTAGGTGCAATGGCTTCAGCTGCAGGGGCAGCGGCTTCAGCTACAGGAGTGGCTTCAACGTCAGGGGCAGTGGCTTCAACTTCAGGGGCAGCGGCTTCAGCTACAGGGACAGCGGCTTCAGCTACAGGGACAGCGGCTTCAGCTACAGGGACAGCGGCTTCAGCTACAGGGACAGCGGCTTCAGCTACAGGAGTGGCTTCAACTACAGGGACAGCGGCTTCAGCTACAGGGACAGCGGCTTCAGCTACAGGGGCAGCGGCTTCAACTACAGGGGCAGCGGCTTCAGCTACAGGGACAGCGGCTACAGGGACAGCGGCTTCAGCTACAGGGACAGCGGCTTCAACTACAGGGGCAGCGGCTTCAACTACAGGGGCAGCGGCTTCAACTACAGGGGCAGCGGCTTCAACTGCAGGGATGGCTTCAGCTACAGGGGCAGCGGCTTCAACTGCAGGGATGGCTTCAGCTACAGGGGCAGCGGCTTCAACTGCAGGGATGGCTTCAGCTACAGGGGCAGCGGCTTCAACTGCAGGGATGGCTTCAGCTACAGGGGCAGCGGCTTCAACTGCAGGGATGGCTTCAACTGCAGGGGCAGCAGCTTCAACTGCGGGGGCAATGGCTTCAGCTCTGGGAGCAGCAGCTTCAGCTGCAGGCGCAGCGGCAGTTACAACTGGTTCAGGTGCAGGGGCAGCAACAGATGCAGCTTCTGTAGAGGCAGCAGCAACCGAAGCTGCAACCTCTTTCTTGGGGAATTCCACATATGATTTGTGCTGGACAAGTTTTTCTATATCGAAGTAAGTTTTTGGTGCTGCTTTTTCTAGGATGAAGGGGGAAGGAGGGCAAAAATAGAAATGTAATAATTTGCTTCATCATTTGCATTATCAAGCTGAATGGAGACCGCTAAACTCAGACAGCAAAATAACTTACCCAATTTCTTCAACAATTAGAGGCAGATGAGCATCCACTGAGGTGGTGGAGCTTTGAACACCAATATAACCTGACTCATGTAAATCAAATTTGAACTATAGCTAATTAAAAAGAGCCATTTGACAAGAAAAGAAACCTAAACATTTCACATTCAGTAAACCCCATTTTCATAAAAAAAAAAAAATGAAAAAAAAAGGATACAAGTTAAAATGCAAAAGATTATTTAATTATAATTATTCCAAAATTCTAGAATTATTGAAGCTAAAGAACTATATATTCTCATATTACCAATATATTAAAGTAGAGCCAATTAACTGCTCTGAATCAGATGACACAACTGTTCACACTATATATTTGAATTAGTGGTCAAACATGATCAAACTGTGGTACCAGCACGTAATCATCATTATTACTATTAATATTGCTAATAAATATTATTATTAAAATGATTTACAATTAGTTATTTTAAGAGGCATTTTCATATTTATGTAGCAATGTTCAGCACAAAACATGTTTTGTTCAGCTTTTATTTTCAACAAGAAGTCACTTGTTGGATTATTGGCTTCACCAGATTCTCTTGAACGAACAGAGGGAGTGGCTTAATGAACGCATTCATGCAGTGCATTCTTTAACTCCAAATGTCAAGGTGACACTGTATATAAGTAGTTAGGACATCCACATATAGCACTAAGCATATCTGTCAGTACAACACCACATGGCAAGCCCTTTCTGAAGCCCTCTGCCGCCTCTAACCTCAGAGGAACATAGTACAGCAACAATTATGGATTACAGGTTATCTTCAAGAACATGAGACCAGTTTTACTTGTTTAAAAATGCCCACAGAGAAAAAGAAAATACCAAGAGTTCAATTAATATTATAATCATCATCCAATTTTTGTGTCTTTATTAACAATATAGACGTGGGTCTGTTGGTATGTTAGTAAAACATTTTTTTTTTTATTATATTTTAGTTTAATCACAAAGTTCACAAACTGACTGAAGTTGCATAGACCTATGCTCATTTCTATTTTAATTTATATTTCTATCTATAGCCCAATTATTTTTGGTGTCTGTTCAAGACTATACAACTACTATTTTATGTACTAAAAAAGTGCTTGTGTTTACAAGATGCTGGCGCCACACTTTGATCTTATTGATTTTAGGAGATTCTGGTCCATCTTTTCATTTTGCATATACAGTCATTGGCAAAAAGTCTGCAAACACTATACATTTTGCTGACAGAGTAAACTGTAAAAACAAACACATTTGATTCCGGAATACATCCTAAACTTGTTTGCCCTAACCCTCCTTGGATATGACAGCAACATTTTAAATTTTAAAAAAGATTTTAAACATGTGTTCATGTTATATTTTTAAAGCTTGTATATTTTAATTGGTCACATATTATTTTGTATTAGTGTTTAATAATATATTTTCCAAAATACATTGCATTCTGTATCTATATTCTATACAAACTTATATTAAAAATTATAGAGCTTATTACTTGTCTGTCTGAAATACCTGATTATGATTGTCCAATCACTGAGGGTTTGTTTTTTTGTGCATTTAATTCATCATAATAGCAGGCTTTGCATTTGGGGCCTGATCACCCTGTTAGAGTTGCATCAGGTGACTGTATATGTGATTTGAGTGAGTGAGTGAGTGAGTGAGTGCAAATAAAATTGATTGTAAAGTTTGTTTATTGTAGCAATTTGTTTAAATTAGAAAAATGTGCAGAAGTAAAATATCTTAATATTATGTCAACATCAAAGAGTTTGAACACTTTTGGCAATGACTTTGGTACAGATATTTTTCTTTGCATGGTATTACTCCTACATGACACAGTAAGAGACAGGAACAAAACACACTCCAGCAGGTTCAGAAACAACAGCTGAGGTCAGAGGACACGTCCCCTGAACCACACAAACCTCAGTTTTCCCATGTATGGTGTCAAGATCTGAATACAGAGCCCTCCTCCCCCAAATTAAGGGCACATGACATATACAAAATTAGTGTGACGAATTGAAGAAAGATTTACCTTTGCTGGACTTTTTGGACTTCTTGCTGTCCCCAGATTTGGAGCTAAAAGCTACAGCAGGAGCTCTTCTGATAGAGCTCAAGCCCTCCGTCTGCAGACACTAACAACAAGAGACACAGATTTAAAAAAAAAAACACAGCAAATCCCTATGAATAATCACAACCACCTGCTGTGGTCTCAAAGAAATGTACCAGCCAAAAGCACACAGCCTGTGTCCCAATGTGCATACTATCCATCCTAAATTCTATGTGATAGTAGTAATTTTCAATACTATTTAGGACAGATAGGGTGGATAGTATGCACATTGGGACGCAGGGACAGTGTTCTCATGGAAACACTGCGAGTTTTCTCCAAATGGACATTCAAACAAAAAAAACAAACAAATAAAAAAAATCGCCATTTTTAGAAACACAAATAAAAAATTTAATTAAACAATTATTTGAAACGCCGACATTTTACAACACTATTTTAGATGCAGGGTTCTGATGCATAAAATCTGATCCACACTAAGAAACTGCACTTATTTAATACCAGGAATATTTTCATGTAAATAATGTCGTGCATGTAAATCCAGCACAAAGAAGGTATTCATGCGTCTGAGTGGATTAAATGCTTCAGTGCTTTAACATTCGAGCAGCATTAGCTTGTGTTCACAAGAGGACTCGGACTATACGCAGTTTCACACGTTTAAATAATAGGAATATGTACATGCACTATAATATGCATGCATATTTCATAATAAATGTCGGAAAAAACGGCGGATTACCCTGAGAGATCCGAGTCGTCCTACCCTGAGCAAAGAGGCTGCCATCTTTACTGTAGAAACCCTGTGAAGAAGAAAAACAGCTGCATGAATCAGTGTTGATAAAGTGTGATTGTAAATATTTAACATCGTCAATTTAAAGTTCGTGCAACTACTGTTTAGAAAAAAAAAATGAAATTGTTACTTCATAAATTGCCCGAAATCTGATCTGTTCTTACATTGAGGAGATAGCACTGATCTAGAAAATGCAATAGCTAACATTGACAGTGATCATTTGTTATGCACATCATTTACAAGAAAATGAAAAAAAATTAAATGACCTAGATGAGATGTTTTGTGTTTTGTGCAGGTCAATGTGCCTCTGAATCCTAAAGTTACCTGACTGTGACAAATCTTTAAATCAAAGCTCCAGTTTGATTAAATGTTCAGAAACGACAGTTAAGTTACTTAACTCAAGAAAAATAAACTGAAGCACAGCACACTAAAGAAGAGCCCTTGCATAACGAACACGCCCCCTCCTGAACCACACCAATACAATTATTGTAATCATGTCCTGTACAAACGAGGTATTATGTTTTTCACCTAACAATGTAAAATATTAATAAATCGTTTTTAATAATACTGAAGTGTTATTAGTAGCGAAAGTGTCAATAACATCAGTCTTTTTTATTTATTTTTTATCAGTTGTTCTTCGGTACACTCTTCATGGCGGTTTCATAAAGCCAGATTCCTGCACGTTATGTTAATGACGTATTAAATGCGCGACTGTCAGGTCGCACGTGAACAACAATCATCATGGCAGTAGTGTGTTCAAAGGCAGATTGGTTTGTGTCAAGCTGTTCGACTACTTTAGTTGCTATAAACCTTAAACAGTCTCGGTGAGTAGCTGTATTTCAGACTGTTAACTCTCTATTCAGTTCCAGCTATTTATTTTGGATATCCCAAGTTCCCATGTGCATTTTGCAGGATCCTATTGCACTATGGTTTCTATACATTACTGTTTACATAGTGTTATGTTTCTTTCTCTAATTTTAAATCAGCTTGCTTAATACACGTTAACTTGAAATTAATGCCAAACTATTTGTGATAAATACACAATTTGTTATACTGCATTTGAAGATATAAAACACCAGTTTTTATCCTGTCTTTTTGGTTGAAATCAAACAGGATAGTAAAATGTCATAAAATATTTTGAAATTCATTATTTTGACTTTATTATTATATTTTAAGAATCCATACATATCAGCTGTGCTGATATCTGTACTGCAGATTGATTGCGTTATTAAATATCAAAAATCTTTATAATAATCAGATCAGAGGACTTAAGCATTGATATTTTAGCATTATATTTGATAATCTCTCAATATTGTCTATTTGCTCCTTTTATTTGTTTTTGTTTTATTTTTGTACTTGGGCAAAAAAAAGATGTATTTTCTCTTTTTTCTGATAGAGAGCCATTTGTGTTTGACTGTGCCAAAGCTGAGAGAAAACCAAAGGAAGCTGATGGTGATAATAAAAGGTTTTTTTTTTTGTTATTGTTTTTTTTCTCTTTATGAGTTCTTTATCTGAGGGTTATGTCACGAGACATAGAGGATTGAAAAAACATCTTAAAATATACACATATATTTGTGTATTGCAGTGCTGGGGAAGGATCAGAGGAGAAGGACAGTGGCAGTGACAGGATTCTTGCATTTGCCGTCTCAGCGTCTGGGAAGCATGCAGCGCTCTCTGATGACCACAAACGTCTTGTTCTCTTCTGTACTGAGCCATCGTGGCAGTGCATTAGTACTCGGTAACAGCACACACTCATTCCTGAGGTTATTTAAAGAAAATCTAATTTACTCCCATCACTCATATTATTCTAAACCCGTCTAAGTTTCTCTCTTCTGGGGAACACACATTTTTTTTGGACTCACCTATTTCTCTTTAATCAAAACTGAAAAATGTGGCTGGAACACTAGTTTTCAAAAAACTTTGGAACAACATAAGGATGAGTAACTTATGATGTAATTATTCTTTTTGGGTGAACTGTTCCTTCAGTACTAATTTCTCTATAAGGTTGAGTGTATAATCTATGATTGTCCTCTTGTAGGTGGGTTGTGCGGCGATGCACGTCTCTTGTATTTACTCAGGCTGAGGATGAAGTCTTTGTGGCTGATAAGTCTGGAGATGTATATTCATTCTCTGTTCTGGAGACACAAAAACCAGGAGAGCTGAAGATGGGACATCTCTCCATGTTATTGGATGTGGTATGATGTACACCAACAGAACAGTGCTTTTCAGTTAGCGCAGTATCCACACAAAGATATTTCAAATTCTATTTATTTTCACTTAATTGTGATGTTACTTAATCAACTAATGATTTCTAGCTTTAAAAAAAATGTTAGTTTAATATTTTATCTTTTTGTGTTTACCTCTAGAGATGGTAAAATATTAAATGGCTGAAATATTTGTTTAACAAAGTGCTATTTTTTTATTTGAGTTAATGCAGCATCCAAACAAAAATATTAAAATATTCTCTTTTGTTTTTACTTATAATTGTGAAGTTATTTCTATGTATCTAATCATTTTCAGCTTTAAAAAATGATGAGCTTAATATTTTGTCTTTTCCTCTACAGACTCTTTCTCCTGATGATAAATATATCATAACAGCCGACCGAGATGAGAAGATCAGAGTGAGTTTCCGGCGGTCACCCTACAACATTCAGGCTTTCTGTCTAGGGCACAGAGAGTAAGTGTGGACTGTGGGAAGCAAGTGAGATTACACCTCATGTGTTGTTCCCACTTGTTCAAACATGTTTGTTTTCTCGTGCAGATTTGTCAGTGCATTGCTTGTGCCTGTGGGACATCCTGACTGGCTTCTTTCTGGTTCAGGAGTATGTGTTTTTTTTTCAGTTTACCTTCATTGTTTTACTGTAATATTCTGTTGGGATAGTTTATAAGGGTGATATAAGTGTCTTAATACACTAGAACTGACATGGTTGTGTTCACAGGATGGCACAATGAAGGTCTGGCATTATGAGAGTGGTCGGCGGTTACACAGTGTTGACCTGAGGCAATTCACCCTTGACTCTGAAAACACAGACACAGAAAAGGTGCCGTCCATTTGATTTCAGTCAGCCATTCATGCACATAACACATAAAATGTTTCGTACAATCCCACAAATATTACATTATTGACCTAGATCTGAATCTCTGGGGTCTAAGTCTGGCAGTTTAATTAGTTTTTAATTATTAAAACATATAATTTACATATCATATAGAATATAAATGTAATTTATGTTTGTCTTTATTTTTCATATGCAAATTTCACAATATTGTAATGGCAATATTAATTGAAGGTGCTAAATCTGGCTAGAAAGTGAATACCTGGTGAATTCTCCAGGTAAAAGAAAAGGTTAAGAGAATATGGCTTTTACATTCTTTTATTTAAAATATGGAAATATGGTAAAATATGTGTACACAAAAGCACACAGCAATATGTAGGACAAAGCCATGTAAAGAGAATAAAACGTAAAGATATTTGCTGGAAACATTGCATGTTTTTCAAGGACATTTAAACTTAGTGAAAATGCATTTAAAAAAATCTAATTGAATTAGTAATTTACAAACAACATTGTCATTTATATTCAATAATTTATTAAATTATCTAAATCAAAATCATTATATTTTAACTACAAGAATATACATTAACAATGTAAAGCATTGTAATAATATTTGTGACCCTGGTCCACAAAACCAGTTAAAAGGGTCAATTTTTTGGAAATTGAGATTTATACATCCTCTGCAAGCTGAATAAATAAGCTTTCCGTTAATGTATTGTTAGGATAGGACAATATTTGGCTGAGATACAACAATTTGAAAATATGGAATCTGAGGGTGCAAAAAAAAAAAATCGAAATATTGAAAAAAAATCACCTTTAAAGTTGTCCAAATGAAGTTTTTAGCAATGCATATTACCAATCAAAAATTAAGTTTACAAAATATCTTTATGGAACACAATCTTTACTTACTATCCTAATGATTTTTGGCATAAAAAAAAAATCAAATAAAATCAATAATTTTGACCCATATGATACAATGTATTTTTGGCTTGGCTACAAATATACCTGTGCTACTTAAAGGGATAGTTCACTTTGAAATTAAAATTTGGTATCTATCAGCTTACCCCAAGGGCATCCAAGATGTAGGTGTCTTTTTTTCTTCAGTAGATCCAATTTTGATGTTTTTAGGTCAAACCGTTCTAGTCTGTCAGTCATATAATGGCAGGTATAGGTCACTTCTCTATAAGAGGGAAAAAGAACATGCACAGAGAAATCCAAATTAAACAATTCCCCATCGTAACTACACATTGATGGCCTAAGACACGAAACGAGCGGTTTGTGTGAGAAAACGAACAGTATTTATATCGTTTTTTACCTCTTGTACACAACCATGTCCAAGTGATCTGAGTGCGCACACACATCCGGTGTGTGACGTGTGTGTGCGCGCGCTCTGGCTCACGCTGCTTTCACACAGGGCGTCGGCGTCAACGCTTGACGGAGGGTGTGTCTGAAGCGTGGTGCTGACGCGCCGTCATAGTTACAACAACCAATCACATACTTCTCTGGTGTTGCATGAATGGGATTGGGTATTTGCATGAGGCGATCTGATTGGCTGACGCCTCCGTTGGCGCTTGAAAAGTTGAAAAGTTTTCAACTGCGCGCGCTCTGCCGCGAGCAGCGCCAGTGAAGCGACGCGACGGACCCACAGGGTGTGTCTGATTCAGTTCAGCAACGCTTGACGTCACTCCATTCAAAGTCAACGAGAGGCGTTGACGCCGACGCCCCGTGTGACTTCTCTGGTGTTGCATGGGGCGTAGTCTGCGCAAGCGCCGGAAAGCGTCGGAAGTGATCTCTCGCGCGTATATGTCACTCATTGCCAGAGCGCACGCACACAGGTCACACACCGGATGCGTGTGCGCACTCAGATCACTTGGACATGGTTGTGTACAAGAGGTAAAAAACGATATAACGCCCCGTGTGATACTGTTCGTTTTCTCACACAAACCGCTCGTTTCGTGTCTTGCGCAAGCGCCGGAAATCAATGTGTAGTTACGATGGGGAATTGTTTAATTTGGATTTCTCGTATATGTGCATGTTCTTTTTCCCTCTTATAGAGACAGTGACTTATACCTGTCATTATATGCGCACTGACAGATCACTTAGAACGGTTTGACCTAAAAACATGGTTGTGTACAAAATTGGATCGATATAAATACTGTTCGTTTTCTCACACAAACCGCTCGTTTCGTGAAAAAAAGACACCTACAATGTGTAGTTATCGATGGGGAATTGTTTAATTTGGATGCCCTTGGGGTAAGCTGATGATACCAAATTTTAATTTAAAAGTGAACTAGAGACATCCCTTTAAGACTGGTTTTACCTGGCCCAGAGTCATTATCACATTTGACTGACAGACTAATGATATTATTTAATGTTTTTATTAATGAAGAAAAAAAGACAAATCTTGGATGCCCTTGGGGTCTGATAGATACCAAATTTTAATTTCAAAGTGAACTATCCCTTTAAGACTGGTTTTGTGGCCCAGAGTCACATTTGTTAATGATATTATTTAATGTTTTTATTAATAAAATCTACCATTTTCATTGGTATCACTAAGATCCTAGAATTAATTAATTATTACATTTTCAAATTGAATTATGTATCAAAATAATCTTACTGAATTAAAATGCAAAAAATCTTGATTGTTCCCCTCAAGAACTTTTGTTTTATTGAAGAACATACAGTTCTTACCTTTTTAATCACAAAATGAATTGTGGCTGATTAACTGAAAATATCTACCTAGTTTGTGGTAATAAAATAAACAGATTTCTCATTATTACAGTAGAATTACTAGAAGAAATATTTTAGTCTATATAGAGGACCTTTAATTATTGGGTTCTGTTAATTTAAGAGCCGCTGCTATAAAGTGTTTATTTCCATTCGAATCCAGGTGTGTATATTTTGTAATTTACACCGATCTCAGCAAATGACACTGACTATATTTCTTTGTCTTCAGAGGTTTGCTGTCAGCAGGATCATCAGCTCACCAGATGGAAAACACATAGCTGTCCAGTGTGAGAGGTGTGTTTCATTTCATCAGATTTCTGTTTATCTTACCTCTAACTGGATTCTGGAGTCTCAGTGACAACAACAGTATTCTTTTGTTAAAATAGAAACACACAAGTCTTAAGAAAGACTACAGTTAAAATCATATCCATCTGTATAGATTCCCCTCAGTTCAGCTCTTCGCGGTGGATTCTGGGACAGAGGGGTGTCTGAGCCCTGCTGAGACTCTTCCTCTTCCTCATGCTCCCTGGGACATGACATTTGATTCACAGAACCAGCTGTGGGTCTTACTGGAGACTGAAGACGTGAATGTGCTCCTGTATCAGTACTCAGAGCAGCACTGGAAGGTACGTACATGCTGTCATGCAGCTTTCTTTCCATGTTTTGAAGTCAGCTCTGCTCTTACTAACTCATGTTGCTTGTTTATAGCTGTGTGACTCAGAGACTCCTGAACTGAGGAGGGTCACTGAAGTATTACAAGCTCAGTGGAATATCTTTAAAGGTAAGAAATCCAACAAATATTATAATGAAACAAAAAAAATGAAATAAACCAACTAAAATGAAGAAGTCATATCATGACAAAGCAAATTTATGCTTGATCTTCAGTTGAGCAGCGGTATGAAAACAGTCCTTCAGAACTCAATACTTCCTTCTCAGTCCAAAACTATCAATCTATCAAAACAAAGCTGCAAAAAACACAATTTACTCATAGACACCAATTCAGTTTTGATAAACTCAACCTGGTCCTGGCAAAAGAATGTGACCCTGGAGCACAAAACCAGTCATAAGTAGCACGGGTATATTTGAAGCAATAGCCAAAAATACATTGTATGGGTTAAAATTATAGATTTTCTTTGCCAAAAATCATTAGGATATTAAGTAAAGATCATGTTCCATGAATATATTTTGTAAATTTCCTACCGTAAATATATCAAAACTTCATTTTTGATTAGTAATATGCATTGCTAAGAACATTTGGACAACTTTAAAGGCGATTTTCGCAATATTTAGATTTTTTTTGCACCCTCAGATTCCAGATTTTCAAATAGTTGTATCTCAGCCAAATATTGTCCTATCCTAACAAACCATATATCAATGGAAAGCTTATTTATTCAGCTTTCAGAAGATATATAAATCTCAATTTCACAAAATTGACCCTTATGACTGGTTTTGTGGTCCTGGGTCACATATGAAAGAAGATAAGTAACACCAGAAGGACTAATGTGAAGTGAAGTGAAGTGATGTGTGGCCAAGTATGGTGACCCATACTCGGAATTTGTGCTCTGTATTTAACCCATCCAAGTACACACACACAGTAGTGAACACACACACACCGTGAACACACACCCGGAGCAGTGGGCAGCCATATTGCTGCGGCGCCCGGGGAGCAGATGGGGGTTCGGTGCCTTGCTCAAGGGTCTCACCTCAGTCGTGGTATTGAGGGTGGAAGAGAGCGCTGGTTATTCACACTCTCCACCGACAATTCCTGCCAGACCTGAGACTCGAACCCATGACCTTCGGGTTACAAGTCCGACTCCATCCATTAGGCCACGACTGCCCCAAAAAGGGTTAAATATGTACAAGTTCCTCAAAGTGCATCTCAGTAGGAAAAATGTATAAAATTACCCCTTAAACCTGTATTAAATAAGTCAACTCATGTAGCAAATATGATACAATATACTTTATAGGCTTTCCTCTTGTCCTCTGTTCACAGGTTCTGTGGGACTGGAGAGTCAGTTTAAACACCTGTATAAAGTGAACTTCGACAACATGGCGTCCTATTTGCAGAAGAAACAGGAAAGACTAGAACAGGAGAGTATTAAGAGAGCCGCAGCAAACGGCTCTAAACCTAACAAGAGAAGTAAGACGCAGAGCGGCGCTGTGCCTCAGAGCACCAGCTGACAGAACGTTGTCTTATTTTAATTTCTGCTTTTTTGTGATGTTTATATAATTATACATCTCTTTTTGTTAATTGACAATGATTATGACTTTTTTTTTATTCATTCAGTAAAGCGTTACAGTTTAAACTACTTGGTCTAGTTTCTGAACAGCAAGGTGCTGTAGTCTGCTTTGGCCACTAGAAGCCGCTACACTTTCAGTCCCGCTCAGCTACAGTCAGGGCTGTCACACACATCCTGGTACAATTTCATTAGACAACAGGAATGAACATATTTGATTATTTAACAGTGCTCTAAAAATGAGATCTGTGGCTTCAGTTGTTCTTAAAGTTAGACTTTTATTTTTCTGAGTAAAATTGACTAAAAATCTGTACATCCTGTATGTCTATACTTTTACAAAACCAAATAAAAACAACACAAATGGTTCATAGCTGAGCTGTACATGGTTCAATTCCCTGAAAGATGCTTTGGATTTTCTGAGCAGATGGCTAAGATTTCACTCATTTACTGCCTCTGGTGGGATTCCAGCTGAAACAAATAAGCAAAGCTGGGTTTGATTATAAATATAACACAAATAATAACTAAAATGACAATGTTTCGACATTGACCTTGCTCATTTCTTTTTTCCTCCCATTGTTAAATTTTCACTCTTCTTTTTCTGCACCTATGAAAAGAAATAGGGATAATGAGAAGGAAATAGCTAATATCAGTTAAAAAGTAATAATAATAAATGGTCTCTGCTAACCTCATTCATGGCGTCATCTATCTGTTTAAGCTCCTCGTATCTGTCCCGGGACTCTCGTAGGGGTTGTACCATTACCTCCTCAATCTGAGGAAACAACTGGAACACACAGGGAACAAACAATATCACAACCTGGTATCATGGCCAGTTTTCACACTTGGTTTGATCTGAACCAGAGTTGGATTTCACCCACTTCCCCCTGTATGTTTCACATTGTACTTTTAGCCTAACCAATTCACCTTCATCACGGTCTCAAACATGGGGATCAGGACAAACTTGATGAAGCCGATCTGAGCAGTGGGCTTGGTCACTTTTTCTCTGTCCATGAAAGGAGCGACTGGTAAACCTTCTGTCTTCTCTCGATCACTCTGTTTGAGAGAGAACACAATTCTGATGAAGAAAGAAGTGCACTGTAAACATCAAAATGTTGGGGTTGGTATTTTTTTTAAATGTTTTTGAAAGTCTTTTGTGCTCACCAAGGCTATATTTATTTGATCAAAAATACAGTATGAACAGTAATATTGTGAAAAATTGTTATTAATAACTTTTGAATTAACTTTTTTATTTAATATATTTTAAAATGTAAGTTACTCCTGTGATAAGTTTAGGGACAGGTTTTGCTGTATGGCCAGGTTTAAGGGTTGGTTTATAAATAGAATTACAATGTAAAAACATATGGCACAATAAGTGCATTGTATCAAATGATTACTTTAAATGTTAGTACAACAAATAGTTACAAATATTTAAATAGTAAAAAAAAAAAAAATAATTTCACTCACCCTAATGCCATCCAAGATGTAGACGAGTTTCTTCATCTGAGCGGATTTGTAGAAATTAAGCATTATATCACTTGCTCACCGATGGATCCTCTGCAGTGAATGGGTGCCGTCAGAATGAGAGTCCAAACAGCTGATAAAAACATCACAATAATCCACACCACTCCAGTCCATCAATTAATGCCTTTTAAAGCTGTGTTTGTAAGAAACAAATCCATCAAGGCATTTCAAGGTTAAACCGTCGCTTTTGACCAAAAAACAGGTCCATAATCCATAATAACTCTTCCTCCAGTGAAAAAGTCTGTTGTTCTCTCACATCTCTCACAATCCAGACATATTTTTTTAGAACTGTTTTAGACAGTTTTCACTTGTAAACTGTGTTTGATCTGTGCATATTTCTCTCCCGATTCAGATGAGACAATTTTTACTAGAGAAACCAATATTATGGATAGAGGACTCGGATTTTACAGTTAAAAACGTCTTGATGTATTTGTTTCTTACAAACACTCAGTTTTCACCTCACAAGACATTAATTGATGGACTGGAGTCTTGTGGATTATTGTGATGTTTTTATCAGCTGTTTGGACTCTCATTCTGACGGCACCCATTCACTGAAGAGGATCCATTGGTGAGCAAGTGATGTAATACTACATTTCTACAAATCTGTTGCGATGAAGAAACAAACTCATCTGCATCTTGGATGGCCTGAGGGTGAGTCAATTTTCATTTTTAGATGAACTATTCCTTTAAAGACACTTAATAAAAAGTGGGATGGATTTTTACATCTCCATGCAACATACTTGTAATCTTATCTACCTGCATGAAGTACTCCTCCAGCAAACAGTCCACCCACGGCTCAGCAACCTCCATCGGCCGAACCTCATTAGAGATATCACAGCACTTGATCAGCACCATCTTCAGCTGCCACAGATATAGAGATACAAGTTAAATAAGCTCAGCGCAGCACTTTTTTGTAGGTGAATAGTGGCACTGTAAAATGGGTTCAGAAAGCTCACACAAGTAACATGCTCCTCATTAGTGAAGTCAAAGTGATCCACTTTCTGCTTGAAAGAGTCCAGAATCTCTCCATGTCGGGCCATGTCTGTGGCCAGTATCAGGGTGATGGTTCCCTGTCAGAGACAAAATAACAGACAAAATTATTCATTGTTCAAAGACAAATGTACTACATATGCGTGTACAAAGCTCGGTTTAAAGGCCTGAGGCGCACCTGACGAATCTGTTTGAAGGCTTCAGGATCAAAGTTGGCAAAGATGTTGCAGTCAAGCTGAGAGAATATCTGGAAGGCCACGGCGCAGTGATGGTTCTCCAGAGGAGAGATGTCATTGTATCTCACCGCCAGCTCTGTGCGCGCATTAATCTGATACCTGCAAAAGAGGGTCCAAAACATTCCACAGGTGCCAAACACAAATACAAACTGTACTGTACTTGCATTTGGTGTCCAAGTGGAATATGTGGAACATAATGACTTGCTATAAATATGCAAAAATATAAATACATATCTTAAATGTGCAAGGAAAAAAAATCTAAATTTTCAAAATATTGGGGTTGTGCAATTTTTTTATATTTTTGAAAGAAGTCTCTTATTCTCACTGAGGCTGAATTTATTTGATTAAAATACAGCAATACTGTGCAATATTACAATTTAAAATAATTGTTTTTTTATTTTAATACATTTTAAAGTGTGTGTTTAAATAATTTGAAATGATTCCAGTAATTTCATTTTTTTTTTTATAATCTCAAATTATTTAAACAAACAAACATTTAAAAATATATTAAATTGAAAAACAATTATTTTAAATTGTAATAATATTAAACATCACTGCTGTATTTTAATCAAATAAATTTAGGGAGAAAAACATATGCACTACTGTTTAAATCATTGGGGTTGGTATGATTTTTTTTTTTTTTATAAAGTCCCTAATGTTCGCCTGCATTTATTTGATAAAATGCAGTAAAAATAATACTATTGTGAAGTATTATAAATTTAACTAATACAATCATTTTAAAATGAATGTTTTCTATTTGAATATATTTTAAAATGTAATTTTTTCCTGTGATACAAAGATGAATTTTCAGCATCATTACTCCAGTCTTCAGAGTCACACAGAAATCATTCTATTATGCTGATTTACCGTTTAAGAAACATTTAGTATTATTCTTAATGTTGAAAACGTTGTGCATGAAAATGTGGAAACAGTGATCTTTTTTTCAAGATTCTTTCATGAATAGGAAGATAAATAGAACAGCATTTATTTGAAATCATTTGTAACATTATAAATGACTTTACTACCAAAACTGATCAATTTATTGCATCCTTGCTGAATAAAAGTATTAAATTCTAGTAAAAAAGTGCATATTAAATATAAATAATGCAAAAGAAATATTTTAGGCTAACAGTAGAAATATATATGTCTGGTAAGAAATATTTATGAGTGGTAATATAAATGTCAGCGTATATAAGCGGTTCTGAACGATGGAGGCTCTTACGTGTTGTTGTACCCAGGATGATCCAGGTCATGACACACAGCTGCTGTCATCAAAATAAGAATATCTACTTGAGTGAACTTTTCCTGAAAAACACAGAAGCACAGCAGAGTAAGACTCTTTCTATGTGTGAGTGTTGGCCGGGTCTGCACACGTATCCCAGCTCTCCTACACTGCTAAATTAGAGTAAGCAATTGTCCTCTAATAGCTTGGCCTGTAATAGCTCAGATAATTAATCCAATGACCTCTTAATACACGTCCATGGCAACAGCAGCAGAGAGGCTGAAAGCATCTTCATAGATGCAGAACTGCTTTTACACCCCCATACATCACTCATTTATCACTTCGCTATCTCTCAGTCTCTTTCATTCACCTCCCACTTCTCTGCTACTCCAACTTTCCTGAGCAAAAGAAACAGGTGGCTGTGGAGCAAAACAGGTGTCTTTAAAACACAGTTAAAAATGAGAAGCAGAAAGTGTGTTTACCGATAGGTTGCAGAGGTAGATCATGCTGTACATCATCTGAGTGACGCAGAAGCAGTGACGGAAATTATGGAAAGGATTGTTCCGGTAATTGTCATGGATGCAAAGCTGAAAGTGGAGAGAGATGCAATCATTATTTTATTTTCAAACTTTGACAGATTTTGTTAAATGTTTTGTTTGAAAAGGTTCAAATAAATGGCAGTTGGTTTGATATTGTGTTATATAATGCAATAACATTCATAGATTGTTATGTGTGCCTTTAGTGTCCAAATTATTTTAGTTTATTCTGTATTATTCAAAAATATAATTCTAATTAATAGTATCACACATAAATTTTTGCCTGGAGGCTGATGAAGTGACCAAAAAAATCAGATAAATGTACACTGAAGGATGGGCCTGAGATACATAAAGAGAAAAATTTACATTCTTCCCTCCATAAATAAATAACTTACTTAAAAAAAAATAATCACTTGTGTTGTTTTGAAAATGCTTTACTTAATTTGTTGTTTCTGGCCAGAAAATCTTTCTATCACCAAATCTTGGATTCATTTTGAATTTTTTTCAATTAGCACAGGTTTTGTATTTCTTTTTGGAACTGACTGATCATAGATCATTGATCTGAGCTTATGCACTTCAGCTTTTGAGTGAAAAAAAGTCAATAAAAATCAATATTCACTCATTAATAGAGGTGCATAAGCTCAGATCAATGAGGACAATGAGGCTGTAAGTTTCTTAAAGAAATACAAAATCTGTGCAAGCTGGAATTTTTTTTCAAAAAGATTGAATCCAAGATTTGGTGATAACATATTAAGAGATTTACAGGCCAGGAACAACAAATTCAAAGATAGAAAGATTTGAAAGAACACAAGTTGACAAAAAGATTAACCACCACAAGTGTAACAAGGTGGGAATTTGTTATTTATTCTTTTTAATACCCAGTAAGAGCAAAATCAGTAAGTTTTAGTCAGTAAAAATGACCTGAACACATGAGGGATTATAATTTTACAGTATAGCCTTACCAGCCATCTTTTCAGCGTGATGGGGTTAATATTAAAGTCCGTTACCAGCCCGAGGTCATGGTACATATGCTCCAGACAACTCAGCATCTTAAAGTACAAAACACTGATGATAGTATCTTCTGCAGTACAAAAAATGTGGTTTTGCATGTCAGTCATTTTCACCAAGTCTCTTTGGTACATCAACTTCAGTAGAACTTTGACATTCTGCATCTTTCATTTGGCCGATCCTCACCTCGTTAGGTTCCCACTGCCACACATCAAAGATTGGCTGCCTCAAAGCTTCTACCGTCTCCTGTGAGAGGTGGTACTACACAAGCCCCACAAACACAAACACAAGCAACACACGCAGAAGAGAGAAAACAGAGGGAGAGAGAAGAGGAGGAAGACAGAACAGTGGCGTTAGACTCTTACCTCGTTGGACTCCCACAGCCAGACGTCGAAGGTGGGTTTTCTGAGGGCATCTATGGTTTGCTGGGAGAGCATGTACTGCAGGTGACAGAGCTCTCAGTTAACCCCCGATAACCAACGCCTGGCTGTGGCCATTGCATACATCACATTCACATCTATGTTCAACATGCCATTTTTAACCCTGAATAAGAATTCTATCTTAAATGTAAACCCATTATAATTTACTCATCATTCCTTACAAATCTGTGTGCTCTTTTCTTTTTGTGAAATCTACACACAGCTCTTTTATAGTTTATAGTGAACACAACAATAAAGCTTAAAAAAATAATACCATACATGCAGCCCATAATCTACTATATTCCAAGTCAAATGCTGAGAGGTCAATAATCACAATAATAATCTCAATGAAATACTGATATTGAATAATCTCAATCTTGATGTAAATGCAGATAAGATTTGTTGAGATTTCAATAATGACTACTTTGACATTTCTTTTATAGGCTTTTGTTGCAGTTGTTCTGTACATTTTCTATTCATCCAAGAATCCATAAATAAATGTTAGACAAAAATATTAAGCAGCACAACTGTTTTCAATATTGATAATAATAAGAAATGTTTCTTGTGCACGAAATCAGTATATTATAATGATTTCTGAAGGATCATGTGACACTGAAGACTGGAGTAATGATGCTAACAATTCAGCTTTGCATCACAGCAATAAATTACATTTTAAAATATATTCAAATAAAAAAAAAAATTGTTATTTTAAACTGTAATAATATTTGAACAGTATTACTGTTCTTATTGTAGTTTAATCAAATAAACGCAGCCTTGGTGATGTAGGATCAGAACGAGTCAGACAAATTAAGATTCGATCAGAACATCGAAACATGAGGAGCCAAAATTCCACAGAGGCCCAAGAAAACAGGACGTCATAAATCAGATCCCTAGCGCCAGCCCATCTGAAGCAAGCTAACCAACCAACTCTGTCAGTGAGCAGCTTGCAACATTAAAACAAAAGGAACACTTATTGATAATTCCAACTCAGGAAGGAGATTGTCAAATTTGGGGCAAATAACCAAGATGGTCAAAGAGATGCACCACGTGACCGTCACATGTAAATCTGTGATAGAAATCACGAGCTACAGACTTTCTTGGGTTGGTTTCCCCCACCCAAGACAGACCGGACTGAAATTCCTTTGTTCACAGAACACATTCTCACGTCCACAGAATGGCATAGAGACTGTCTTTTCCATATGCACCTAAAATCATAGTCTTCATAGTCTTGTTATAGAAATCATGTCCAAAATTATATTCTACAAGAGCGGGAAAATTCGGACCATGTGACTGATATATGATTTATGATGGGGAGGAGAAACAGAACAACACCCCGAATTGGTCAACACACCAGTTGGGATGTGTCCAAAAGCTGAGTTTAAAAACTCAGGACACCATCACTTCTCTCTTCTCTTTTGTTCTCTTCTCTTTTAGCTTTTGCCACAGCGTTTTGACGCTGCTTTTTAGCGCTCTTTGATCATGCTCTGGCCTACATGCCAGCTGCAACTTAACACCACGATGAGAAGAAAAACCACCTAGTCTAGGTACATCCTTTCTTTCTTTTACTTTAGTTTCTTTTCTTTCCAATTGTGAATTTTGTGTTCTGAGTTAAGTTTGCCAACGCCGTGTCTCCGAGTCTGACCTCGATCGCCCGTCTAAACTTCAACCAGTCCACAACTCCGAGCCAACACCCAAGACTTCACTACGAACGACCACTGAACTTTCAGCCAATCAGCAACCTTGGGAAACCCCCTTTCTGCAAAGATGAAGACAAAAGGGAATCCCTTAACACAAAGGCAATGCAACGCAAGTAACCTCCAGATTCTAACTGAGCTGGTACATTAATATAAATTTTAGCCTCATTGAGAAACTCAATGCGAGGGTTAAATGAGTGATTGATGGTTGTTCAGGTCTATGCAATTGCACATATTGCTATAAACTTGGGATTTCACATTTTCATTCTCTTAAATTCATCCTTTCCACACTCTCTCTCTTTCTGCAATGTGTGAATGTGTGTGTTCATGTGTTAGATTAGTTTATGTCTTAGGTTTATATAAATAAAGTCTTATTTATATTGAAAAGAGAAGTATCTTGTGTTTTGTGCTTACAAGTTAATGTCTTAATCTGCCGATCTTGTTACTGTGCTATTTCATAGTGTTTGCACTATATTTTGGATTTCAATATCCAGTGCAGAGTTGATGTTATACGGCTCGTTCAGTTAATCGCTGCCGACTCAGTGATCAGCTGTGAAACAGTGAGTCTGTTCAAATTCCCTATAAAATCATAAATGATTCCCTTTGAGCTAAATTGACCTGTTTCCCTTACAGTGAGCATAAGGGATTTCTTTCAAAAACATTAAAAAAATCTTTGAATGGTAGTGTATATTTTCTTTTAATATTTTTGTAATTATTTTGTAGATATTTCATTAGCATGTTTATCTTTATTTTTGGGTGAACTATCCCTTTAAACCTTCCTATCCTTAAACACAATCCATGTAGTTTTCTAAAGTATAAACATTTACATTAACATTTATGCATTTAGCAGACGCTTTTATCCAAAGCGACTTACATTGCATTCAAGTTACAGTTTCACATTTCATCAGCTCTTGCTTTCCCTGGGAATCGAACCCATGATCTTGGCGTTGCTAGCGCCATGCTCTACCATTTGAGCTACAGGAAAGCCCTGTACAGATAAACCTTGAACTCACAATCCTTGCTGTAATTAAATGGTGCTGTATATGCTGTCCTTTATCGAATTAATTAAAGCAGAATAAGCATACAAAATAATGAAAGAACCCATTACAAACACATCTTACATTTTACCTTTGGGTATGAAGGCACATCTCTGCGAGGAGTTAACTTCTTGTTGTCATCCAGGAAACTACTGCAAAGGTAAAGAGCATTGAGAGGACAGTTGCTTTAGAACAGAACATGCTGTGTGTTTAATTTTTTTTAAGTACCATGTCAACATCTCTCAAAGAGAGTATCTTGAGAATATACAGCTATCTTTGATTCATCTTGAATCTGATCCTTCACTAATAAGAGAACATGTGAGAGCCATGTCAGCTCATTAAGACTCGAAAGGGAATAGACCTGATCTCATCTGTTAGTATTTTTAACAAGAGCTGACTAAGACAACGCCTGGACTGCTTCTTAATTCTCCTCTCATTAAAGTTAGCAGTACAGACAGTGCTATCAATAGCCTGCTATAGATACTCCCTTGTGAAAATGAACTACACTTTAGCATATTTTTTAAAAGAGTACTTTTTTAGGACACTTGATTGTATTTGAACTCTTTCCCCACCATTGATGGAATTTTCCATTATTTATGTCACAATGCTACCACTGTTATATGGTAGGGGGAGCTATTATTAAATAGTACAGAATCTCATGATTCAAAAACAAGCAAAGAAGAAGCAGAAACAAGCATTGCTTAGGCACACATTTAACATCTAATGTGATCATCCAACTTTCAATGGCATATAAATCAAAACTGCCTAATGTTACCAAATAAAATGTTGAACCCACAAAGAGGTAGGACTGAGCAAGCTTTGATGGACTCGATCTACTCAATCTATATTTTGATCATGTTCTGATTCAGTCATAGTCCTTTTTTTAAAGGGTTACTCCACCCCAAAATGAAGATTTTGTCATTAATCACTTACCCCCATGTCGTTTCAAACCCTTAAAAGCTTTGTTCGTCTTCGGAACACAATTTAAGATATTTTGGATGAAAACCAGGAGGCTTGTGACTGTCCCATTGACTGCCAAGTAAATAACACTGTCGAGGCCCAGAAAAGTATGAAACACATCGCCAGGATAGTCCATCTGCCATCAGTGGTTCAATATAAATTTTATGAAGCGACGAGAATACTTTTTGTACACAAAGAAAATAAAAAATAACGACTTTTTTTCAACAATTCTTCTCCTCTCTGTCTCTCTGCGTCACCGTAGCGCCATTTTGGAGATTATCCGCTGAACGCAAACTGTATACGCTCTTCTGTACACAAGGATGCGCTATTTTCGTAAATACATGTAGAAAACATATCCTTGTGTTGCGGCTGATACAGAAGAGCGTACGCAGTTTGCGTTCAGCGGATAATCTCCAAAATGGTGCTACGGTGACACGGAGAGACAGAGAGGAGACTAATTGTTTAAAAAAAAAAAATAATAATAATTTTCTTTGCATACAAAAAGTATTCTCGTCGCATCATAAAATTCCGATTGAACCACTGATGGCAGATGGACTATCCTGACGATGCTTTTCATACTTTTCTGGGCCTTGACAGTGGTAATTACTTGGCAGTCAATGGGACAGTCACAAGCCTCCTGGTTTTCAGCCAAAATATCTTAATTTGTGTTCCGAAGACGAACAAAGCTTTTACGGGTTTTTGGGGTGGAGTAACCCTTTAAGTAATATTCTCAGCTTTTTGAAATGCTTTGTTTTGAAAGTTTGTGAAATGATTAAAAATGCTGGCCCTGGCTGGCAACTTTTTCCAAAGAACACTGGCAGGGAAAGAGTTAATTGCAATTGAATGAAAATATATTATATTCTTTTAGCATATAATTTATATTAAATGCAATTAGGTGAACTTGAGTGCTTTTTGGCACACTTAAGTAGGACTAAAGTACATATTGTATGTAATAATTACTTTTATTGTCTTTTAAATATAGTTAAAATGTAGCCATCTGCCAAATATACTGCCAAGCATTTATGGTAAACTAATGCCATTTCTGTGGAAATGTGTATGTCATGTATATAAAATATGTGTAATTACACATTTGTAATGATGAAGTTTTACATTTAAAAATATTAACGTTAAATGTGATATTGAATAAGACAGTTAAAATTATAATCAAGTACTTTACATGTGCTTTAGTATGTTAGTCAACACAGCAAAAGTGTATTTCTTTAAATGACAACAAAAGTTTAAAATGCACTTTTAATAAAACTTTTAATATGACATTATTACAAAATGCACCATTTACAAGTTAAATTACTTAAATATGTTAAAGTCATGAATTTGTACTTTTTTAAAGTACACTGCAGTGCCCTTTTATTTCATTCATATTATACAGTAAGTATAATATCAAATGCAAGTATCTTATATTATTAGAAAGCAACGTCTACATCACCAATAAACTTCCTTTTCACCCCCATCCTTCCAACCAAAATCACTTCCTGAAGGATAAAATCTTAACCTACATTTTCTTTCTCATGAAATATTCTGTCTTGCTTGGAAATACATCAGATTACAGATTTAAAATCATTTGCAAAGCGCTACTGATATTTCCTGATAATTAAACAAACTCAGTTCAAAAATGGCGTTCCAACATCTCCAGAAAAAGCAGTGAGGTCACTGACCTGTTGTTCCTGGAGGCCATTTCCTCCCGCAGCTTCTTGATGTCACTGCGACATTTCTCGATCTCCACCACCTTCATTCCCTCCACTGAAGAGACAGAGAGGAAAATGACGGAAACGCGATACATAATGGATACAAGTATGACACATAAAAGAGGGTTTTACATATTTCAAGTGAGCCAAACACAGAGAAAATATGGAAATGAGCTGGTGAACATGGGTTGCAGCCGCAGGGGTTTTCCTTTACAGACTGCTGAGCCATAAGAAGTACATTTGACACCTGTCACTGTCTGGCATGTTTCCCTCCATTGTCCAAAATCATCCTGCTGGTCTGAAGTACAAGCAGCTTTGTCATCTCTTTGACAGCTGTTTTTCTTTACACCTCAAACCTTGGTTGTGAGGATGAAGATATGTCACACAACCTGTCACGTTGGTATCTATCTAATTTAGCTGCTTCTAGATGAATTTTGAGACAAAGTGCTGTACAGTTTGATTAGACGCATGGCCTCTGAACTCACGTTGTATAATTTAATTAGTGTAATCACACACACACACACATCATATAATCTCTGCACTTCCTGCTACTATTCTGTTTATAGACCGTGCACAATAATAAATCACCTCAAATTATATGAGGCCGGTGAACTGTTCACACCGATGAAGGGGTCAGGGTCCATCGCCTTGGTGACTGATTACATCACGGCTGGATTTGGATTTCTATGGACACACAGACGTGCTGCGACGGAATGAATCCTGGTCTCTGGTGATGTTACGTGGAGCGTCATTACCGAAACAACTAGTGTGCGAGGACTGTCACGACTGTCAAAGATGATGCATTTAACAGCCACTAAACTAAACCTAACCTAATTTGTTTGGAATCATTGTTCAGGACAGTCACAGATTCCACAAATGGCAGTGAATTAGAGGTCAAAAACTTTCCTGTCGCTCAAACAGTAGAGATAGTAAAATGTGTACCTTGAATGCAATATAAGCCACTCTGGACAAAAGAGACTATCAAATAGGCTACATAATGCATAAAATGTCAATTTTTTCAATGTTGCAAGCAACAGCACGCACATCGATCTCAGATGGGTGCTCGACTAAAAAACAAGTAGAAGCATATTGAGAATGCAAAGTCGGCAACACCAAAGCTCCAAAAATTATCAAAAAAAAATTATTATTAAAAAACTATCACATAGTGTGTAACATTTCGAGCACGCAGGCTCTTCATCAGACAAATGAACAACACCGATATGCCGCTTTTTATACCTCCATGCAGGTGATCAAAGGTCACATGACCTGACAATACTATCATAATAATACCCAAACAAATAAATCAAAACAATAACAGAAAATAAAAAAAGAAAGAAAAACAGAACATATAAAGCTATGCAAAATACAATTCTCAATATACAATTTAACAACATTAAATAATACCTACGTACATAAATTCAACCAGTACCATCAAAACCTTCATTAAAGCTATATAAATAAATAGATATTTTATCAATTAAAGAAATGGACGGATATCAAAGTCCTCATTTAATCCTCTAGGGGACAACGTGTCTAATGTAAAAATCCAAAAGGCCTCACGTTGTAAAAGTAATTTATTCATATCGCCGCCGCGCCGCGGACACTTGACTGCCTCTATTCCTATGTGCTGAAGAGTGGAAACGGAGTGTCTCGAATTAGCAAAATGCTGAGCTACTGGACTTTTTGGATCGCGATGTCTAATAGCACACCGATGTTCAGAGATACGATTTTTCAGAGGTCTACTGGTCTTACCAACATAACATAAGCCACAAGGGCAACGCAACAAATAAATGACATTAGCCGTCTTACACGAGATAGTGCCCCGAATTTTAAAAGTTTTTGCCGTATAAGGATGTGTAAAGGTCAACGTCTTGTATGTGAAGTTGCACTGTTGACAATTACCACATCTGTAATTCCCATGTGGTATTGTGTTCAAGAAATGAGGAGCAGGTTTCAAATCAGATCTAACCAAGATATTTCGAAGATTAGGTGTTTTCTTATACACTAAATGAGGAGGTTTATCAAAACATTTCTTGAGACTGGGATCACTCTCTATAATATGCCAATGTTTCAATAAAACATTATCAATGTCCTTCGAAACAGGCGAATATTGAATGTAACAATTCATCCGACGGTCAATTTTTTTTTGTTTTTTAACAAGACTCTCCTGTTGCGACACATCTTTAAAACGACTTGCTGCAGACTGGATCCACTCTTCTCGATATGATCGTTTTCTAAATCTCTCCGATAAGATTTGTGATTGTTGTTGAAAATCTTCATCACTGCTACAAATACGACGAATACGACTAAATTGTGAAATAGGTAATGAACGCTTTAATGACACAGGATGGTAAGATTGTCCATGCAAGATAGTATTACGGTCAGTAGGTTTGCGATACAAAGTAGTTTCAATGCCCGATGCAGTGCGAAGAACAAGCAAGCAAAATTAATTTTCTCTTGATGAAATTCAATCGTAAATTTCAACGCACTGCACTTATTGTTTACCAAACTATGAAACTCCAGTAACTCAGATTCAGTACCACTCCATATTAAAAAGACATCATCAATGTATCGTTTCCATAGAACAATGTGTCTCAAAAAATCATTAACCCCAGGGTTTAACACAAACTGATGTTCAAACACACCACAAAATAAGGATGCAAAGCTTGGGGCCATCTTAGAACCCATGCTAACCCCTGAAATCTGCAAATAATAATCTGACCCAAACAAAAAATAATTATGTGAAAGCACCAATTTTGCCAGGTCACTCAAACATGCAGTATTTGGTACCTGACAAAGACGTTGATCGAGAAAGAATTCAATTGCTTCTAGCCCTCCCTGAAATGGAATATTGGTGTAAAGCGATTCAACATCCATGGTCACTAGAAAAACAGGATAGTCAGGTAATTTCACATTATTCATAAGCTCGATAAATTCCATCGTGTCCTTAATATAGGAAGGTAAAGACGTAACCAAAGGTTGTAGATGAAAGTCGACAAAAGCAGAACTGTTTTCTGTAAGTGACCCAATTGCTGCCACTATGGGTCTCCCAGGAGGGATTTCCCTATACGCTTTGTGAATTTTTGGTAGAGTGTATAGTACCGGTGTAATCGGATATTCAACACGCATATATTCATATTCACCTTTTGTCAACAGACCTGAATCTACAAAGAGTTGTAAGGTATTGTGTACAGATGTCTTAAAATGAGCCAAAGGATTAATACTCAATTTTTTATAAAAAAACTTTTTGGAGCTTAATTTTTGGAGCTTTGGTGTTGCCGACTTTGCATTCTCAATATGCTTCTACTAATTTTTTCAATGTTGAAATGACTTTTTCCTATCCTGTGACAGCTCTTTTTGTATAAGAAAGTAATTTGTAGAAACGTAAACACTTGAATTATTAAAATACAGCACTGTTTGACTGATCATCCCATTTAGCCCAACACAGCAATAAACAATAGCATGAGTTTGTGGACGTTTGACCAACCATAGACAGAAAGGAGGAGTGCTTGAAAACAATCAGTATTGTTGCAATTCAATTTAATGATGCTAGTAACTCCTTTACATTTAACAAATAGGTAT
This sequence comes from Schizothorax lantsangensis, assembly GCA_027422415.1. Classification (NCBI taxonomy): domain Eukaryota; kingdom Metazoa; phylum Chordata; class Actinopteri; order Cypriniformes; family Cyprinidae; genus Schizothorax; species Schizothorax lantsangensis. Next base: position 7,895,787 of record CM049848.1, read on the forward strand.
GTCTTCAAAAAGCCCTCTTAAAAATGCCCTTAGGAAAAAAAAAAAAATCAGGCTACTATACCACAACCTTAACTCGATTGATGCAAAAGCTGTAGTTGTCTAATCCATCACAACCCAATTTAATCTGATAGCGGCAAAAGGAATAATTGGAAAAATATCTCTACCTGCTTTACATAAAAAAGCAAGGAGATATTCAAATGTTTAAATAAATGTACTCATGAAAGTCATGCTTACAGGAGGAAAACAAGCAGCTGAATATGAAACTGTTGATACTCTGATGCTAAACAGCACCTTGTACATCAAACTTTAGCCGGATACAGAGCCTTTTAAAATATACAGTGTGAAAGGCTAACGAATAACTTTCCTTTCTAAATACAGTTCAAAAGACTAGACAAAATAATAATATACATGTTTATTAGCATTAACATATTGGCTGTTTATTAGTACTTATAAAGCACATATTCTGCATGACCATATTCTACATCCCTAACCCAATACCTAAACGTAACAACTACCTTACTATTAATAAGCAGCAAATTAGGAGTTTATTGAGGCAAAAGTCGTAGTTAATGGTTTGTTATTAGTGAGAATTGGACCTTAAAATAAAATGTGGGCTTAATAACTTAGATTTTCCTCATAGAATCTTATTAAAGTGACTACATAAAAGGAAACTAATGAGTGAACAGAAAAGTAATAGTGAACTGGGGATATCCCATAATATCTATAAAGCGCTATTACAATTATTAGCTTTCATCAAGGTTCTAACCCCTGGTCACTCACTTTGGATAAAATGAAGCAACAAAGTGTAGAGTAATCTACATGAAGTGTAGAGTAATGATAATTTCAGATGTTAGCTATTGAGGTAAAAAAAAAAAGAAATAGGAAGCAACAAACTGGATCTCAACCAGGTCACATTTCACCTAAAAAAAAATAATAATAAAAAATTAAATAAAATAAATAAATACATATTTTGCATTAAGAATGGAAGCCTATATTTTTATTATGCAAGACATTTGATATTGGAGTAAAGTGTGACCTGAATATGTTTTTGTGTGTTGCACTCAAGATTGTATCTAGATGCTTTCTTGAAGTTCTTCATTACCAACAATGCATGTCTCAGAAGCAATGTCTCTAAAAATATATAATAATTATATAATATATATTATAATATAAATAATATATAATAATGTCACCTATAAGCACTACAGAATAAATGATCAGCTATTCATTGAGAGCCAGAATGTGTTGTTTGTGAAGATTAGCCCTTCCATTTTAACATGACCTCTGTCCATTAGCAAAACCCTGGACAAGATATTGAGTGAAAACCGTTTAAGACTCACACTCCACTCTCTTCTCCAGCATGGCTAGGCGATTTGTCACCTCAGTCTTCAGTTCGTTGATTTTAAAAGCCCTTGGGGAGAGAGCAGCCAGGCAGACCGGTGCAGATGGAGAGAAATATACAAAGATCATTCATCCTTGAAATACCAAAAGGATTCAAAATTCAATCAAAAGAAGGTCATTATGAATTTGCTGAGAGATTGAACATAAAATACACAAGCAGAGATGGCGATAATACCTGGAGAACTGCTCTGCCACCTGGGTCAGAACATTCTGGAAAAGCTCCTCTTTATCTGAGAGATGAGAAAACAAGCTACATTCATAATCATGGCCAAAAACTGATGTATGAAGTATTCACAGTTTCACATATCTGTGTTTCCTCCTGTCAGCCTAAACATGTACAATGAATAAAGCATTTCACAACAAACAGCATAATTACTGAATATATACATGAAGAAACAAATCCCACCTGCTTTTGTATCACAGAAACGGTGACTTCTTACACACGTCTTGATACTTACTTATTATATAGAATGAGACTTGATAAACATATACACTTTCTAATGTAGCTCCACGCACTGTCTTGGCCAAAGTTCAGCCTAATGAAAGGACCTGGGAAACAGAAACGTCCTGTTGGCTGGCTGTCATTGCCAAGGTCTCAAGGTTTGGCTGGTTAGCATTGCATGTTAGCCGCTGATGGTAACTTGACATTAAATTAATCAAATGTAATAGCAAATTAATAATGTTACAAAAATCAGTATTAGAATGATTTCTGAAGGATCATGTGAAACTGAAGACTAGACTAATGGCTGCTGAAAATTCAGCTTTGCAGGAATAAATTACATTTTAAAATATATTACAATAACAGTTATTTTAAATTGAAATAAATATATAGTATAAAACATACTAAAATGTATCTGAAATACATTTATTTAATGCTAAGAATATTACAAATACATTTACATATTTATGTACTTACTTTTAGTATACTAAACTGGTATACTTAAAGTCTGTTAAATTGGAACAACTAATTTTGTATTTAATGCACTTTAATTGTGCAGAAGTAGAGCTGAAGTCAAACAAAGTTTAATTATAATTTTAATATCAGTAAGTCTCCAGTTATATGTCAGTAAATATGTTAATAGATTTAAACTATACTGAGTATAAAATAAATTTATTTTAAATATATTACTTTTTTGCAGGGGAATATTTCACAATATGTTCTCTTGGTGCCATCAGCCAATCAGTTTTGAAATGATGTCATTTCCCTGTGACTCCAGAGTCATTAGTCACATGGCATTTAGGTTCAGGTGACTGGCTCAACAAAGCCTGCCAAAGATGGCAAACTTTTTAAAAGTGGGGGTCATCTGGGGGTCCAACACCAGCAAAGCAACAAAAGATGAATGGGGATGCTAACGGACAGATTTCTCAAATTGTTATATAGGTTTTGTTCACTGCATACTCTCATCTCCAAATGACTTCACAGAGGTCAGAGGTCACATCAACTTAACCAGGCTATTGCTTCCTTCATGTCCTCTAATGCAGCTCCCACTTACATGTTTGGAAGTTGCAATTATGATTTGATATGCTTCTGTGACTTTGGTTGGAATTATATGGGCAGATTGTGTCATTTCATATTTCCTTCTGTCTAATAAAACAGGAAGATTTTTGTGTACTTCTTTTTACAAAAAAATGATGAATGATGTATTTTTATGAATAAATGTAATTTTTCTTCAACAACAACTCACACAATTTGCAATTAAAAAGTCTGATATGGCACATTTTGCCAAATGTAGTCAATGCATATAGAAAATATGCATACTATGCAGGGTTTTCAACTCTGGCCCTCGACATCCACTTTCCTGCACAGTTTAGCTCCAATCCTTAACAAACACACCTGAACAAACTACTTAAGGTCTTCAGGATTGCTTGACAGTTACAGGCTGGCGACTTTAATCAAGGTTGGAGCTAAACTGTGCAGGAAAGTGGATCTCGAGGGCCAGAGTTGAGAACCTCTGCTATACTATGTAATGCAGAAATAGTATCATGATAGTATGTTATTCCAAAAACACCCACAGTATTTGTGCGTAATTAATAGTATATTGACAAGCAAAGCAGAAAAATATATGATGTTGACAATAAATCTACTGAGAAATAGTCTTGGAATGCAGATGAATCTGAGAATCTGTCCAAAAAAAGGACCTTGTATATCTGAGTTTGAAATCAATAATAAGTTATAATCACTTCTCTGCTCATGATAACACAGATAGATTGAAAAGACTGCAGTCCACCCCCGCTGCAGGAGTGTTCACACAATGATAAATGGAGTTGCTCTTGTGAACACATGCAGCTTTCCGCGCGCTCCATTTATGGAGATTTGAGAACATATGAGTGATCACTCCAGAGCTGTTTCAGACTTCATAATAAAACAAACCCTATTTCCCATTTCAACCGGAATGTAAACACTATCAGTGAAAGCGCAGCGCTGTAGATGTGATTCATACATACATAAACATTCAGTGAAATTACATAACACGCAGAACATCTGACACTTACCTGCAAGTTGTCCACCAGTTATTGGCACCACTTTGTACGGCGACCTTCAAAAACACCAGGAAAGACAAACGAAGTTACAAAGCAGTTGGCGCCACACTAAAACCCATCCCCTCTCCCTATAGGACAGTCCAGTTACTCCTTATGAGAGCTGTAGCTTTCTGTAGCATTACCGTCCAAGATGTCTACTCCTCTGGCTGTCGATTGTGATTGTGATGGTGAATGGGCTCACTTAGACTCTGGTTTAAAGAGTAACTTCCCCTTTATCTATATCTGGCCGCCATCCATTGTTTGTCTAGCATGTAGGGCAGATCTCCATATAACCAACAGATAAGGCACAGTAGGCTAGATTACTGGGCTTCTCACCTCTGAATGTTTAATCAACCTCTTTATGTTTCCCTGAGTGTGTCTGCAAATTGGTGTTAAATTGGATCATTGGTTTTATATTCTAAACTTTCCAACATTTAGTGTTTAACAAAAAAGATACAGCTGAGAGAGATGAAACACTCTACAGAGTTGGACCATTTTAATGAACCTGCAGAAAAAAGGTCCATATTCTAATGACTTGTTTGCTTTATTTCTTACCTATAAAAACAGCATATGGTGGACCTTTGCTATAAAATCAGTTTGAAGATGTTCTGACTTAAATGAAATGTTTTGACATTAGTGTGTGAAACTGATTCAGAAGTCTACTGCATGTGTATAAGGCACTTTTACAGCGGAAAAGCATTGGATTTATGTTTATAAATGGGATGGAGGGCTACGTTACCTATCTGAGTTGTTTGGCATTGTGGGGTCGATGGAGACCATTGCTCCTGTTGAGTCCAGAAGGGAAATGGTTGTGTTCCTGTCAGCAGCAGATAACATTCTCTAAATTTGGGAGCACTTCAAAAGTAGAAACACTTCAACTACACACACACACACACACATACATACACTGTACTGTACCTGGAGAGCCCTGTGGCAGTGCAGAATAACTCCTTTATATCACATGGGCTGCAGAAACGGCTGAAAACCACCTAAGAGAAACAGAAATTCTGATCAGTGTCTCTGAAACAAACCGAGCTTCTTCGGTTAGGGCCACCTTTGACTTAAAATCCTGAAAAATAAAACATACTTATGCTTTGTTAAAGATAAAAAGATCTGCATGATCTTGATAGGTGGTGTGGAATTTTTGTGTTCATTGCAACGGTAGTGACGTGATGGTAATGACATATTTCAGTTTTTGGAAAAATATTTTGGCGTCTTGGACTTGCCAATGCAACAAGTTGCATGTCAGTTCACATGGAGCTTGGAATGAATTTGTTTATGAATTAAACTGATCAAATACTGAACAGTTTGGTAATTACACCTAATAAAGCAACTCTAAGACCATGATGATTATGTTTTTAATTTTAAATAGTTTCACTGTTGTCTTAGCAGAAAAATACTTCCTTTTCTTTCCATCAAAACCAAATATAAAGAATTTTGCAAGTCCTCAATCGTTTTCTAAAATGTGTGGCATGATGATAATGACAGCAGTTCTTTGTTATGAAATTATTACATTGTAGGCAAATAATTAAAAAAATATTTTTTTTTTACAATCTAATTGACCCAGATTTGAACACTTTTTAAAGGGGAAGTTCTGGGTGGGTGTCAAGATCAAAATTGCAGAAATCTGTCAAAATGTGTTAAAAGGTAATTACAGAGATAATAATAATAATACAATTTGATGCTTTTTTAATCCCTCATTTAATTCTAAAATGATAGCTTTAAAAATACTCATCAAAAAATCATCTTACAGAGCAGAATCAATGTAGTAAAAAAGTAAAATTTAAAGTACATTTCTTTAAGATTTCAAACATTTTATGAGATAAAGTACATCTTTAACCATTAATAAATTGCACTGTGCCATCTCAAATTATAGGCTTAAGTGTAAAAAAATATTAAAGATGTAATTTGTACTCTCTTATTAAGACAAAAGTACAATTTTGCAGATTTTAATACTTTTTTAAGGGGAAGTTAAACGTTCTGGGTAGGCGGCAAGCTAAAGAAAACAGGAAAAGTAGATACAGAGATAATAATAATACAGTTTGAAGCCGTTTTAAGCCCTCCTTTAAAACTATAATGATTGCTTAAAAATCAATGCAGCTATGATTATCTTCCTAATTTCTATGTATGATGCTAACCATCACAGATGATAGTTTAGCGATTATTTGAGACTCTGCACATGGCCAAGGCCAAGTGCTGTCGTCCGTCATTTGTATGTAGTGTCAGTCCTGACCCTGAGCACTCTGACCCACTTACAACACATGTAAATCTATCATCAGCAGGCACAACAAGACAGCAAAAACAGGTGACAACACTGAAAAGACAATGGGGTGGGGGGTGCAGCTGACAGACGAAGCGAAGGAAGAGGAAAAGAGAGAGAGAGAACGATAATAAGACTTCGAGCTGCAAAGACAGATGAGAGTGAGCAAAAGAGTGGGAGAAAGAGAGAGAACGGGGGAATTGTTCATAATACAATTGCAGGTTCTGAGTTCAAAGATATGAGAAATACTTATTAGTGTCCAAAAAAAAAGTTTCTAATTGAGCATTTTGTCAAAGATGAAACATAAAACCCACAACTAACAGCCTTAGAGGACAGAGACGATAAAATGATATACCACCAACCACTGCGCAAAAATCAGTTATAATAGTTTAATTTTAGCAGTGGGTCATCTAAGTACAGTTCACTGAGAAGTTTCTAGTATTTTCAAGAGACTATGAGAGATGTTAGGGCTGTAATTGAATATCAACTAAAAGCCTGAAGACATACAGTTGCACTAGAACAAAAATGATATTTCACCACTTCTCCTGTCGTATACGCTGTGTGTGTGCAGAAAGTGTGGGTGTATGCATACACACAGATGTGCTCATTAAAATGTCCATTTGTTCTTCATTATGTTCTAAGCTTTTATATGCTGATTATTTTGTTTTTGTCCCATTGCCAAGGCTGAACAATGGCAGGCAGATGCACAATTGTAACTAACAAAACAAAACCATAAGCATAATCTCATAATGTATGCAAAACACTGGAAGTAATTATTTGGTGCCAGTTTATATCGTTTTTTTTTACTTACTTATTCAACTTGATAATTATAATGTGTGTATTATGTTACACTGCATGTAATCACACACCTTCAGAAATAATTTGCATCATAATTTGCACCACATTATAAAAAGTGCTATTATAACTAATAACAAATAGTATTTTAGCTTACTATTTTACAGTGACATTTTGTAGAAGCAAAACAGAATTTTATTCTGCTAAACATCATGTAAACTATTTTTAAATTTTAATGCACACTGAAAAAGGTTCTTAATTTTAACAGGAAAAAAATGCTACAGTAAAAAGCTGTTAACTGTAAGTTACCTTACTGTATATATAGTGAAAAAACAGTCATTTTAATGTAAAATCTATCAAATTCATGGCTTTTGGAAGTAAAAACTATGAATTACCATATAATTTGCAGTCAAAACTGTAAAATGACATTCCCAGAAATCCCTATGTGACAGATCATATGATTATACTTTATTTAAACAGTTTTTATCAGTAATTGTTACATTTTCTGTTATTTAATGAATGTTTGTTGCAATATTTTAGTATTTAAGTGCATTTTTTAGTTTGTTGCATCATTTGGTGTGTTTTGTGTTTTATGAACAGGTCACTTACGATGAACTCTGATTCATCATGTGGTTTTCTAGTATACCACCTGTTTTATCATGGTGGTTATCAGTACATTTTGAGATAAAAAGACAGTTTAGGCAGTTCAAGCAGACTGGTATATCACTACGTCACTTGATGAAATACCTGAAATATCGTAACCCAATGTTTTTACAGTGAATTTCTGGCTGCTGTTTATGTTACTGTAAATTTAACAATATATTTTTAAAGTACAAATACATACAGTAGTAGTTAAGACACTTAATATAAAGTGTGACCAACAAACATACAGCAGTCAGAAACTGATTGTCACTTGGATACCTGTAATTTAATTGATAATATCTCAGCCATACCAGATCTATTAATTAGAAGCATTACTAAAGGCTATCAGGCCAGCTGTTCACTTACAACCTCATGACAGAGTTGAGATCTTCTGAAAACAGTTTTATAATATGGTAAAGCATCATATACAGGCTACTCTACTCTGTAAAAACTAATAAAACGTTTTATGAAGGCAACCTGGAGGCATTAAAAAAGAGGGTGTGAGAAACAACAAGAGTGAAAATGTACAGTTAACAAGTGCAGATCAGTGAAAATGAGTAGAATGATTCATATGGCTAGAATTCTTAAATTCTGTGAACAGCAAATGCAAAAAATAGAAAACCTCCAAAGAGCCATATGTGACCCTGGAGCACAAAACCAGTCATATGTAGTGTTTATATGTAGCAATAGCCAACAATACATTGTATGGGTCAAAATTATTGATTTTTCTTTTATGCCAAAAATCATGTTCCATGAAAATATTTTGTAAATTTCCTACCATAAATATCTCAAAACTTAATTTTTGATTAGTAATATGCATTTCTAAGAACTTCATTTGGACAACTTTAAAGGCAATTTTCTCAAAAATATTTGGATTTTTTTATTTTTTTTTGCACCCTCAGATTTCAGATTTTCAAATAGTTGTATCTCGACCAAATATTGTCCTATCCTAACAATTGACCCTTATGACTGGTTTTGTGGTCCAGGGTCACATATAGACAAATCAGTCAGTAATTTCTGTATAAAGTATTTCTTTGTAGATTTTTTTTAGGTGAAGAAAAAGTTTAAGCATTAAAAAATTGCTCTGCTCCATCTCAATCTACACGTAAATTTAAAAATTTAAATTTTGAATTTAATTTACTGTAGTTCTCAAATATCCATTCGTAAATAATTAGTTGTTTACTGTATAAAATAGGATCATGTTTAAATTATGTTCACCTATTAAAATTCCATAAAAGTACAAATATATATTTATTTGTACTTTTATGGAATTATACATAATTTTAATAGGAGAAATGATATATTTGCAATATTTAGAATATATCATTATCTGTAGGCTATTTCTCCTTTATTATATAACCAGTTCTAAAGCAATGCTACCAAAAGAGTCATATAAACATGATCCTACAGATACTAAAACAGCTGAAACTTTCTGAACAGTTTATATACTTTCTTTCCCCCAGTACACCGTCATGCATGCAGTGAGAGTTTACCTTCTGAATCCGTCCATCCACGTCCAGGTATATCATGCGATACGCCGAAGACGCGCTCCCCATCTCGCTGCCCGCTGCCCTGGACTACCAGCTTCCGTTCGGTGTCTCCGTGACAGACCTAGTATACACTTCTGACCGTTTCTTTGAACTGGAACTGGTTTAATAACGTAGAGACCGTGTTGCTCATCGCCCCCCTTCACTCCCACATGAGTGCGCGCGCGAGAAGACAAGAAACGCACGCGCTCGCCTCATGATCTCCATAGTAACCGAGCCCTACAAGGACGCGCGAGGATGCAGTGTGTGAATCCGACAGGGTCATGCAGCAGCAGACTACCAAATATGTCAATGAAAATGAGTTCGTTTTAATATAAAGTGACCATAAATGTGAATTTAAAGTAATTCCACTATTTTTGTTTTAGCAGATTTTGCCACAAGATATAGACCTACCAGATGTTTCTTCATTTTTACTTTAAGCTGCACTATTTTTTTTATGCTATTAATGAGAGAGTGCAAAACGTGATATTCTAAACCACGTCTTTACCCAAATACACCCTATGTATGTATGGATGGATGTATATATGTATGGATGGATGGTATGTTGGATGTATGGATGGATGATGTATGGATGTATGTATGGATGTATGTATGTATGGATGTATGGATGGATGTATGTTGGATGATGTATGGATGGATGTATGGATGTATGGATGATGTATGTATGTATGTTGGATGTATGGATGTATGTTGGATGTATGGATGGATGTTGGATGTATGTATGGATGGATGTATGGATGTATGGATGTATGTATGTTGGATGTATGGATGGATGGATGGATGTATGGATGGATGTATGTATGGATGGATGGATGATGTATGGATGTATGGATGGATGTTGGATGCATGTATGGATGGATGGATGTATGTATGTATGTATGTATGTATGGATGGATGGATGGATGTTGGATGTATGGATGTATGATGTATGTATGTATGATGTATGTATGTATGGATGTATGTATGTATGTATGGATGGATGGATGGATGTATGTATGTATGTATGTATGTATGTATGTATGTGGATGGATGGATGGATGTATGTATGTTGGATGTATGTTGTATGTATGTATGGATGGATGGATGGATGGATGGATAGATAGATAGATAGAGGCTCGTTGGAAAAGTAGGCTAGCTGAATTTATTTATTTATTTATTGTCCTAATTAGCGAATGAGGAAAATTGACCGTGGATTATTCAAAACGGCAAACCCCCGGTCAATCACTATCAAAAACAAAAATGATGCTATTTCTCTGTTATTTCACATTCATCCGCGCGAATGAGCTGAAGCACAACCAAAACAATGTTCTTCCGCAAGATGCATGCAGTTGTTGTTTTTTTTTAACCGATGGGAGCTAAAATTGTTGCTTTGATCAAAATGTGTCAAACAAAAATGTTTTAGAATATTATGTATTACATAAAAAAAAATGGTAATCAGTTTTTAATATGTTCTCAGTATCACTTTCCCTACTATTAATACTTCCCTTTATTTGACAAAAAAGGCAGTTCCAGTTTGAAATAAATGTTTATATGAACTATATCTTAAATTACATCATCAGGAAGTTACATCACTTTCGGTAGGAAAACAACAGCACATGATTATCAATGGATTTGATTCATTCTTTCCTTAACAATGAAAACAAATATTTTTTTTTTAGCAGGCACTGCATAACAGGAAGGACCCTAACGTAACATGAGAACTACTGATACATGTGAAGGCAAAGTAATGAATTCATGAAGGTGGGACTGGGTTGTGGGCAGTGAGGTGGCAAAATGAACAGACGGGGTTCAGCACTAGAGTCATTCAGGGGAAGCTGTGATTCCCTGTGGCAAATCAAATGAATCATCTGTTATACTGTAATGACCCGAGCAGTGAAACACGCTCGTTATCCTCAATTACATGCATGTATGAATTCACACACTGTGGAGCACTTATCCTTTCAACAGAGAAAGTGTATCTGTCTTGTTCTCACTGACTGACTGCCACCTGTCTGTGTATGTGTACTGATGAGGTGTCACCTGCACATGGACACTCAAAGCACTCTCAATGACTCACACGGACCTCTCAAGATGAGACCGGTGTCGGTATAATATCTTATCCAGAGCTAGAGCTCGACTGCTTATTTATTTTATGTAAAAGAAACAGAAAAATATAGTTACAATAGTTTCTACACTTTCTGAATTGAAAGATTTTCATGACAAGTTTTTTGTTATTAGGCACAATGGGTAAGGATTTTTCAAAATCAGAAATGGTCAGTGCTATGAATATATATTAAATTATGTATTGTTTTATTTTACTTAATTGTATTTAATTCAAATATATACATATTTAAAAACATATATACATACACATGTAATGTATTAATGCAGAATAAAATAAGTTAATAAACTTTTTTATATTATTATTTTTGTTTAATTTTTCATTCATTTAGAAATCTGTGTATGTATGTCAATGTGTGTATATAAGCTTAAATATGATAAAGATGCATTAATATGCAATGTGTGTGTATATACTGTATAGTTTTTTTTATACATATACATTTTACATATTCATCTTATTCAATTATGCATTAATTTGTGAAACCATTTTTTAGCTGGTGAAAATACTAGTGTTCTAATAATTTTGGCCACCACTGTATATTGTATATAATAATGCATTCATGAACCTGTGTGTGTATAAAATTATTATAATGTATATAATAAAAAATATTCTTAAAGCACATAGCTTGCACTGTGACAAAAGAGGGAAGATGTATTGCCTTTTGTGTTTGCTTTATTCAAAATATCCTCTTTGTACACACAGCAACATAGTACAGCTAATTCCCAAACCTCTATTTATACCAGAAGTCTGTAAAGGTGCTGATAAGAACTTAAAAAATGAACACTCCAAAGACATATCCCTATACAAAAACACAAATAGAAAGAAGGCACAATGTATTTTCTCTCATTACACCAGGGTTCTACCCATAAATTATACAGATACATTCATTTACCTAGATTACGTCATCCTATAAAGGCAAATGCACACGTGCTACACGTATGATTACACAAGAGGTCCAAACATCTACATGTGCCTCTAGCTCTGCAGAACGACACAATCCTACAGTAACCTGAACATTCAAATAGACACTTTAAATATTTATAGCTGCAGAGGCAGGTGCGGGTTCTAAATGCACACATACAATTACAGTCAAGGAGACGCTTTGGGTTTGTTCACAGATTTAAATTGTACAGACTGAGCTTAGTGTGAACATTTTAAACCTGAAATAGAAACGCTTTTAAAATTCTAATACTGCATCCTACAGAGAAAACAAATCATGATGTTGATATATCTTCTATTATTAATATAGAACAGCTTGAATTCTGTTTGTATATGAATAGTGGTTAGATAAAAACTCATGCTAACCTCCATTCATACCGACTCAAAACACAATGTTTATTCCTTAAGTCACAGGCCAGCAGTGAAAAAATAAATAAATATAAAATAAAATAATTTGTCATAATTGGTTAGTGGATCCCCTATATACAAACACAGGATAAGAACCGTTAATGTCACCACAGAAAGACACAGAAAACAGTCCAAATATAACATACAATTTCTCAACAACTAAAAAGATTGGCTTTGGTTTATAGAAAGGCATATATTATATCCATAAATAAACTGACCATCGGCTATGTGTTCTATGAAACACGTTTATATGAAACACGAGCAGAACAAATTTCAGTGTAAATCATTCTTAAACCATTTCTTACATAAATTGCAGTGTTCAATTCAATGTGACAATTCATGCAAGAGTGGATTTATGAACCATCTACAGGGACATTTGTTCTGCGTGTTTAATGAAGGCGCTGTGTGCCCGGCGGGGATCTAGAAGTAGAAATTATACTGCATTTATTTTAAATTCCCCTTGTTAGCAGCGAAGGGAGGCTACTTTTGGTTGTGCAATTGTGCATTATTTAACTGGAGGGATATTTAGGCTTGATCTCACATTGAGTCATGTTCATTTGTTTGGGTACAACCAAGGACAAACGCAGGCAGAGCTGCAGGTCCAGACTGATGAACTAAAGACAAGAGAGAAATATTCCTCAAAGCTGCTTCTCATCTGAAAAAAGGAATAAAATGTCTCTTTGTATAGTCCATTTTCTAAAACAGAGGACTAAGCACAGGTTTCAGTCAAGTTTTGGTCCAGGTAGGAAGTGGTAAGAGATGAACATTTATATCCAGTGTAAAGTGCTCAATGTTCCTTCAGTCTAGAAAGAAACAGAAAAATAGACTTGTATCGTCAAAACTGTATTTATAAAAGTTAGCAAGTCCCCTGACTGTTCTGGCCATTGATTTGTAAGTGTATCTAAAGAACAAGAACAAAACAGCACTCACTCGACAGCAACTCCTGGCCGGTTCCTATGAGAGCGAAGCTCCTTCATCACAAGTCTCAGTAAAAGCTGAAGAACATACAAACAATTTGTGTGAATTCTTTAGTTAATTTATCACTTGTCTTAAATGTACAGTGTGTTGTTAAACTGTATTCATCGCAAAACCCGTTTCCCTACGGGGAAGTAAAACTAGTTTCTATTCTTTGTTCCCATACTACAATTAATAGTAACCGCTTCTGTCCAGCTCCAGAAAGGCCCAAAAACCCATAAACATTATGAATAAGATATATCAGGTACTTCTGTTTTATTGACAAAGCTGCTCATTTTCAAACGTTTTTATTTACAGAAAGTAGAAGTCGCAATATTTCATTCAACAAAATACTTTAAAATAATTAAATTCAATAACAATTCTAGAAGTTTTAATAACTGAATGTTCTTCAGGGTTTTTATTACTAATAAATATACATGTCTTTCCTAGTCCTTTGTGATTTGTGGGGGTCTGAAATGAATTTGAACCCACAAAATAACTTAACATAACTAGAAAATTTACATTCATTATATATTTAAAAAATATATACAGTGTATAGAAATCACACTTTTAGAATTCCATCATATGACCATGAGAATCCTGTTTCTTTAAACAATAATGGCAAATGTGTCATCCTAAATGTATATTTTCAGCTACTTTAGGTTATTTAAAGCTTATTTGTTATTAAATCATTTTAAGTCCTTTAGAAGTGTGTTGAGGCCCCCTAATGGGTCCCAGATTCCTGGTTGAGAAGTCTTCTGAAACTAGATACTAATACTAACTATGTGTGAGAAACTGACCAAAATGTAAGTCATTTGAAAATGCAGCATGGAGAATAAGATTTGAAAAAACGGTCAATGAAAAACAACTCAAATTTCAGCCTGTTTCTAAGATTTTATGACTTCAGAAGACTTGAAACGTACATGAGGTGTATGGACTACTTTTATGGTGTTTTTCAGTTTTTTTCAGAGCATAATAGTCTCTACGATCTGTATGGGAAAATCTGTATGGTTTTTTTTGTAAAAAAACAAAACAATAATGCAGTCGGCATCCATTTCAACTCACCAGAAGTGCTAAAAAATCTGCGGTCATGAGCATGTAAAAGACCTGATCCCAGCCTTGTGCTGACAGCAGCCCTGCCAACAAAGGTCCCACAGCAGCACCTGCAGAAGATGAAAGGTGCAAGAGTGACCTCTCTCAGCTCTGCATGACACAGTGCCACAATAATACATCAGTGAGTGTCTGGAGAAATGAGAATTATAACACTCTTACCAACAGATCCAGTGCCGTCTATAATAGCTGTAACTGTAGACAGAGCTCTGGCATTGCCCTTCAGACTCTTGTGTGTGCCCTATAGATGAAAGAAATCAAATAATACAGCATCTGACAGATGAATAAGCATATGATTACGCAAACACACATTAGACCTGACAAACACTCACCAAGTCAGCAGAGACAGCGGTTGTGATGAGAGCGTACGGTCCGTTGACTAAACCACCACACACCAGCAGCATGCCTTCATAGCAAATAACATACAAACACTAAGCATTTTTACATAGAATATAACAACACATTAAAGTTGGCATCAGCTGTCCACTGTTAATCTCATTAGTTCTCTCATTTGAATCAAAGCAATGGCAGTCGAAAGCTCTTATGCAACATTAGGATTGGATATCTTACCAATAGTGGGACCCAGGCCAAACTGACTCATCATAGAGAAGCCGTAGAGCTATTAAAAACACACACACACACACAAACCACTGTCAATGGTGACACAGCAAAGAGCCTTTAAATGCACAAGCTCCCTGTATTTGATCAGCAGAATGACATACTGTGGGCGCAGCCAGCAGAAGCATCACAGCACAAGTGGTGGCCCTCATTCCCATCTTATCAGAGATCACTCCAGCCAGGATCCCTCCTACACACACACAAACACAGAAATACTTAAGGGTCGTGATTTGATTTTGCATTACTCTACACTGCTTTATCATAGCACTTCTATGTAAACATGAGGTTAACAAATGTGTTTGATTGTTGCAGACTCCCATCTTTTGAAATATTATAAATGTCTTTACTGTCACTTTTGATCAATTGAATACATCCTTACTGAATAAAATACAAAAAAAAAAATTCTTACTGACGCCAAACTTGTGAATGTGTTGATAATAGTAGATAGTTTTGCATGGTTAGCAGTGGACAGAACAGTTTCACGTCATTTAAGTATTTGAGTGATGAAGAAACATGGATTAATATGAAAATACAAGGTAGGACGTGTCCCAAACAAGTCAAGATTAGGAAGAATTTGTTAGTATTGTGGTTTTATGACACGTCACAATTTCTTTCATTATTAAAGAAAGCAACCGATGCGCGGTCACAGATGTGTGTATATCAGCTATTAATGCCCACCCCAAATACTAAACATTACAAAAAAAACAGGACTGATAAATCTACATACCAACAATGCCTCCCACATCAAACAGAGTTGAAAGGTCTCCAGCTTTCTTGGCATCAAGGTGAGCTGAGAAACAGGAAATACATCTTAGTCACTGTGCTATATTAAAGGAATAGTTCACTAAAAATGAAAAATTGCTGAAAAATTTACTCATCCTCAGGACATCCAAGATGAGTTTGTTTCTTCATCGGAAGAGATCTTGAAAAATGTTGCATTCTATCACTTGCTCAACAATGGAAACTCTGCAGTGAATGGGTCCCACCAGAATGAGGCATCAATTACCAGTAATGTCTTGTGAACTGAAACACTGCTGTTTATAAGAAACAAATCCATCATTAAGGCGTTTTAACCTTAAACCAATGCTCCTGACCAAAATATGAGCCCATAATCCAAAATAACAATTTGTCCAGAGAAAAAGTCCATCCCCTGTTGTTCTCTCACATTAAAATCCAACGACATATTTGTTTCAAACTGTTTTAGACTGTTTTCACTTGTGAAATGAGCTTGATCTGTGCATGTTTCTCTCCCGATTCAGACGAGATTACTTTTTTACTGGAGAAAGCAATATTATGGATAGAGGACTCACATTTACATATACATACTGGACTCTCAATCTGACGGCACCCATTGATTGCAGAGGATCCATTGGTGAGCAAGTGATGTAATTTCTACATTTCTAATGCTACATTTCTCCAAATCTGTCCTGATAAAGAAACAAACTCATCTACATCTTGAATGGTCTGAGGGGGGAGTAAATTTCAGCAAATTTTCATTTTTGGGTAAATTATTCCTTTAACCACCATACCAAAAAAATTTAAAATAAAAATAGTATACATCTGTAGAAGTACAGAAATGAAATATTTGTTGTCACAATGACACAGAAATGATGAGAACTCGTATTAAATGTTGCGAGTTACCTGCTTTAGTGATGTAGAGGGGGAGCCAGAAGAGGAAGGTATAACTGACCAATTTGGCAAACAGCAGAGAAAGAGAGAACTCCACCACTCCCTGCAAACACACAGCAGGAGAAACTTCAGTGATGCTGTAACACACACTGAGTGATGGACAGACGGATGGGCAGCACTCACAGGAATACGTAAAGCTCCCATGAAGCTGATGGCTGACGGTTCGGCCTCGCTCTTCACCACCACCACCTGCTGCACAGGAACACACACTCCAATGCTCTCCTGTCCCAGCAGAAGCTCTGTGTCCCAGCTCTAACAAACACAGCAGACATGACAGTAAATCATCTCAATTAACACTTCTAAAGGAGTGAAAGATAAAAAATATACAGTGAGACAGTGACGTGGACAAACCTGTGCTTTAGCTCCTGGCTTGTACTGCAAGTAAAGGTCTTTATGTCCATTCACACCATTCCAGTTTTTATGACGCTTCTGATAAAAAAAACAAAAAAAAAACATTAGAATTCATAATGTCACATTGACAAAAAAAGAGCAATTCATAGACAGGGTGTATTCTGCATTTATTTGTTACATTAATTATATTTTATTATCATGATAACAAAGGACACATGGGTAGTTGAAATGGCATCTAATTATTCCTCTATTTATTTAGTAATTCATTGATTTAATTAGACATTATGAAGGGCCAAATAGGCAATGGTTATAAAAAAACACTGAATATGTATTTATAAAAACTAAATATAGTTAGAATTCTTAATATGAATGTAAATCCAAATATAGTTACAAACTCAATAGTTACAATACAAACTGAATATAAAGTAAGAATTCTGAATATATAAATGTAAATCTGAATATATAGTTATAATTCTAAATATACCAATACAAAACAGAATTTATAAATCTAAATCCAAACATTTATTTATAAATTCTGAATATAAAGAAATAATTCTGAACATATAATTAAGTACAAATATATAGTTATAAGTCTTAATATGCAGATACAAATCTGAATATATAAATCGAAATCAAAACATGCATTTATAAATTCATGAAAATCTGAAAATATAGTTATAATAAACCCTGAATATATATTAATACATTAATCTCTTATTGAAGCTTTTTATATTTAACTAAACCAAACAAGCTCAGACTTTATACAATGACTTCCTGTTTGGTCCTTCATAATATATGTAAACATTCATTTAACAACTATTAAATAATAAATGTTTACATTATAATTACAAATAGAAGAAAATGAATATTTCAGCTTTATTTCTCATTCCCTGAATAAAAAAAACAGTGATATCAAAAAGTTGTGTAAAAGTGGTGAGGAACTTAATAAAATGGTGACAAGTTACAGAATGAAAAGGTTTCACTTAACACCTGTTAGCAAAAAAAAGGTATTGTGTCTAAGTCTATGTCAACTACCAATATATTATATATCAAAATGCTAAATATTTGCATATATTTCCAATAAGTGCATCTGGTGCTAGTATCATTGAACCAATTCCCAATTCATTCTAGAGAAGACAAAGGGTAGAGGTAGACAAAAGTACTGTGGCGTAACCTCCTAAATTGCAATTAATTAATTGCTATGAATATTTAAGGATGTTTTAGAAACAAACCAAGAGGTATTAGCGTAAACAATGACAGAGAATCAAGAATTATTAAAAAAAGTGTTTGAAGTTGCTCTTGAATTTGATTAATTCCTCCTCCACAGTCAAAATGAGGAAAAGAAGCATCAATCTACATTTGCTCCAGCTGTCACCCCCTTCCTCCATCCCTAATGTCTGTTACTCCTGATTAGCCACTCCTCCTGAATCAAATCAATCTGATGAAGCGTTTCAGAAATGTGAACTCTGCCTGTGTTAGAAGAGCACCTCACGCTCTACTGAGACTCGCAGGTGTACGTATCACAGGGCCGTTGTCATAGCGACTGCTGTTGAGCACGAGTGCGTCATGTTATCTAACCAACCTTTTCCTCAGACCACTGGGAAAAGACATTAATTTATGTGAAGATCACACAGACTCTGACTCTCTCTCTCTCTCTCAGGTTTTGTTTGGATAAATAGCAAAATATAATTTTTCTGCATATCTGATTCAAACTAGTTTTGTTTTTGTCACCTGAACAGCAAAAACCTACACGAAATCTGATATTTACAAGCCCAATACAAACCACATTGATTGATTTGTTTGGAATTAATATTGGCAGGCCTGTTAGAAATTAGATTAATTTGCTGGATTGGAATTGGATTGGATTGGAAACACACATCGGATTTGTGTAGAGTATGAACAAAGCCTTAAAGGCATATACTATAATACTGTTCAAAAATTTGGGGTTGGTAAATTTTCTTTTAATGTTTTTGAAAGAATTACCTTATGCTCACCAAAGCTGCATTTGTTTAATCAAAAATGCAGTATAATATTGTGAAATAGTTTTTCAATTTAAAGTGCCCCTATTATGTATTTTTGAAAATGATCTTTCATGCAGTGTGTACCACAGCTCTAAGTGAAAGAAAACATCCTGCAAAGTTTAAATCTGAAAGTGCACCGTGTATAAAGTTATTGTCTCTCAAAAGAAAGAGTCGACTCTGAATCATTGAAACGAGTCGTTTTTAAAACGAATCCCAAGCCGTTTCATGTTGATGTCAACATGAAAAATTTGCATATTGCCCACCCACTTGTTGCGGCAGACCTGGGAAAACTTGGATTTTCGCATTGGTCTGAATGAAAATGCAAATTCATTCTTTGCCACTAGGTGCCGCTTTTGGAGCATTAAAAGCTCACAAACACGGCTTTAAATGAAATCGAACCAAACACCACAGATTAGCGTCATGCAAAGGAGGGGTTTGGAAAAATGAATCGTTGAACGAATCGTTTGGGAGTCGTTGAGCAAATAAGGTAAAAATAAATGCATATTATAAGAAAATGAAAGTATTTTATCAAGTATAATTATCAATTTTACAAAATAATAATAATAATTTACTGACCCAAATTTCACAATAGAGTATACATTCATTATATTCTTGAAGGCCAATATGACTGGCCTAAATAAATGGTGGACTAACCTGATTGCTTTGAGCTGAGCTCTGTGTACTGGCGATCTTCAGATCATTAGGGTCTGGAGATACAGAAGCATTCGCATCAAAACCCATCAACCACTTTGACTAGCGCTTTGTGACAATTTTTCACCCAGATACATTTGCACAAATAAATAAGACAGAAGACATATTCACTTACGCTCTATTAGAAAGAAGAAGCAGATGACTCCCATAACAGCGATGATAACTCCGGGGACGATGAAGGACAGACCCCAATTAGAGGAGACATAATATCCAGCGATCAAAGAGCCCAGAATGTTGCCCACTGATGTGTGAGAGTTCCACAGACCCATGATGAGGCCTCTCCTGACACCACAACACATATGCAGCATTTATTTGGGTGGTAATAACAGATCTGTTACAAAATAGAGTGCGTAAAGAGCAGCGAGTTTATAACGTTAGTGAAAAATGTAATTCTTTTACCTGCCCTTGCCAAACCAGTTGCCAATGCAAGTCACAACACTAGGCCAACCAGTGGTCTGAACCAAACCATTGGCCACCTACAGACAAAAAAAATAAGAGGTACAGCTAAATGAAAATATTGATTTCTAAAGGATCATGCGACACTGAAGACTGGATTAATAATGCTAAACATTCAGCTTTGCATCACAGGAATACATTTAAAATATATTCAAACAGAAAAGTTATGTAAAATTGCAGTAATATCTCACAATATTGTGGTTTTGACAGTATTTTTGATCAAATAAATACAGTCTTGATGACCATAAGAGACTGCTTTCGTATGACACCCACCTGAACAAATATATAGAAGCCCAGGCTATGGATGTCATAGACGTATCCCAGTCCAAACAGACAGGTGAAAAGACCACTGGTCAACATGCCCACAGTCAGGTACAGGCGAATGGGCAAACGCTCTCCAATTATTCCACTGAAAAGGTTGTATTAAGAATGTTAGCAACAAAAAGTAAACAAATTTCAATTTGGTGAGTTAGTTCAAACAGTTTGAGTAAGTTTATTCAAAACTTTGATTTTATAATTTGAGGCATTTATGTATTAAAATACATCAAAACTCATTATTTCTCAAATTGAATTGCATGAAAAAAAAGTAGAAAACATGTCATTGTTTGAAAACATTGTTTATAGCAAAGGGTTAGCTCACCTAAAAATGAAAATTCTGTCATAATTTACTGACCCTCAAGTCGTTCTCAATCCATATAACTTTCATTCATCTTCGAAACACAAATAAAAACATTTTTAATGACACCTGAGACATTTCTGTTCCTCCACGGAATGTCCATTACACTAAAACTTTATAAGTTCTTAAAGACAAAGACACGCTTGTGTGTCCATTTAACATATTTGATTGCCCTATGTATCAGTATTTATATGCAAATAAAAGCTTAAATTGAATCAGACTTGAATTGTTTACTTTAACAATTTCCTTTATGAACTTTTTAAAGCATCACTAGCCACGTTTACATGTACACTTTTTTGTCATTCCGATTAAAATCATTCCGATTGAAAGATTCGGTGGACTGTTTACATGAGACGTTATCTAATCCGATATGGTTTTTACATGTGCCTGTGCTTTCGATTTTAGGATACGCTAATAGCCTACAGTGACAACAAAAATGTTTTAATGTTTTAATGTACTTAAATGGAACAAATACACGATTTCTTACCAAGGGTTGCTGAACAATGAATCAAAGGAGCGTTGCTTTATGAACACAGGGAGTGATCGCAATGAGCTATTTCACACATAACAAACGTGTTTTCGTACAATATTCATGGCGTGAGCACGTATAAATTCAAGCAGATCGGAAATTATGAATCTGTAATATCTATAAATACAAATGACAAAGGCAAATTTTGGTCAAGTTGTTTATTTTCATTGAGCTATACTTTCACTATCATCATTGTGTTGTTTCTAAGCTGAAAAGCAGAAAATTGTGCTTCATTTCAGATCCGTTTGTCACTCCGGACATGACAGCAGATAGTTCATAACACAGCAAGCGTTCTCCATTCTAATGTGTTTTTAACTGTATAATTAAAAATTTAACTTTATACCTTCACTATCGGTGTCCCCAAATCACAGAATATACTGCGTTGCCGACATCACATTCACGTTCTGACGACCCGACCTCTTGACGTGATGACATAGACGCAAAGTAATCGGTTTAACGCATTTACAATTTTAATTTTGTTCGATTTATAGAAAGGTTTATCCCACCCCTCTCAAACCGATTACAATTTCATTCGGTTTGGGCATTTTTATTCCGATTGAAGTGTTTATATGGAGCATTTTCATTCGGATTGGACTTTTAAACCGATTACAATGCTCCATGTAAACGCACCTAGTGACTACGTTTACATGGACATAAGTAATCTAATTATTTATTTTATTCTGAATAAGACAATATTATGATTAAGGTGTTGGAGTTGCTTTTAGAATATTCCTTTCATGTTCCCGTTTTACATGTTATGGTACATAGATTGATTAATGGCACACGTCATTACGTCACCACGCGACGCCATCCAACGTCCCCTCCAGAATTTCACATATAAACATATAGTTCGTCTTCGTTATGATGCCATATACAGTTTTGGGTGCTTCATTTTTAATTTTATGAAAGCTTCAAGTGCAGTTAATTATTTCTCATGCTATACGTGCAAACAGGCGACGGCATGCTCTTTTATCCTGTGGCGAAAAGTCCTACATGACGATAATAGTGTGATTAATGTGTGTACATGTCTATACTGCACTTTGATAATGCGACTAAAATAGGAATACTCCACATGTCTTAATTCGATTTGTGTTTACTTTGAGTATGACTCTAGCTGGATTAAGGTAATCAAAAATCTCTGTTTACATGGTAGATTCTTAATCAGAGTATTGTCTTAATCATGTTAAAATCAGAATATTGTTGTCCATGTAAACACATTGATTGTTGTCCATGTAAATGTACTGAATGTTTTGGGGGAACAGACTTGGAGGGACAGACATCTCTCAGGGTTCATCAAAATATCTTCATTTGTGTTTTAGTCGGAATGACATTAAAGGGATAGTTCACCCAAAAATGAAAATTTGATGTTTATCTGCTTACTCCCAGGGTATCCAAGATGTAGGTGACTTTGTTTCTTCAGTAGAACACAAACAAAGATTTTTAACTCAAACCGTTGCAGTCTGTCAGTCATATAATTGCAGTCAATGGTACCCACGGCTTTGAGAGTCAAAAAAACCCATACACAGACAAAACCAAATTAAACCCTGCAGCTCGTGACGATACATTGAGGTCTTAAAGGTGGGTTAAGCGATATCTGAAGCCAATGTTGATATTTGAAATCACCAAAACAAACACGCCCCTACCCCAAAAGGGTCTTGCCCCTATTTTTGACAGCACTGCCCCACACAAACGTAGCTTACGCAACCCAGGCAATGATGTGAAACAAAGCAAAACCAATGTTACTCCGTGTCAACACCAGATGTGAACGGCGCGACAAAATACTATAGAAGTCATTATAATCAGTGATAGTGATCCGATATTTACACAGGTCCTACTTCTTGACTAATCGTTCCGCAAACCACCAATGCTGTCACTCCGTGTCAACTGCACCAGATGCTGAGCGGCGCGACAAAATACTATAGAACCGTCTTTTCACTCTGCTGCCATCTGGCAAGCGCTTCAGGAGCATGATGCAAAAATGAGAGACTGAGGAGGAGCTTCTTCCCTCAGGCCATCAGGCTCCTAAATATTTACACAGGTAAAAAAACACCCTACATTCTTGCTGCTATGTGTACAATACAACCTGTTTGTTCCGCATCCCTGACGTTATTCCTCTTGTTTTTTTATCTTCCACTCTCCATCTCTATCATTTTCTGACCTACATTTCACTACTAATTATACCCTGTATGATTGTGTATGTGACAAATCGAACCTTGAACCTTGTTCACTGAACGCTCTCTCCTCTGCATCATGAGTAGACACGCCCCTTACTGCTGATTGGCTACAAGTTTGTTTTGGTACTCGGCCCCGACTCAGTTTTCTAAAGCGGTTTTGAAAAATGACATACCCCACCTTTAAGAGACGAAGCAATCTGTCTGTGCAAGAAACGTGCATGCGCGGAAGCGATCTGTCGCGTGTACACGTCACTCATTGTTTAGATCGCTTCCGCGCATGCGTCTACTATGCCAGAGCATGTTGACGCATCACGCACCGGCTGTTGAGAACGCGCTCAGGACAGTTGGACATTGCGGTGGATCAGAGGTTAAAAATTATATAAATACTGTTCAGTTTCTTGCACAGACCGATTGTTTCGTGTCTAAAGACCTCAATGTATCGTCACGAGCCGCAGGGTTTAATTTGGTTTTGTCTGTGTATGTTTTTTTTTTACTCTCAAAGCCGTGAGTCCCATTGACTGACATTATATGACTGACAGACTGCAACGATTTGAGTTAAAAATATTTGTTTGTGTTCTACTGAAGAAAAAGTCACCTACATCTAGGCTGCCCTGGGGGTAAGCAGATAAACATAAAATTTTCATTTTTGGGTGAACTATCCCTTTAATTGGTAAGTAAATAACAGAATTTTCATTTCTAGATTTCTGAAAATCACTCCACTTTTTAAGCCATTTTAGTGTAAATACATCTATATTTAAGTGTTTTGTATCTGTTCTTACCTGAGATACATGCCTATGGCATAAGCACACAGGAAAGAGTAATCCATTGCCCCGAGCAACTGCTTATAGTTATTTCTGTCTATAGAGACAGAAAAAAAGAGATGCCAATCATTTAATCCACTGGCTGAAAGTGACAAAAACACATATTGCTATAAATATAATATACTATAAGATCTGAATCTTACCGAAAGGTTTCCAGCTGCAGTCTAGTTCTGGGTGAAGTACAGGCTGGTGACTGCTGCTGCTCCCTGTAGGCACCTCCATCACATGAGAGCAGTTCTTATGCAGCTCACTCTATATGAACACACACATACATTCAGACAAGGTTGACACAGGGCATAGACAGCATATTAAAGGGATAGTTCCCCCAAAAATGAAAATTACCAAATGATTACTCACCCTCAAGCCATATGACTTTCTTCTTTCAGATGAATACAATCAGAGTTTTATATAAAAAAGTCCTTGCTCTTCAAAGCTTTATAATGGCAGTGAATAGGGGTAGAGATTTTGAAGTATAAAAAGTGCTCCTCATGGATTGGGGGGGGGGTAATAAAGGCCTTCTGAGGCAAAGTGATGTATTTGTGTAAGAGACACGGATAGAATGGATGCACTTTTTGGAAAATCTCAACCCCCATTCATTGCTTAGAAGAGCCAGGACATAACTCTGATTGTATTCATCTGAAAGAAGAAAGTCATATACACCTAGGATGGCTTAAGGGTGAGTAAATCATTGGGTAATTTAAATTTTTGGGTGAACTCTCCCTTTAAGGCTGACTAAAGTAAGTTCAACATAGTTAGATGGCTGTGTGCCATCATGCACTCCTGGATTACACTCAGATAAATGAGTTAATATGTGACAGAAAATGGCAAAAAAAAGCACTTTGAGTTCCAGTAAGCACAAGGGCTGCTGATAATAGTTCTGATCATGCCATCTCAGAGCAATATAGTGCTGTCTGAATGTTATCTCATGCAGAGATGATAAAAGACGGGAATCAGAACAAACTGAATAATTCTGGCTCTAACTATATACTACAGAACATACATAGTTTATTTAATTAATTTCATTCATATTTTAAAAATACTATTTTACATAAATACATGAGTACATACATACATGTAATCTTTAACTTTAGTTAACAAAAATAACTAAAAGTTAGTGTTGTCAAAAGTACCGACTTCAGTACCAGTCAGTACTGAAATTTTGAAACTACTGTACTGAAACTACTAAAAGTGTGTGCAAAGAGAATTTAAAATTCAATTAAAAATATAAATATTATTTCTAGCAAATATAAAAATACATTGCTACAATTCAATCAATACAAGTAATCAAGCACTTAAAATATATAATTTAGTATATATCTCCACACACACAATACTGTACACTATATATGCAGATAAAGTTGGACATACTTATATTGAACTTCATATAAAGTTGGAAATGAAAACTTCTTAATGATAGATTTGTTTCTTAAAAACAAAAAGCTTTTCACTTTACAAGACATTAATTGATGGACTGGAGAGTTGTGGATTACTTGTGGATTATTGTGATGTTTTTATCAGCTGTTTGGTCTCTCATTCTGACGGCACCCATTCACTAAAAAGGATCCATTGATGAGCAAGTATTGTAATGCTAAATTTGCCAGAGGATGAGTACATTTTTATTTTCAGGTGAACTCTTGCTTCAAAGGGGTTGTTCAGTTTGGCAGGGGTTGAGTTACCTTGACGATGCTGATGGGCTTCCTGGACAGATGGAAGCTTGTGTAGAGCAGAAATGTGAGACCAAACGTGAAGGCCCTGTACCTGCATGAACCAAACACAGCAAAGTTCAATAAGGATAAGGAAATAAGCACATTTTACAGTGAAATGTCCTCTTGTCATGCTCTGTACAAGACAGATTAAAAGATTGGCTGCATCCCAAAACAAGACCAAATACGAATACTGGACGTATGCAGCTGGCATTAAACTGTGTGAGGAGTTAATGACATACCCACCCACTGTTCAGATATGCAAACAACTTTGCTTCACGAGCAAATAAATCAGAAATTAACGGGAGCCCGTCTATTGCTTAATGTCATACTAAGAAAGGCAGAGCAAGTCTTTTATCCATTGGAAGTCCACTACTATTTTACATTCTAGCTTAGATAAGGTTTGGACACAGGAGCTGAAGTCCCCCCACCCCCCTTTCGTTCTGTCACACAAAGCTACTTCAACAGATTTAACGGATTTAAAAGTAGTCTATACAACCCATGTGTTATAAGTGATGTAATGTAACATCTTTTTGAACAACAAAATTCTGCCTTTTTACTTTAAAATGTACTTATAACCACCATGATAAAACGGTGAAAATTAGATGATGAACAAGATGAGCACAAGTCATACACACACAAAACACCATCAGGGTAGCACACAACACAAAAATAATGAAATCAATTTTCGAATGAAAATCATTTTTTACAGTGCACTGCATAGCAAGTCTGGTTTCAAAAGAAACTTCATGTAACTCTACCTGCTAATGAGCAGGGCAGAAGTTAATATCATCCCTATATTCTTTTTTGAGGTTTATTTAAAGTTCATAAGAATTTTAACACACCTAGTCTAACCTGTGTGTTCCTTCAAAGAAACTCACAACCGGTTTTTTCACAATCCATCCTGAAACTGTGTTGATGACGCAGGAATGCAATGGAGTGTAAGCTCTGATTAAACACAGACAGGTGTGTATATATATACACTATATCACCAAAAGTATTGGGTCGCCCCCTTCTAATGAACAGGTTTGACTACTTTAGTCATTTCTATGAGTACAAATCTTAATGTTAAAGCATATAATGATATTCTAGGAAATTGTGTGCTTCTAATATTATAGCAACAGTTTGGACAGGACCCTTTTCTATTCTAACATGACAATGCCTCTGTGTATAAAAACTCATCAACAAACACCAATGACTTGTACATACACTATATAGACAAAAGTATTGGGACACCCCCTTCTTTAGAACAGAAAAATGCACTTCCAAATCTGTGGCAACAACGATGGGAACATAATTCATGTATTTAAAAATTGTATTTCCATCTCTGTTGCAACAGTTTTGGAAGTGTCTAAAATGACTGAACCCATATGTACAAGTCATTGGTGTTTGGTGATGAGTTTTTGGCTCAAGGTCTGCATTTACAGTCACACCAGAGGTGTTCAGCTGGGATTAGGACTTGGTTTTATGCAGACCAGTCAAGTTCTTCCACACTGACTGAATCAATCATTTTCTTTTTGAACCTTGTCTTATACACAGAGGCATTGTCATGTTAGAATAGAAAAGGGTCCTGTCCAAACTGTTGCTATAATATTAGAAGCACACAATTTCCTAGAATATCATTATATGCTTTAACATTAAGATTTGTACTCATAGAAATTACTAAAGTAGTCAAACCTGTTCATTAGAAGGGGGCGACCCAATACTTTTGGCAATATAGTGTATATATATTTACATGCGTCTAATTCAGCTTCCATGGGCAACAGAGAGAACGACTTCTTGGTTTAGTACAGAAAGGATACGTTAAAGTTCTAATCTATTCTATACTATTCTCCAGCACAGAGCAGCTATATTAATGCCTGCTTAGCAGACCCAGACACAATCTGAAGATTCTTCTTATTTTGGGAGAAAAACAGGTGGAATTCTACAGAATGGATGCTAGATGTGTTAAACATATACTCTCATTGATAGCTGAAACCAGTCAAATTTACTAAAATATTTCATGAACAAAATTTCAAAGGCTGGGACATGTGTAGAATAACAAAAAAAAAGATGTTCCAAATTTAAACTGGAAATTAGGAAATATATATATATTACCTTTCTTTGTATATATTTATTTGTGTTTTATTTATATTTTAATTTAAAGGAAATTTAACTATTATAATATATAAATATAACTGTTTTGAAAAGTTCAGTAAATGCATGATGTCTCCAAAGTCAATGAGTAATGATCTCACAATTGCCCAAAGATGATGGTTTTTCCCATAATCAAACAGCCCTATGGAAATCTGCAAAGTTTTGCATGTGCAGATTTGGGCCTGCTGATCATCAATCCTGAACATGTAGCAAAAGAAGATTTGTAAAAGAGACGAACTCACCACTGATCCCTATTGAAGGATGTCAAGAAGCGGATGCCAGGTGGGACTGGTGCCATGCTTGTTTGTGTGTGTGTGTGTGTGTGTGTGTGTGTGTGTGTGTGTGTGTGTGTGTGTGTGTGTGTGTGTGTGTGTGCACTAGTGTATTACAGCTGCTTAGTAAATCTCATAAAGATGTTAGGCAGGATGCCTGTAGATATAGTCACAAGACCCATCTCTGACCAAGAGGACCTTGTGATTTGATCAGAAAGGCACAAGATCCCATTATGAAGAGTCGCATACGTGGCTTTATATCCTGAAGAAACATAAAGAAAGGATGAGGGACTGAAAGGGAGGAGAATAAACAAAGCATCACTTGATTAAACAGTATCATGTTCATTCTGCTGCTCATTTACAGCACATTATCAGTCCTTTCATCTTTGAGGAAATGTCTGACCTGTCAAAGCTCATAAATGACGCGACTCATAACGTGGTTACTGTACAACCAGAATGAACTTAGTGTCTATGAGAAACCGCACAACCTCAGAGCCACAGGTCGACCTGGCGTTAACTATAACAAAACCATGATAATAAGCATTCAATTACATTCAAATAAGACTCTGAACAAATGTACTACATTATTATAATTTTGTGTGGTTTCTCGCAGATACTCTCGGCTCGCTTTGTATTACACGTTTTAATCAAATGTGATCTATAACAGAGCATTTGACAAAAACATAAGCGCCTTTATAAATGATTTCACTGAAAACAGTCCTGTGGTCTTACCGTATCCACGCTCCGTCCAGCGCTGTCTTTAGCGACCGTCTCTCTTTCACTTCCTCGTCCAGCAGGGTGGGATGATGATACCAACACGAGCAGCGTGAACAACGAAGCAACCGGAGACCGTTTAACAATGCGATTTCTGGACGTAAACTGTTTCAAAATAAAAGACTCTATTTTGGGGTAAAACGGATCCATGCAGTATAAGATAACAATTCAAAATAAATTTATTTTAAAAATTAAATAAATCGAAAAAATAATAAGCCCATGATGAGCAAAGACAAAACTATAATAAGTCACATGTTACTGAATATACATAAAAATTTAAAGTTTTTTTTTTAACATTTATTGCCGAGTGCAAACAATATATATTACTACATTAATATATTATATTTTATTATTATAATTATTATTATTGTTGTTATTAATATTATTATTGTATTATTAATATATGATAGACTCTTTCAGTAACTGGTGCCTTGTGTGTGCTGGCTTCACATTGCTGTAAGGATGATATTCCCTCTGTTGTCCTGTTATTTGCCGCTCTAACTTACTCAGTTATTTGAGTATCACTCAGCTGCCGATGAATGTTATTTTGAGTAATTATGAATAGCATAATAGGGCGCAGTGACATTGCACAACAATGTTCAATCGTTTACTTGCAGCTAGTGAAAATT
The DNA here is from genome assembly GCA_027422415.1 of Schizothorax lantsangensis. Classification (NCBI taxonomy): domain Eukaryota; kingdom Metazoa; phylum Chordata; class Actinopteri; order Cypriniformes; family Cyprinidae; genus Schizothorax; species Schizothorax lantsangensis. Next base: position 7,926,024 of record CM049848.1, read on the forward strand.
AGCCTACTCAGCAAATCGGTTTACCTGTAAGCGGTGTACAAAGTCAAAGTGTATGTGACGGAGTGCGAGCGCCGCACTGATACCGATACGAGCCAAAGCAGCTGGAAGACAAGGTACGTCCAAAACAGCTTGTTCTGGCTGATGCAGGGTAACAGTTAGGCAGGTTTGTGATTTTAGCTTCAGCAATAGGCTATTGTAGTGGGTCATGTTAGCTCTGGGAGAAAAACAGGATTTGCTTGCTGTAAACGGCTGGCTGTTATAAATAGTGATGCTGCTTGGATATTTCTAGTCTTTTAGATTCCTGTACAAACGTTTACAGTAACCAGCTTTAAAATGCACAAACCCGCTGTTACTGTTGTTATTTAGCCACCACTGTCGTCAAATTATAATACTTTAAAAGTAAGTGAAAAAAAAAAATATATATATTATGGTATTACAGGAGGAACCATAACTATATTTTATAGTAACAGGTATTTTGGCGGTACCATATGTTTACTTATTAGTGTGGTCCAGTTTTGTAATGAAAGATCGTTTTGCTATTTTTTTTATAAATAGTAGGAAATGCCTTTTTTTAACAAATAAGCATAAATGGAGGTGCTTGGTTTCAGCTAAATATGAGCTTTTTTTACTTTTTTTTTTGCTTCTTTTTAAACAATGTTTGCAATTTTTGCATCCACCAATGTCTCAATACAGTAGTAAACTTTCAGTGTTATTAATAATATTAACTAAAATTAAAACTGCATGACATTATTTTTGTTTATTAAACTAAAGATGAAATAGGCTAAAATAAAATACAAATTAAATAAAAATGTAAATAAAAAACTTTAAATATAAAAGTGTAAGAACTAGAAAAATGAAAGAAATGTCTTGGCAATTGAAATAAAATCTGTTAAAGTTAAACTAAAATTACTAAAACTAAAACTGAAATACAAATAAAATAAAGTAACATTTTAAAAAGACCAAAGCAAAATAACTAAAACTAAAACTGAAAATATAAAAATAAAAGATAATTAAAAATATAGTAATAAATATTAATAAATATATTAATAAATATACTTTGATTTAGGAGTTTGGGAAAGCCATTAATTTTTTTTTACACAATTACAATTGAATATAAGTTCAATATGTAATTACAAAATTATGACATAAGTTATTTAAGTTTTATGGCTTTAATTGTTAATTACAGTTTTACAGCTTGTAGGTAAGTGAGAAGTGTTCAGGAAATTCAGGTGCTTTTACTCTGATCTTTCAGGTGCTGTGATGGTGGAGGACGGGACCGTCATGAGGGGACGGGTAACAGTGTACTCAGTGCCAGGCTGTCCACACTGCATACAGGCCAAAGCTACTCTGAGTACACTAGGTGTGCCTGTGTGTGATGTGGATATAAACAAACACAGAGAATTAAGAGCACGATTGAAGGAGCTCACAGGTCACAGTACCGTACCACAGATATTCTTCAATAACCTCTATGTGGGAAACAACGAGGACCTCCAGAACTTGGTGAGATAAGAAACAGTAACTGATATATGATTTCTATGTTGACTAACCGCTGGGTTGATATGTACTTCTGGGGAATTTTGTGTGTTTGTTTAGGATCCTGAGCGACTAGAACATCTCGTTCCTATCAGTAAGAGAGGAACCCGTGCCGCTGGACGCTCCACCTGTACCTGGGGAAAATAGCCTTGACTCTGATGGTGAGATTGATGGAGGTTAGTATGTCATGAACAGGCTGCTTGTTGTTGTTTTCAGAAAAACATGCTCAGATGTTTTCCTACAGTACTTCCTTATATTTGTTGCTGGCCTAGAGTGTTGAAGGAATAAGGAATGACTGCTATTTGTGTTGCCCCTTTTTTTTCTTTGAACTAAGTAACTGGGCAAGGATTTTTTTGTGCCTGCATGTGAGCCAACCTTTCCATATCACCAGCTGTTTCTCCACTGATATCTGCTGTTGTCAGACTCAGTTTATAGTGATGAAAGATAACTGAATCAGTCCATCCCCTAAAGATCTCCCTCTTGTTTCAGTGGCCATCTTTTATAGGCTACAACTGGAAACTGTAAGTTATATTTTATTAATGATTATAACAGAGCCCTGTTTTAGTTCAGAGAAGGTGACGAACTCTATTTATCTGTTTGCCTTGACTACTACAGTATCTTTACTCGGTGCAAACCAGCTCGTTTATTTTTAAGCTCTTTATCAACATAATTTTTGAGTTTTTCTTTTTCAAAAAGCATTCTTGTTTTTACTAGTTTGTGGTCTGCACATTTTTTATGTTTTTGAAAGAATTATCTTATGCTCACCAAGGCTGCATTTATTTGGTAGAATTATTTAATGTAATTTGGCTTTCAATTTAATGCATCCTTTCTCAATAATTGTATTAATTTAAGTAGTTTAACATAAATTCTGTTTACAAATTATGCAAAACTTTTGGTATTGTATTCTACACTTCTAGTCTAATTCAGATGAATTTGAAGTGTGGGAGGGATGTGCTGCTGGACTGACTGGCTGTGCAGAGAGAAGGGTGTGGGCAGCTTCTTTCAGCTCTCTCTGTGTCAGCAAACCAACTGAAACAGTTTTTCAAAACATTGAAGGAATTTATTTGGGTGTAACATTAACTCTATTTTTACAAAGCCACAAACAGGTTAGTTATGACTAGGACAGCAAACAAAATTTGTATGGGACGAGTCATGACTTACTGAAGAACCAGTAGAGCCCTGCCTCACTTCCCTGTCAGTCAACGACTAAACAGGCAGCACTGTATGAATGAAGGCAACTAAAACTATATATATATATATATATGTATTAGGGGTGTAATGATACGCGTATTCGTATTGAACCGTTCGGTACGAGGCTTTTGGTTCGGTACGCATTACAAACCGAACGATTCGTTGGACTAATGCTGCGTTCAAGTCCTCCTGGGAAGTTAGTACTTACGAGTAGACAAGTCGTTATTACGACGTTGGGTGCGTTCAAGTCACTTTGGTTGGAACAAGATGGCGATTTAACTTTTCTACATAAAATTCAATCATTTTTTTTAACTATACATCTATAAAATGATGAATGAAGAATGTGCATCATTGTGTTTTTTTCTTTTTTCTGTTTTTATTTAATTTATGATGGGGATGTAAACTGAATAATTATATATTCTATTATAATTATACAATAATATAATATTTTGTATGTGTAATTTATATAGTTTTATTATACATTACAATTTTTTTTTAATTTTATTCATTTCAACAACTTTACCGACGCTGCATATCTTTAGTCTTTGGCTGCGTCCATTGCATCCGACATGTTTTTTCACTGACACGCCCCCAACTCGGAAACTTGGGGCTTAAAGAAAATTTCGAGTTTCCCACTTGTAATAACGACTTTGTGGTGGCGTTCATGTGCGTTCAACTCGTAAATACGATGTATCCGACATGACTTGAACGCACCATAATCCTATTACGTTTGGAAAATAAAAGCTTAAAGTGTGTGAAATATCAGTGCCACTGTGCTCAACAACGCAGCCCAAACGACGTAACAGGCAACGTGCTGTCTGCCCCGCGATAACCTCCCCTTGCTGGGGTGCGTCAAAAGACAGTGATCTTGTATCGACGATAGCCAGAGATATTGTCAAAAACATCAATTATTGGCAATCTTAAGAGGATTTGGCATTTCCAATTAATGTAGGCCTGTTACATTCTTATTTTTATTAGGCCTATTATTATTATGAAGTTACTTTTATTATTAAATTAAAAGTACAATTAATTTGCCCCGCAATAACTGACGCGTTGTGAGGATAAGATTAGGCTATATTTACTCCTCAATTAAAATGTTTTTTTTAAAAAAGGTCTTTTAAAACAGGTCTATTAGGCTATAGGCTACCTACATTGAATTAGCCTATAGTCATATAATTAAAATATTAACACTGCAGTCATCAATAAAAATCAATGAAATAAAAAGCTTTTATTTCAAGCACCGACTTTCAAAAACAACCTGTTTAACACGAAATACGTTTCTTTTCTTTTTTTTTCAGTATGTACGGGCCACAAGAGAAATATAAAGGAAATAAATGAAAACAGCCATAGGCTATATCATTATCAGCATATGTTGAAGTAGATTCGTCTCTCGTCGTCTCATGGCATGCACGATTGCCAGTAAAATGAAATGTCCTCTCCAGAGAATAAGCTGCGTCAGATGCCGAAAGCTTCGTCATTACTGTTTTACTTTCACTTTCTGCTTATAGAGAATTGACTGAGATTAAGACGTTCACCGGCATAAATCTTGCGCAAAGTTTGCACGTGTGTAAACCCTGGTGCAAACGCGTGCTTGTGGGATATCCATTGGCTCGCCTTCATGATTTAAAACAGAAATATTTCCAACATTGCGACGTAACCAATTGCCCCCCCCCCCGTATCGAAAACATACCGAACCGTGACACCACTGTGTCGTATCGAACCGAACTGTGAATTTTGTGAACCGTTACACCCCTAATATGTATATATGTATATATATGTGTATATATATGGGTTGTTGACGTGACATGGCATTTTCACTGTCCCACAAGATAAAAATGTATATAATTAATATTGTCGTTATTTAAAATGCAGTAAATGGTTAAACATTTCTCTGTCCTACATGGACCTTTTGTTATAAAAGCTGCAGTAGGGCTGTCGCGGTGAAGGAATTCCCCTTGCGGTAATTTTGAGTGGCTCAGTAGCGCGGTATGCGGTATTAATGCACATATATATTTAATGCACATATATATTTATATATATGTGCATTAAACAATATTTATATATATTTATATATTATATATTTAGTTATATATATATATATAAACAAAAATACTAAAACATAAACTAAATTTAAAATGAAAACTGAAAATACAAATAATTAAAAGATAATTAAAAATGTTAATAAAGAAATTGTATTTAAATAATACGAAATAATACTTTTTTTCTAGTGACTACAATGTTTTTTTTCTTAGCATAAAGGGGAAAAAATGGCATTTATCATCTTAGTAGACTGTAAAATCTCAGATTCAGACCTGTCTTGCTTAACTTCCTTCATATAGCATTTTTCAGCTTTCTAGAACAAATAAAAATATATAGAAATATAAAAACAATACTAATAAATATGACAAAACCACATAACAACAGAAAAAGAAAATTTTATTTTAAAATATTGCATTTTCATCGTTCAGGCACAGCCCTAGTCTATTCTTGAAAAGTAATGATGAGTTCCTGCCCACAAAGATATTTTTGTGTTGACCTACTGTGAAAAGCAGTGAATGGATGGTGTATTAACCCATGTTTGCCATTGGTGTTGGCTCTCATAATTGTTCTGGCTCCACTCTCACATTGTAGATAGGAAGGAAGCAGGTGAGATTACCCAGAGTTGAATGTGAGGAAGCATTTGAACTCTGTGACTGGCTAAACAAAGGCAATTTGATGACAGTAACATCTTATTCAAGCTATTGGAGTATGTTCCCAACACAGCCCTCACCTCTGGAGAAACGGCAGCATGCTGCCTGATGAAGGGCTTATGCCAGCTGCTATAGTTTCATCTTTCTCACTGGAAACCCTATCTTTCTGCCCTCACTTCTCTTAAATGTGCTTGTCTAGACCTGTTTGTTTTGCATATGTCTCTAAAGCATGAAGCTTGGGGTTACACTCAAAGATTCTTTAATCATTTGTGAGTTTGGTTCATTTCCAGTCTTATTAAACATTAGTTACCTGCTTGTTATTATTAAAGTGTTTGTAGGGCAGCACTGTATTGATGTTCTTCAATCATTCTGCTCAGAGTTTGTTCTAAACCTCTAATATTAAGTATTAAACTGCAATCAATTAAGTCTTCAACATACAGACACCTTTATCATGTATTAATTTTTATATTATTTTTAGAATATTATTTATAAATAATAATAAATATTATTTATAAAGTTTTATACTTTCATACTTAGCTGTGCTGTCTATTTTTAGTTTTTGTAATTAGGGCTTCACAATTATTTAAATTAATAATCAAGATTGCGGTTACAGGTGCAACAATGAATTAATCATGACAAGTGTCAATTACAGCGTTCCATTTAAGTCTACACACGTTGCATCAAAATGTGATACTAAGGCCCAGTTTCATAGACAGGGCTTAGCCTAAACCAGGATTAGGCCATAGTGCAATTAGGACATTTAAGTAATTTTTATAAACATGCTAAGAAAAAAAACATTACTGGTGTGCATCCTTAGACAAAACAAAGGCACTGACATGTTTTAAGATCAGTCAGTGCAAATTTATTTCAGTTTAAACAGCTCAGATTTACATTTTAGTCTGGGACTAGGCTTAAGCCTGGTCTGTGAAACCAGGGGTAAATGTGGAACATATTTTTTTGCAGATGCTGAACATTTTAACATGCCTGCTGCACAAATGCATTGGGGAATCAGATTTAATGTTCAAAAGTTTGGGGTCGATAAGATTTTTTTGTCTGTTTTGTTCACCAAGGCTGCATTTATTTGATGAATATAAAACATGCAATATTGTGAAATATTATTCCAATTTAAAATAACTGTTTTCTATTTTAATATAATTTAAAATGTGATTTATTGAATTTTCAGCATCATTACTCCAGTCTTCAGTGTCACATGATCCTTCAGAAATCATTAATATACTGTTTTGCTGCTCAAAAAAAAAAAAAAAAATCTTACTATTACTAATGTCAAAAACAGTTATGCTGCCTAATAACTTTTACTGGAAACCATGATACTTTTGTGCAATATTTTGTGATGAATAGAAACTTCAAAACAACATCAATTATTTAAAATAGAAATCTTCTATCAATTTTATTGTATAATTTTAAGCATCCTTGCCGAATAAATATATTAATTTCTTTAAAATCTTACTGACCCTGAATGTTTTGAACAATTATGATTTGTCATAATTGTGTAGCCCTATTAATAAAATGTTTTAAGACTGAAATGATAGAATTTAAATAATATGGCAACAACAATGACATCTTCGTAATATTTGATTACTGAATTAATCTTCTTTCTTAAATCTATTTGTACACTTTTATTGATTTAGTTTTGTCTTTTTTTGCACATATTTTATCATTTAATCACATACTGATCACTATGACAATGGCAAACCGACTATGATGCTGCATTTCATTTACACCAAAACCTAAAACATAAACATATCTATAACTTTAACACTATAATTTTTTTTTGCTGCATTACAAATGCTGGTATTTTCTTCAGGAAACGCATATCTATTTAATAAAAAAAAATGATCTTTTGTGTTTGACTGTTTCAGTCATTCTTATTCTCATTGTTTGTGACACTTGCCCAAAGCAGCCTGTGAGCTCTCGGAGGCACTGAGGAATCTGACGCTGAAACTCTACTCTGATCATCTCTCTGAAGATGGCAAGGTAACGCACTGTTTCACCATCTCATCACACACTGCATATCAAACAGATGCAAAACCATGTTCAATGGATTCACCACAGACACGAACGCTACGTGCACTTGATATTTGATGTTCGTGGCGGGTGAATGACCTGAGCATCGTTATGCCAGCGTTATGTTTTAAATAAGAAAGGTACGTGTCATTGTGACCGTCTGGGTCTCCACTTTTGACCAGACAGTTGACTACAAGGCCATATCCAGGAGCCTGTGCTTCGAGCGGTACTGTGATCTAGCTGTCCAGCTTCAGCGTGTGGAGCTGCTGTCTCTGAGTCGTGAAGAGAAACTGGCTTTCTTTATCAACATCTACAACGCCCTCGTCATCCACGGGAACCTGCGTCTGGGCTTTCCCAAAAACATATGGCAAAGGTATCGGGTAAGAGAAGTGGAGATTTTGGTTTTTATCAACAGTAAAAAGTGGAAATGTGAAATGTTTTCAGTGCTTGTACATTTGGTCTGTTGTTTTCCAGTTCTTCAACTATGTGAGCTACTTCATTGGTGGGGAGGTGTTCACACTGCAGGATATTGAAAATGGAGTGCTTAGAGGAAATCGAAAAGGTGTGGCACAACTCATGAAGCCCTTTTCCAGGAACGACCCTCGGCTGCAGGTATCCCAAAAAGAGGATATACCACTCTGGGTATATATTATATAATACGTTTTTTAAATGGGCATTTATAGTTCTATGAAGAATTGTTAACATCTATGGAATCATTCTTGTTCTGTTCCAAGGTTCTTTTTAGTGGAAAAGTGTTCTTAAATTATTACAATTTCTTCACACTAAGAAAAAATGGTTCTTTTAAGAACTGAAAGGTTCTTTAGGGAACCAAAAATGTTTTTTTCTATGGAATCATGTTGAAAACCCCTATTTTGGTTCTTTTTAAAGACTGTATGTCAACTATGAATTCTGATATTGCCTGTGATTAATGGCAGAAAGGTACCGCATTTTTACAGGTGAATTTAAAAATATTTCAGATTTATATTATTAAGCCTATAAATCAGAAAACACTTTAAAAAATAAAATATATTAGGGCTGCCAAAAGACTGAAAATAGATTAAAATAATTAAAAAAAACATTATTTTTTTATTTTTTTAAAGGAGTGAAAGATATGTGTAAGTGTAAGTTAACCCTGTTAATTTATGTTGATTATACCAGTTTATACATTTCAAAAGTTTCAAGAGTCAGTAAGAAGGTTTTTTTTGGTAAGAAAGTAATATTTTTATTCAGCAAGGTCACATTAAATGGATCAAAAGTAACAGTAAAGACAACTTTTGTTACAAAAGATATCTGTTTTCAAGTAAATGCTGTTCTTTTGAACTTTCTTTTCATCAAAAAATCATGAAACAGTTATGACAGTACAACTGTTTTCAAGAGTTTCTTGAGCAGCAAATCAGTATATGAGAATGATTTCTGAAGGATCATGTGACACTGAAGACTGGAGTAATGATGCTGAAAATTCACTTTGCATCACAGGAATAATTTACATTTTAAAATATTCTAAGGTAGAAAATTAGTTATCTAAAATTGTAATAATATTTCATAATAGTACTGTTTTAACTGTATTTTTGATCAAATAAATGCAATACTTTGTGAGCAAAAGAGACTGCTTTCAAAAACATAAAAGAATCTCACTAACCCCAAAAAGGCTGAGAAACACTGGAGTAAAAGTTGTCTGTGAATGCTATTAACATTAGTAATGTGTGTCTTCATCCATTAGGTGGCACTTCCTGATGTTGAGCCTCTCATTCATTTTGCACTGAACTGTGGTGCAAAGGGCTGCCCTCCAATTAAGACATACACACCACAGGTTAATACCCAAAGTATTCTCATTTACAATATCTATAAAAGTATATTCATTCTTTCTGACAGTGTAAAGCATATTGTGTTTCCTGCATGTGTCACATCAGGACATTGATAGTCAGTTGCGTGCTGCAGCAGAAGCGTTCCTGGAGAATGACGACAGCTGTGTGATTGACAGCGTGGGACGAGAAGTGAAACTCAGTCAGATCTTTAAGTGGTACAAGGCAGATTTTGGAGGCACTGATGAAAAGGTATTACTAAAATATATCATCTCTCTCAATTTATGCGCATGGAAGATGATCTTGTGGTTTGCATTTAAAGCAATAGTTTACCCAGAAATAAATAATTCACTCACATTTGTGTTTTTTCTGTGTAACACTAAAGGAGATATTTAGCAGAATGTCCAAGCTGCTCTTTTCCATACAATGCAAGTGGTTGTTGGTCCTGTCTTTAAACATACTCAGTTATTAATGTTTTCTTTTTCAGCTGCTGAACTGGGTGTTTGACCATATGGGAGCATCACAGAAGAAGAGGACTCTACAGACTCTGCTGTCAGAAGGAAAGGTCAAAGTGAGCTATCTGCCCTATGACTGGTCTATAAACAGCACAGACTGAACTAAACCACATTCTCACGCACATGATCACTCAAACACTGACTCATTGCGGGTTCTGTGTTTCTGTTGAACACGTGCAGCCGAGACGAGCGATTCAAAACAGAACTGTACCCTCAAACTATGCATTTCAATCCCTTTACCTTGTTCTTCCACCTCCCAAAGGGCAATGTGATACTGTAGCCTAATATTTCTAACAAAATTTTATACCTATAATTGTATTGCAGTGTTTTGCACTGACTATTATGCAGTTCCATGTTTTACCTCTTCTCATGCAATGATGTCTTTAATTTATCTGCATTATTATGTGTATTGTAATGTGTCTGTCAATTTATTTTTAAAATGTATTTAATACATAGTTTTCAGCAACACTATAAAAAGCAAAAAAACAACCCAAGGAACGTAATGAAACATACCTGCACAGATTGAGAGCTATGGTGCATATTGCTTGTAATATACAATTTTTCAAAAGATCTCAAGGAAAAATAATAATTTTTATATATATGCACCAATTTAACAATACACAGTAATAAACAGCCATATTACCTATGTATATTTTTACAAAAATATTTCAATGTGACAAATTTGCACGGATGCTTCCAGGATTGTTTTTAAGCGCAATTAAAATACTGTCTAAAACCACAGAAATACATATAAATATAAATTTAAAATATCTAGCTATTCACAATGTTCAAAAGTGTGTCTTAATTTACTTATATCACTCTATATTTTTCTTTTCTTTTATTAAACAAAAAGTGGATGGCTGTTGAATTTATACTCCACCACGAAGGAAAAAAAGCATCATAAAAGTATACAACATGACTTTTAAGCTATATTCCGAGTCTTAAAAGAGCTATATATTTGTATGAGGATTAGATTAAAATTATTCACAGATATGTTTTACTTGCTGTAGATTCACTGCTTCGGTCGGAGTTCACAGTTTTATGTCTAGACGTGTTTCTTCTCAAAAGATCTGAAGGGAAATGCGTAGGACATGGAAGAGTTTGAGACATGGATCTTTTGTGCTGTTTGTTGTACTGTTGACTCTCACTCTGTCTGAATGATGGATGTCTTCAGCAGGGAAGCGAGCAGCGCACAGATCAGTTCATCAGAAAGACACCAGCCAGTAGCATCCAATACTTTTTGTAATGCACGATGTTATTTGATCAATTATTGAAAGGGCGTCAGGGCTGATGGAATCTCATAACTGGTTTCTCATAAACACGGCCTGTTTCGTACGATGAGGCTCAGTGCCTGATTTGATCAAAGGTTAACAAGAATTCCCATCATATTTTTATAGAAAATGAGATCTGGACTGAAACTTTCTGAAAAGCGATTCCCCATCTGTCTTGCTTTAGGCAGAGAAAATCCTCCTGAACTCAGAAGCTGTTTTTTTTTTTTTTGAGACATGGATCTGGAAAATGCAATTTTAATAGATGTTGATTTTCCTATAGGCATGTAATGTAATAGTAATGCATGTGATACTATACAATAGTATTGCAAGGGCTGACGCTATGGGATGAGATGCACGAGGAAAATGAGGATCAGTACCTCCTGTTTCAGCCAGTGCCTTTTCACCTCTGCATGAGACTGATATAGTCATATTCCTCCACTTGACCACACAGTCATCCCATTGCTTCAGGAAATCAGTTCATTTGAAACTTTCATCTGCAAGCAGAGCGCTTGCTGAATCAGAGCTCACCCATGAGAAGCTCCCAGAGCTACCTCATCCTTTTCTCTTTTACTGTAAGAAAGGATATCAATGCAATGCAATGAACCTGAACTAAATGTCAAGACTGGACTGATTCTTATGCATGGAGATTATTTATATGATCTAGAGCAATACTGTCTTTTCTAAATAAATGACAATGATAAAATATGACATTTCATGTGCACTTATTTTTGTTGAGATGAAAAGCAGGTGCCAGATTTCATCTTAGCGTAATGCATTGTTACTGCAGAAAATAGGTGGAGTCACATTTAAAGGAAAGAGAAAATGCTTTTCATATCTTTTTTGTTGTTTAAGTCAAAGGCTGTTGCTCCAATGAAGCTAGCAAATTCATCTGTCCCTTGGTAGAAGCAACCAAATTAGACAGATGTAACATGGACAGGTTGTGTGACATGAATTGTGCCAAACACATGCATTATGCATTCAATTATTGACTGCTGAGAGCATGAAACCATTGACATTTAAGTCATTTAGAAACCAAATGACATGCAAAACAATTTTTTACATATTGTTTTGCCTATGAAGTTCATGGTAATATTAATACATTTTGTTTGTTTGCTTTGTACAGAACCATTTTGGGTCACCACTTGATGTTCAATGTACATTCTGGGTTCTGAATCAAAAGCGGTTGAAAATCACTGACCTGTTGCAGTGTGTGTGATACTCAGGGGGAGGCACTGTTGCTTTATGTTCAATTTCACTAAAACAATGCATGTTTATAGATGTGTATGTACAGATCTAATAAGGATCATTGAAAAAGAGAACTGATTTTTTTTAAATGTAAATATTACGCAACATTTCTTAAACCTTTTTTTAATTATTTTTTTGTTTATGATAAAGATCTGAGTGAAAAGTGAAACTAACAGTTAACGTCACTTTTAGAATGTTTTAGTATTTGCTTTGTCTCTCTTTTGCTTCACTTCAGCTGCATGAACACCTCAAGTTGATCATGTTTTCTGGTATGATTTAAGATTATCTAATAAAGATAAGCTAAAGCAGAAACATCTGACTGTCTGTACAAAGGAGTATGCAATGTCATTTTATTATCATTAAGATAAATATTATAAAATAAAATATTTTCTGTTTTCATTTTAATTTTAGTTAACATTTTAGTAATTTTGTTGTGCATTATTATTATTATTATGTCTATAGTTTTATTTTTTTAATACATCAAGTTACCAACTAAATTAAAATGAGAAATTATTTATATATAAATAATTTTATATATATATATATTTGTTTTATTTCAGTTAAAATTTATTTTAATTTTAAGCAACATTTTTCATGTTTTTTTATGGTATTGTTTTAGGTTTAGTTAACTATAATAACCCTGGTCACATGGTCACATTTGCCTTCTTGATTAGTGACTGTATGTATGCATATGTGTATATAATTTTTTTTTTAAGTAACTTTTCTTTTTTTCAAGTTTTTTTCAATCCTAAAATTCAATACCATGTTTAAATTCTCAGATTCACAACATGGCCTCAGATTTGAACTGCACTAAATTCTGGATAGTCATCACTGTCGTGCATACTCGGTACATTATGTCTAAAATGAAAATGGCACTGTTACACCATCTTGCAGTCTTAATTTTGAACATTAGAAGACTTTTGCAGGCTGTTGTGAAGCTTTTTGCACCGCTGTTGCCTTGAGCATCGTTTGAGCTCATGACTGTGAGATTGGCTAATTCTTCAGGCCACCAACCACAGCACTGTTGTTTCTCACGATACGCGTCGAATGGCACAACATATTAACCGCAGTTGATGAGCTCGCCTTGCCACATTGCACACGCAGACATGCTAAATAAAGCCAGAAGATTTAAATGCCTGTTGTTGTCAAATGAGCAGAAGTCTCAGCGACATTAAACAAAGATATTGTAGATAAATGAAGCCTTTGAAGAACCACATATGACTCAGATGTTACAAGTAATGTGTGGTAAACCAGTTTTTTGGAAAGTACAGTGTTTTTAGAGTAATGTTGAAGTAAACAACTTTATATTGCAGGCTCAGTTAAAACCTGAGTTTTTGTCTTATTGTCTTTTCATTCATTCATTCATTCATTCAAAAAAAAAACCATTCAAAATGTAATTCATTCAAATGCCAAGAGTCTAACAATGGAAAGCCATTGGGTTCAATGTGGATGGACCTGAGGCACAGGTGCAGACGTGCACAGCAATCTTGGCTCTTATAGAAAAATATTTTCTTTTATCTGCATTCAACAGGAATTCCTCTGGTGAATTGTAATGGCTCGTCCATATGTGGGTTGAGAAATGTATTGTGTTTCATAAAGAGAGAGAAGAGTAGAGTACATCTATCTGTAAGTTTAACATGCCATTTTTGCTGTTTTTTTTAGACCTCCATCAGCTAATTTTGTTTGGTGAAAAACAAAGGTGGTCTTATGTTCTTGGACTTTGCATTTGCATTTAAAGCACACTGGCTTGATGAAAGCCTTTTTGCAAAGTCCATTTGGACTGGGTGGTTATTGTTTAGGTTGCTAATGTCAGCTGATTTTCAACAATTTGAACAAAAGTTCAAAAATAGGTTTTGAATTAATGCTGAGGTGAGATAGAGAATCAGCAGCTTGTTGTCATGCATTTTTGTCTTTTGTTAACAAAGCACCAAGGTCTCCGTTTTCTGAGAACAACTGAAGAAATTCTCAGTAACACGTTTAATGTGTGCTTTAATGTGCATGTTGTGTTTTGGTTAATTCATATGAATTCTTATAATGCTATTTGTACGTTTTTGTATATATGCGTAAAGGAATAGTTTACAAAAAAAAAAAATAATAATAAATGCTTATAAAAAATATTTTCTCCCTCAGGCCACATAGATGAGTTTGTTTCTTCATCTGAACAACATGAACAAATTTAGCATTACACTTGCTCACCAATGGATCCTCTGCAGTGAATGGGTGCCGTCAGAATGAGAGTAAACACAGCTGATAAAAACATAATAATCCACACAACTCCAGAACATCAATTAACATACTGTAAACCATACTGTAATTCATATTAATGCTTCCTCCAGTGCAAAAGTCCATTCTCTCACATCAAAATCCACCAGCATAGTTGTTTAGAACCATTTCGAATTTTCACTTGTAAACAGTGCTTGATCTGTACATATTTCACTCCTGAGCAATGGTTTGAAGTTAAAAACATCTTTATGATTAATTTGTTTCTTACCAACACACAGCTTTTCACTTCACAAGATGTTGATTGATGTTCTGGAGTAGTGTGGATTACTTGATTATTGTGAGGTTTTTACCAGCTGTTTGGACTCTCATTCTGACGGCACCCATTAACACATTCGGGATCCATGGTGAGCAAGTGATGTAATGCTACATTTCTCCAAATCTGTTCTGATGAAGAAACAAACTCATCTACATCTGGGATTATATGGGGTGATTGTGCACAGTAAAATATTCAATCTCCAATCCTAGCAAGGTACACAATTACAAAACCTGAAGCTCTCTCATATTATTTCTAAATCCTGAAACCCAAATTATTGTAATGTGTTGTTTTATTGTAATGTGTAGGAAGAAAAAAAAAACCCAGCAGCTCCATGTGCTTGCATCTAAAAAAATAAATGGCCCTAATGAGGACACAGCTGCCTTACATTTGCCTCTTCTGTGAATAATTAAAATAACTACCATGTTTCTGTGTAAAAACCACACAGATAAGGGCTCATTATTCAGGTAGGAAAATATGAAAATGAAGAGCATTTCTAATCAAATGTTTAATGAAATTGTTATTTTTAGGACAATGTAGCCTACAGAATAATATCCAAATGTCTGCATGTCCCAGTGGGCAGAGATATCAGGAAGTGAACACAACATCAAAACAGCCTGACCACATTAAGAGCTTTGAATAACACTGGCCTATGAGGGAGGGCGGCACAAAAAAAGCCATTACTCCGACAGAACCATGTGGAACAAACATTAATAGTGACCTAGCTGCAGTGTGGGAATGATAGTGCGGTCTGATGTGACGGAGATAGAGCTTGTTAATCCCAAATTCAAAGTCGTATGTGCAAATCTGACACTTCCTACACCTCAGAAAGCACATAGTTCGTTGTGAAGTATGGTGCTGGCAGCCTCTTGCTGAGGGGCTGTGTTTCATCTGCAGGAACTGGACATCTTGTTAAAATGCGAGGGAAATGTATGGTGCAAAATACAGAGAAAGGCTGCAAGAGAAGTTCTGCTGAAAACCCAGGTTTATGAGGAGACACTGGTTCAAAAGAGCAAATCAACACTGGAGTAGCTTGTGATAAACTGAGTATGACGTTCAATGCGATGGCAATTTTAATGATGAACTGGAGCGCTATTTGAAAGCGATGATGCTCAGTGCTGCTCTATATTTTATGTAGTTAGTAACCGATCAAAATACAGTTTTGATGAAGCAGTTAGATGCAATTTGAATTTTTTAATACATATTAATACACCAACAAAATCAGCTGGTGTTTAACAAGCACAAACACAATTATAGGATGTAAATAAGGGTGTTAAATGTGATGTGGAGACTTCTGGGAATACTTTTGAGGGATGACTCAAACAAAACACTGAATCAGTTTAATGAACCTGCCAATTGAAATGAACGGTCAAAACAAAATTCTCTAAAATGATTGTGACTTGCAGCTCTACGCAGTGAACTGGAGACATTTAGTTTGACATATTAACAGTGATATAGTCCGAATATGTATATTTCTGTATATGAGTACATTGCATTAATTGTATGTTTAAAGGAACTATTACAGAGATGAAGCGACTCTTAAAAAGAAAGATTTGATGACAATATAGAGGTAAAAGGGACAACAGGTTGTTATGGCATCACTTTTAATTGAATACAAGAAAAATATAAGTATAAAATGAGTATATAATGCTACAACAATGAAAATCTACAATTTGCTTTCATTTGTTTAAACAATTTGCTCATTTGTTTCATGAGATTGAGAATTTTGTGCTTATAATTCAGGATCTGGTGTGTCACATTATATAATAATCAGTACAATCAACAGTTTATATTATGCAAAACATTTATTAACATGAACAACATTTACATTATGAGTATCAGTACAAATATTTAGGACATCTTGGGCCCTTATCAGATCATTAGTTTCTGTAAGATTTTATATGAATTAATTCTCTGTTCACATCTTTGGTCTCACTGTAACTTGGAGAAACACACATAAGTTTTATCAGATACAGTAACATTCTTACCAAAGAAATAAACAAATGCACAACATATTTGCCTAGCAAATTTACCTCAGATGCCCAAAAGCAAGTATCTAATAAGCATTTCCATTGTTTGTGTAATGTACAGTTCCAAGTGAAACGTCTGGACACTCCTTCCTGTAAAACTATGAAATAATGGGAAGGTTTTTGAAGATTATGAGAAATATACATTCAGTCCAGTGTGTCCGAGGGTTTGACTCGAAGTATCATTCTAATTGAATGCAAGTGCAATATTCCCATCTATATACAGTATATTACATGTCATATTTTGGCCCTTCACATGGCTGAATATTTATGAAATGGGCTGTAAACTGAATTTGGTAACACTTTACAATAATTTGTTAACAGTAGTTAACTGGATTAATTGAACAAACAGTGAAAAATAAGCACTTGATGTTAATTACAGTACATTAAAAACAAAAGTTGTTTCTGGTAATATTATTTAATGGACCTGAGCTAACATGAACTAGCAATGAACAGTTGTATTTTTATTAACTAACATTAACCAAGATTAATAAATACTGTAACACGTCTGGCTCATTGTTAACGTTAGTTAATGCATTAACTAATGTCAACTAATGAGGCTTTTTTTGTAAAGTATTATCTTGAATTTCTTCCTCTTATGAAAAATAGTATGATTTTCACATACAAACTTTAAGGTTGGTTTGAAATCTATAATGTTAAACCCCACAAAAAAATATAGTTCAGCTCTTACTAATCTAGTTGCATATACAGATTTCTATCTAAATATAAGACATTTGTGATCATGTATGAAAATTGACAGTTACTTTTCTGCCTCATCAGAATTTTTTTTTTTTTCAATTTGCTTTGTTCAATTTAAGTTAATTACATTTTATTGTTGAATGGAATCCATTTAAATTGGATTACATGAATCACTTTCATACAATAAAATGTTATAAAATCTTTTCACTTAGTTTAGTACTCTATTGAATTAAAATATGAATATTTGCTTGTTTGTTACTGTATGCCAGAAAAAAATTATATCAGTAAAATATTATTGATATTGTTTACTGGGTAACACTTTATTTTACAGTGTCCTTGTTACACCTTACATGTACTTATTGTAGTAATAACTGTAAATTATACATAATTACATTAAACTAACCCTACGCCAAACCCTATTCCTTTAACAATAACCCTGTTAATTATTATGGTAACACTTTATTTCAATAGTCCACTTTAGACATTCTACTAACAGTAAGTAACTTGTCAACCAGCAGTCATTAGAGTATTAGTAGACTATCTGCTTAATATCTTCTAACATTTTATTTTGATGGCTCCACAACATACAACATACTGACTATGAGAAACTATGCAAGTATATGTCAACTTATTCTACTAACCCTAAACCTACCCTAACAGTCTACTCTGAGAGTTAGTAGACATGTAGTTGCAAATTAATGAGAATTAGTTCACATGTAGTTACAAAGTTACTTATAGTTAGTAGAATGTCTAAAGTGGACTATCAAAATAAACTGTAACCATTATTATTTCTCAATACTTAAATGTATAATTAAATTATACACTTACTATATCACATTCACAGACATTCACTGTATCAATGACACCTTAAAATAAAGTGTAAAGGCCTGTTCACACCAACAACGATAACTATAATTATAATGATAACACAATGTTCTGTTCATTATAAGCACATGCTGCAGTTTTGAGCAGCATAGATTCTCATTGGCTGTCAATGTTTTTATCATTCATCAGCTGGAAAAAATCATTCTGAAAGTGATTCCAACATTATCATTGCTTTGTGTTGTTATCAGCTGTGTCGCAAAATCTTTATCTGTGAGCAGGCCTTTTCTATTTACTGATATAGATCAAAAGCCAATGTTCGATAAGATGAAAACTAATATTGTTTTAAAGTTGAGTAAATTCTTCAGACAATGAACGTGGTCTGATTTGTTGCCTAACAAAGTGACTTTGAACAAGACTACAGCAAATTCATTCAAACTTGATATTGAGAAGTAATCTAATTGTTTCAACAGCAACAAAAAAAAACAACAACAAAATATGTAACTGACTAAGGGCCAGATTTACTATCCGCTTGCGCCAACGCAAACCCTCGTTTGGTGTTAAAAACTACTTTCAGGATTTACTAAAGACACACCGTGGGAAATTAGTGCTGAAGAGGCTTAGGCAGTTATTTTTGCGAATCACCTTATTGAATATGCATTTGTAGGAGTTTCCCTTTTGATCAGTAAATTTGTGGGAGGAGAGTATTTAAATGAATCATGCAACGTGATTTACTAAGATTTGCGCTCGTCCATTCTCTGGTATTTGCGCCATTATTTAATGTCCCAAAAAGCATGTCTTAAAGTAGGCAGTAATTGGCACTGCTCTTGGTAGATTGCGCTAGTCATTATGGAAATGAGATGTTGCGTCTGTTCTTTAATGTGCACCTCTTCAGTAAATTACCTGCATAATTCCCCCCTCCAATCGGCACTTGGAATTGCGCTCTAACGCTAATTTGCCCTGTTTAGTAAATCTGGCCCTAAATTTAGTTGTGCATAATAATAATTTAATTAAGTTCTTTGAATGTTGTATTTTTTGAGTGTAATAGTTTCAGTTCACGTGACACAATCCCTTCATTGGCGTTAGAGATAATTCTTGCACTTGATCAACTTCTGAAAAGCCCTTTTGAAATCCTCATTAAAGATGGTGTAAATCAGCGGGTTGATGAGAGAGTTCAGATAGCCCAGCCAAATCAGAAAGTTGGTCATCTCAGGAGAGAGACTGCAGGATTCACAGATGGAAACAATCACCTCATGGATGAAGAAGGGCAGCCAGCAGATGACAAAAGCCCCCAGAATGAGTCCCAGAGTGGTGGCGGCCTTCCTTTCACGCGTGCTGGAGATGTGACGTCTCCTGACAGACCGCTCTCTGCGAGACTGAGACTTTGGGCTTTTCACAGTGATACGCGCCCTGTCGCCTTCGGTGGAGGGTTCAGACACCGATTTCTCCGGAGGGCTCAGAGTGTCCAGGGTCGTCGGCTCTCTGTCACTGCACTTGGGAAGCATGTGTCCGTTCATCTCCGGCTTGTTGAGGCAGCTGGCTCTCCTGTTGTAAAGAGTCTTCGCTGCTCGGTAGATCTTGTAGTAGAGAATGAGAATGAGTACTAGCGGGATATAAAAAGCCCCGAATGTGGAGTAAAGCGCAGAGCCGATGCTGTCGTGCTTAATGATGCACGTGTTTTCTTCCTGGCGTCTCAACAGCATTGGTGGCAGAGAGACGACTATGGAGAGGAGCCACACCATGCTGATCATGATGGCGGCCCGTAGAGATGTTCTCTTTCTCGAATACTCCACGGCGTCCGTAATGGCGCGGTATCGGTCCACAGCGATGGCTGCAAGGTGCAGAATGGAGCACGTGCAGCAGGTTATGTCCACGATTAACCAAATGTTGCACATGACTTCACCCATGACCCACGTGTCCATCACAATGTAGACAATGCTGAAGGGCATGACTAATACGGCCACCAAAAGGTCGGTAACGGCCAGTGAGCAGATGAGATAGTTTGCGGGATGGTGCAGCTTGCGTGTGACAATGATGGCTGTAATGACCAAGCAGTTCATGGCCGTCGTTAGCACAGCAAGAAACGAAAGCGTGAGGGAGAGGATAATCACGTCCCATGCATTTTTGCTGGGTCCGTCTGCATACGTTTCGTTTGAATCCATGTCTAGGATAGAATAAGACAAGCAGAATCACTGAGATGGGACAAAAAAATCTGCTGATGTGTTCACATGGGGCTGTGTGTACTGTTTAATACAATGTAGCCAAGTTGTGGCGTGAAGGTAGATGTCAAAATCACTCTCCAGAACATTCTCATTCACCATTCCTGGCTGGTGGAATGATCTTCCCACCCCTATCCGGAATGCTGGATCCCTGTCAGTCTTCAAGCAACAACTGAAAACTCATCTCTTTCGACACTACTTGACTTCATCCTAAACTTAAAAAAAAAAAAAACTTTTTTCTTTCTCTTTATTTATTCCTTCCCTTGCTAGCTTGTACTTATTTGAACAATGCCTGAGACTTGGTGTTACAAACACTTCCTCTGTCTGATTGCCTCTTCAAGATGAATCGCTTTATGTTTTCCCCAATTGTAAGTCGCTTTGGATAAAAGAGTCTGCAAAATGACTAAATGTAAATGTAATGTAAATGTCATTATGCAACTACACATTACTTTAAAGAGAGCTTACATCCTACTAGATAACCCTTACCTTATAATGGTGCAACTAAATTAAAGCAATAGTTCATCCAAAAATTTTAAGTTACAGAAAATTTACTCATCCTTAGTCCACCCAAGATGTAGATAAGTTTGTTTCTTCATCTGAAAACATTTGAAGAAATGTAGTGTTTCATCACTTGCTCATCAATGGATCCTCTGCAGTGAATGGGTGCCATCAGAATGAGAGTACAAACAGCTGATAAAAACATTATAATAATCCACAAGTAATCCACACAACTCCAGTCCATCAATTAACGTCTTGTGAAGTGAAAAGATGCGTGTTTGTAAGAACTTCAAACTATGAGGCGCCATGTAGGATTTAAATCAAACTTCGCTTATCAATACATACATAAAACACGTGCATATACACCTATAAATTACTCACATATACATGTATACTATTGGATGTTCAAAATATATATATGAAATACACGTGCACACTAATATGAAATCCATACCAATACACCTTATGTTAGTAATGAATGCATATACACTTGTGAATAACTTGCATATACATATAAACTTGACGCATGCATACACCTATAAACACTCGCTTATACATATAAACTCGATCCATGCATATACACCTACAACAACACACGCACATACATATAAACTCGCTGCATGCAGACACACCTATACATACTCGCATATACATATAAACTTGATCCATGCATACACACCTATAAACACTCGCACATACATATAAACTCGATGCGCGCATACACACCCACAAAACACTCGCGCAAACATACAAAATAAAATTCACAAACGTATACAATTCTGATAAGAAAGACGCATGCTTTAGTTGTGTATATATGTATATGCAAGTGATTTCATATGTGGATGTGCGTGAACTTTTCAGTGTAAACGGAAGGCATTTCAGTGTAAAAGGAAGCAGCGGCACTTCCGGCGGGACATTTGAAAATGCTTAACGTGGCTTAATGCATTAAAACAGTGTTTTTAAAAGACCAAACTCAATAAACGCATTATTAATAAAGCATATGATGTATAGACAAGCAGATGAGTCCAGCATAAGAACGTAACGTGTTTAATTACGCGTAAAGCGTTTTCCTCCCATAAGGAATATGCTTAACCTGGCTTAATGCGTCAGTTTATGGGCGTCGGAACCAAAATAAATGTGGGTGGGTGCTATTTTCTGTAGTCTGGTGCCTTTTAATCAACGGAGTGTCCATTTACACAAAGTGCAAATAGGCCGCCTTGTTAGTAGGGGCTATTTACCTCTGCCCACTAACGTCACAACATTAGCCTACAAAACACGGCTATTTATATGCATTTCCAATGGTGCAGGTGGGAAAGCGTGTAGTAGTACAGTGTTTTTGACGCGAGAGACCCGAGTTCGCGTCTGCCTTTTGCCGAAATCGTTCTTCTCCCTTTTCACATCTCTTATTACATCGGAAAGGCATTTGTTTTCAATAAAAATAAAAATGAAGTAAATAATCGAAAAGTTTAAATAAAGTATCGGTAGGTGTATGTGAGCAGCAGGTACGCTCAGATGCTTTGTTTACTTTGCTGTGTCTCAGTAGTGCAGCAGGAGTAACTAGTGAAAACACAGAATGGAGTTTCATTTATATGGACTCGGAATGAGCCGAGTGGAATAGATTTCAGGAAGCTGCAGTGTGGAATTCAAGGCTATAGCTAAATGAAGTTTTATTTATTAGGGCATTCGTCATGTCATGTGGAATGGGTTTGACTGACTGCACTCTGAAAAGTGCACAGACATATTCACTGAATTAGAGACGATAAAAGTGGGTGGGTCCAATATCATTGGTCTTCAAAAGTGGGTGGGTCCTGTCCCACCCACATACAATGGTTCCGACGCCCATATACACATTATTAATAAAATCAAACTATGTACAGTATAGCATGGTTTATTAATAACGTGTTTATTGTGTTTGGTATTTTAAAAACACAGTTTTAATGCATTAATCCACGTTAAGCGTTAAGTGGGCAAACAGACTGAATATATTTAAATATATTTTGCCAATATTTCCCTTACTGTACGTACAGTACACAATAATTTTACATGAAAAATTGGACTTACAGTAATTTTTTATTTAAATAATTGTGTACTGTACATCTATGAAGGGATGTATTGGCAACAAACTCACTGTAAATCACTATATAAGTAATACAAGCTTTACAGTTTGACAATGTGTTATTTTAAAAGTAATTTTAATTTAAAATACATCAAACGTTTTTTCCCAGTCGGTGGAATTGTCAGACGGTCCCTTAACCATCAAGCACAATAGCGCTTCAAAACTTTCTCCAGTTTAAATTTACTGCTACAATTCACGTTTTTAAATATATATTTTTCATGTCGTTGTTCATGTTTTTTCAAAACATTTTTTTTTTTCAAAACCGCTAAACTCAGTAAACACATTATTAATAAATCTAATATACTGTACATATTTTATTAATAATGGGTTTACTGAGTTTGGCATTTTAAAAACACTGTCGTAACGCATTAAGCCAGGTTAAGCATATTCCTTATGGGAGGAAAACGCTTTACGCGTAATTAAACACGTTACGTTCTTATGCTGGACTCATCTGCTTGTCTATACATCATATGCTTTATTAATAATGTGTTTATTGAGTTTGGTCTTTTAAAAACACTGTTTTAATGCATTAAGCCACGTTAAGCATTTTCAAATGTCCCGCCGGAAGTGCCGCTGCTTCCTTTTACACTGAAATGCCTTCCGTTTACACTGAAAAGTTCACGCACATCCACATATGAAATCACTTGGATATACATATATACACAACTAAAGCATGCGTCTTTCTTATCAGAATTGTATACGTTTGTGAATTTTATTTTGTATGTTTGCGCGAGTGTTTTGTGGGTGTGTATGCGCGCATCGAGTTTATATGTATGTGCGAGTGTTTATAGGTGTGTATGCATGGATCAAGTTTATATGTATATGCGAGTATGTATAGGTGTGTCTGCATGCAGCGAGTTTATATGTATGTGCGTGTGTTGTTGTAGGTGTATATGCATGGATCGAGTTTATATGTATATGCAAGTTATTCACAAGTGTATATGCATTCATTACTAACATAAGGTGTATTGGTATGGATTTCATATTAGTGTGCACGTGTATTTCATATATATATTTTGAACATCCAATAGTATACATGTATATGTGAGTAATTTATAGGTGTATATGCACGTGTTTTATGTATGTATTGATAAGCGAAGTTTGATTTAAATCCTACATGGCGCCTCATATCAAACCATTGCTTCCAGTTTACAAGCAAAAACTGTCCAAAACAGTTATAAATAAATATGTTGTTGGATGCACTTTTCACTGGAGGAAGCATTATTATTATGGATTATGGTATTTTGGCCAGAAGCGACATTCTAAAGTTTAAATACTTTAGTGACTGATTTGTTTCTTACAAACATGCAGCCTTTCACTTTAGACATTAACTGATGGACTGGAGTGGTGTGGATTAATTGTGGATTAATGTGATGTTTTTATCAGCTGTTTGGTCTCTCATTCTGACGGCACCCATTCACTGCAGAGGATCCATTGGAGAGCAAGTGATGTAACGCTAAATTTCTCCAAATCCGTTCAGATGAAAAAAAACAAACTCTTGCTAGTAAATTTCCCAAATAATTAAAAATAAATGGCAAGTAATATACTTAATTAAACCTGAATTGAGAAATAGTATTTATTTTAAAATATACTCCAATAATGCTTGTTTTATTTAAGTATTTTTACAGTGTAGTTACTGAAATATAGCAAGTATGTAGCAACACTAAAGTCTGCTTCACAAACACCTTATTTTACAATATATTTTAAATGTAATAAGCAGAAAGCTTGAAATGTAACAGAGCACACACTTTCTTTTATACTGTGTTTGCTTAGCATGCAGCCACAAACAAATTACTTTTAATGGCTCACCAGTTCCTACATTATCAGTTTGAATCATCATACATTTCATTTTTATCCAAATAGAAATCAACTGAAAACTATTTCAAGGCTATGTGAGTCACATAACAAGAAACAATTTAATGGGCATTAAATAATGTGGACATTTCTTGAGTGTGGCCGCTTGAGTGTGCTCAGTTTGTTTCACTGGGGAACACTTCCGAGTTCACCTGGTTTACTCTATTGAAATATCATGCAGTGCTTTTCACTGTTCATACCTGTACAAGTGCTGCTTATTCATCTGACAGCTTGTGTCTGTGTGCATTAAGCGAGCTGCACGTCATCACAGCATTGTGTTCAGAGATCTTGACCAAGGTGGTCCATGCCATCATTTGCCACAAATCACCTGAAAGGGAAGAAGATCAAAAAGAGTGTTAATGTCAAAGGGAAGTTTGTCAGATTGTCCTTGCAGAGCACGGGAGGGAATAGATGTTGTGACTGCTGCTGAGACCATTGATTAAAGAGGAATATCATTTTCTGATTCGCTCTCTTTTAAAAGGAAACTGGGCCAGAGAAAGCCACATAGACCAGACAAAAGAGCTCACCGGATGCTTCCTCTTCAGTACAGCGATGAATTTGACCAACTTGCTTATTTTCATTACATCAGATATCGGGCGTTTATGACTGTCCCTTGAACCCGTGTCACGTTTGATGTCTTTTTCACAATCTGCTACCGTCAGCATAGCACACAGCCTATATAACTATTGGTTGCTACCAAATAATTAGGATTGTTTAATGTTTTTGAAAGACGTCTCTTATGCTTACCATGGCTACTTATCATTTATGTGATACAGAAAATACAGTAATATTGTGAAATATTATTTTAATTTAAAATAACTTTTGCATTTTATACATTTAATATATTTTAAAATGTAATGTTTTCCTGTGAAGCAAAGCTGAATTTTCAGCATCATTAATCCAATCTTCAGTGTCATGATCCTTTAGAAATCAATATAATATGCTGATTTTCTGCTATTATCATTGTTGAAAACAGTTGAGCTGCTTAATATTTTGTTCAAATTGCTATTTTTTCACAATTATTTGATTAATAGAATATGCAATATATTATAATACACACACACACATGCACATGTACTTTGTATATCTATGCAATGAGCTTAAAAGTGTGAGAGTGAGTAATAAAAACGGTTGTACTGAGACACACTTCATTACACGCTCGCAGTGTGTCTGTGTGTTAGTGCTGGCTGTGAGAATATGGTTGTCATAGAGACTCACAGGGACAGGCTTTCTGAGGAAAAGGCCAAAGCTATTCAACAAAAATTGATTTTAAACACTCTACAAGCTCTTTCTCTGCCAGCACGATGATGTTAGTGTATTAGTCAGGTTGGTTTTGATTTAAGGTCAGTTTATCTGAAGAACAGATAAAATCATGGAATTTGTCTCTGTATGGGAATAATTACTTCCATGTCTGACAGATTCGATTATAATTTTGAGAAATGTTTTTGAAAAAAGTGACTGGGGTAATGGCTGCTGAAAATTCAGATGAAAAGAGTGAAAATATAATATATATATGAATAACATAATATGAATAAATAATATATCAACAAACTTATGATATATATATATAAAGCACCAGAAATCAGGCTCTCAGCAAACAGATTTTGTTGATTCTGCAGCTAATGGAGTTATTTAACTCAGTGACACACTGCCACATTGTTAAATTGCTTATATTGATCAGACAACACTCTTCACTGATGAGAAAACTTTTTCGACTGAGACTGCGTTTTAAAGTGTCACTCTTCATAGCTCACATACTGTATTTCCTATTGAAACAGTTGGGCATATCATATGTCTGATTCAATCAAATGTAATTTTCCTGCAGCTCCAGAGTAATTAGTCACATGATATTTACAATGCAGATTATTTCAATTCACATACTCCTGGGTGGTGCATGTGCCAGCCAAGCAACTGCCATTGAGATGAATGGGAACGTTAATGGATATCTGTCTCTAGCTATTTTAGTGGCAGGTGCTATTAGAGGGAGAGACACGCTCGTACTAAACAGCATTTTATTTGACAAAATGCCTCTGAATGCTAAATGCATCATTCATTTTTTTTGTTCTCAAAATAAAAAGACTGCAAAATCTTAAATGTACATATGAACACTAGCATCTTTACTATAGACGATTACAAAACAAAGACTAAAAGCTGCAAAACTCCATGATAACAAAAGCTAAAAGGTACATCTTTGGTACATTTACCCCTAAATGGTACATTCTAGTAACTTGTTTCTTTTATATCTGCTATTTTTTGATGGTCCTCCAACAGAAAGGACTGTTAGAACTGACTGTTAGAAACTTTGCTAGTACGTTAACTTATTCTACTAACCAGTGTTGGGAAAGTTACTTTGGATACAAGTTACCCTATTTAAAATGTAATAAGTGGAACTATTTCAAATACTTGATTGAACAGAAACTTTTTGAATTGAACTGAGCTGGACGATGCCATCACTGAATTCAATAATGAAATGCCTTTAACTGAAAATTGAGTGTTTAATCTTGTCATTTTACATTATTGACACTATTTTCCCATTTTGATATTGTGCAGTTCCTTTGTCACAATTTGTATTGTTAAAAGCGCTATATAAATAATGGTGACTTGACTTGACTTGACTTTATTAAAGTAATGTAACTGATTACATTTGATTACATTTCTAAATGTCTAACGAAGGTTTTCAACTGTTAATCATTTTAAAACATTTAAAGCAGGCAGGGTTAACCTTACAGTAGTGCTCAACACTGATTACTGTCAGACTTTCAAAATCATTCATCACTTGAATTAAGATTATAAAAAATTCATTTGAAAGCACAGCCACCACAAAATCAGACTTTAGCACCTCTTTTTACTTTGAGATCATTCTGGGGTTAGGCTAAATATAGATTTAAAATCAGAAGATATAGTTTAATAGTTATGATACTGTTTTGAAATCAAATATTTGCATTGCTATGACAGGAAACACTGGCATCTATCAATGCCTTGGAAAAAAACAGTTAATCTTAAAAAAATAAAGCATATAGGCCTACATAAAACCACACAGGAAATAAAACAGTTATCACAAAAAGCATGTGTCCTATTCTGTGTCCTAAACTCCTGAAAGAGCAGTCGAAGCAATTTGGGAAAGAAATCAATCATATGTTTATGTGTGAAAATATTCAGATGTAACCCCCTTTGTAATCATTAACATTTTCATAAGTAACTGTAATTTAATTACACATTTTTTCTCAGTAACTGTAACATATTACAATTACATTTATTTTGTAATTAAATTACGCAATTCCGTTACATGTAACTACTTACTCCACAACACTGCTACTAACTCTAACACTAACCTAAAACAGTCTACTAATACTCTAATGAGAATGAGTTGACATGTAGTTGCAAAGTTACTCATAGTTAGTAGAATGTCTGAAGACTATTTAAATAAATATTTGTTAACATTGTGAGAATACAAGAAATTCCACCCAAGTCTTCTTGCATTTTTACCATTTTGCATTTTGTAAATCTCTGCTTTTGTGCTTTCTAACTTCAACAGTTCTTTTCTACAGAACAAACTTTCTTTTGCTGTCTGCTGTTCACTGCCTCACCACACATGCTCTGCTCGCTCTCGTGTGAAGATTCTCTTGGGTACACTGACATTGCCAGAAATAATACAAAAAGGCATAAGAACTTCATTGAAGAATGTTGCAATATTTATGCAGTGGAACTTCCTGAAACTGTTACATTTTGACTTTTATTCCTGAAATCAACAGATACACTGTAAAAACTCCTGTTTAATATAAACTAAATATATACTGTATATGTGTGTGTGTGTGTGTGTGTGTGTGTGTGTGTGTGTGTGTGTGTACACTGCCCGTCCAAAAAAAAAAAAGTCACCACCTGGATTTAACTAAGCAAATAGGTAAGAGCCTCCCATTGGATAATTACCGCATGGATGATTATGTTTAAGCTGGCAACAACTTATTTAACCCTAACTAATGCAGTGAGTAGCTTCTCATTTCTTAAACAACCATGTCGGAAGACACATCCTGTGATCGTGGAAAAGATGTTAATCTGTTTCAGAAGGGTCAAATTATTGGCATGCATCAAGCAAAGAAAACATCTAAGGAGATTGCTGAAACTACTAAAATTGGGTTAAGAACCATCCAACACATTATTAAAAACTGGAAGGATAGTGGGGAACCATCATCTTCGAGGAAGAAATGTGGTCAGGAAAAAATCTTGAATGATCAGCGATCACTTAAACGTTTGGTGAAATCAATTCGTAAAAAAAAAAACAGTACAACTCACGGCTATGTTTAATAGTGAAAGTAAGAGCATTTCCACACGCACAATGCGAAGGGAACTCAAGGGATTGGGACTAAACAGCTGTGCAGCCTTAAGAAAACCACCTATCAGTGAGGCTAATCTTAAAAAAGGCTTGGACATAAAAGATTGGACTCTGGAGCAATGGAAGAAGGTCATGTGGTCTGATGATGATTTACCCTGTTCCAGAGTGATGGGCGCATCAGGGTAAGAAGAGAGGCGGATGAAGTGATGCACCCATACCGTACAAGCCTGTGGGGGCAGTGCTATGATCTGGGGATGCTGCAGTTGGTCAGGTCTAGATTCTGCAACGTTATGTGCCCAAAGAATGAGGTCAGCTGACTACCTGAATATACTGAATGACCAGGTTATTCCATCAGTGGATTTTCACGGGCATATTCCAAGATAACAATGCCAGGATTCATCGGGCTCAAATTGTGAAAGAGTGGTTCAGGGAGCATGAGACATCATTTTCACACATGGATTGGCCACCACAGAGTCCAGACCTTAACCCCATTGAGAATCTTTGGGATGTGCTGGAGAAGACTTTGTGCAGCTGTCCGACTCTCCCATCATCAATACAAGATATTGGCGAAAAATTAATGCAACTCTGGACGGGAATAAATGTTGTGACATTGCAGATGCTTATCGAAACGATGCCACGGCGAATGCATGCCGTAATCAAAGCTAAAGGCAGTCTAATGAAATATTAGCGTGTGTGACTTTTTTTTTGGACGGGCAGTGTATATGTACAATTAGTATTGTATCTTACACTGGTAACCACCATAGTATTACAGGTGGTAAATAAACATGACGTTCACCACAATGTGTTTTTCCATGATCTATGACTAATAAACATGCATTAACAGCAACAGATTCACCCACACAAACTCAAAACTCTATCAGTGTGTCTTTTAAGGGGCGCCAAGTGTAACCTGACTATGTAATTTCATGGACTAAATGAACTGTGTGACCCAAAGCGCAGCTACACTCTAATGCATTTCATACACAAAATGACAAGCGCCAGTAGCATTTAGTTCAACCTATTTGATGGATGAAATGCATATCTCATTCACTGAATAAGCATTTTGTGATATGCTGGAACCATTTATTGTCTTGTTAAATCGAATATAATTTTACTCCAGCAGTTTCTACAGCATAGATTTCAAATTCAATTATCAGACTTCACACACCAGGTCACAAACATTTAACACTTTTAATATTAAAAGCAAAGTTCTCAGGAACGTCAAATTAGGCTTTTTTTTTTTTTTTTTTTATAAACAATGTTCAGTGATCTTGTCATGATTATTCAGAAGACATACTGGACATATATTCATTGAGGAGAACTTGTTAATTGCTATAAAACAAGTGCACAAATCTATAGATAAGAGAGGATGCCAATTAAAAAGTGTCTGATTAGTTAGTTAGAATCATAAACAAGTGTATGAATAATTAAAACAAACATCTGGCACACAAAATGATTGACAAAGACTTCAATGTCTCAAAAAATGTAATAAGAGGAAAACATGTAAACAATGATGAAGTAATGAATAAAGATTGGAACATCTGACATGAAACCTTACCTTGAAGATAAGTTGTTCTCAATACACATTTAGCCTATATTTATTGCACTATTTGCAGTCTGTGAATATTAGGGCAGCCTTTATCTTGCTTTTTATAAAATATTACCAATGTAAGATTTTCTTTTATATTTATGAGTTCAAAAAAGTGATTTCTTAGAGTATTTGTAAGCTCAAACCATATGTCATTCATATGTTTTGTTATTGTTAACAAGAACTATTAAAAACCAGTAAAAATAAATAAATAAATACATACATACATACATAAAATAAAATAAAATGTTTTTGGTAATTTAAATAAACCAGAAAAATATAAGTATCAGAGGAAAAACTTAAAACAAAAATGAAAATCAGAAATCCTTGACAACTAAATAAACAGAAATTAACAATAAATTGTTTTAATTAAATACATATATGTGACCCTGGACCACAAAACTAGTCATAAGGGTCAATTTTATGAAATTGAGATTTATACATCACCTGAAAGCTGAATAAATAAGCTTTCCATTGGTGTATGGTTTGTTAGGACAATATTTGGCAGAGATACAACTATCTACTATCTACAACTACAAATCTGGAATCTGAGGATGCAAAAAAATCAAAATATTGTTCTTAGCAATGCATATTACTATTTAAAAATTAAGTTTTGATATATTTACAGTAGGACATTTACAAAATATCTTCATGGAACATGATCTTTACTTAATATCATAATGATATTTGGCATAAAAGAAAAATCGATAATTTTGACCCATACAATGTATTGTTGGTTATTGCTACAAATATACCTGTGCTACTTATGACTGATTTTGTGGTCCAGGGTCACATATATAAGACAAAAATTAATAAACGTGACAAAAGCACAATAACAAAAAAATCACTAAAACCTAAATGAACTTAAAATAAAAATAGAAGAATAAAAGCTAATCCAAAATATTAATAAATGCTATAATAGTATATAAATAATACTAAAATAACACTGACATTACTTTAGAATACAATATATTAAACTATTTTAGATTAAGACAGCATAAGCAAAACATTTCACAAAATGTTTGTTGAGTTTTAAATTATACATCAGTAGATATAATGATTAAAGAATAAAAAGGTATTATGACATTTTCAGGTAGTCAAATATTATGTCCATATTTAATGTGATGAGCTACACCTGTGTAAACCTGAGGAGAACTTCATACATCCAGTAAAAATCACATGCTGTTGAGTAAATGCAAAAATGCTGAATATTTTCCCCCCACTGATAATATTCTACTAAAAACGCTGAAATAATAACCCCATATTTGGCCAATAATATAAAACAGCACAATTTTCAGCTGCCTTTGTAGCAAACTGTAGTTAATTGTCACTTAGATGTAAAACTCTGGCAAAGACTTAAGACTAAAACTGAAAAACATGCTTATCATATCTGTATATTAAAATAGGCAGTATATTACATTTACATGAGCAGTGCTGCTTAAATGACAAGCACCTCAGATAACAGCTGGAAATACCATAGGCAAATCAGTCTAGTATTATTCTAAGTGATTCAGCAATACTGTACCTTTATGCAACATCCATCAATATTTGATATCAACTGTATAAACTTTCAGATTTCTAAGATGGTAAGTTATGAATGAAGTTCACGAAGACACGATGCACCACCTGTTGATGTCTCTGCAATCCAGAAAGAGCTCTAATTGCATTTTGAGTGAGGTGCCTCTCAGCACTGGGTCTGAAAATGACATGCTTGATGAGAGTGCTTAATACATACTTCCTCTTCACAGCAGGTGCTTATGAAAAAAGATAACAGTGCCACTTGGCGTAATATAACGAGTGATGTCATCAGAGCAAGGGCAGTATCGAATCTGACTGAACCGAGAATAATTACACTTACATAAAGTGTGAAAAAAGGGGCATATGAGAAACTGATGAACTAAGAAACTGATAGAGAAGACTTGAAAGCAGGGATGCATGCTTCATTTCTGCTGTCAATTACATTCTGCATATCTTGCTATGACAAGAGAACGGCAGAAATCAGCAGTCGTGATGATAACTGAACACGTCATCATTTTGAACGAAATGGGAATTATGACAAAGATCCAGGCGTTTCAAGGACAAATACTGTATGAGGCAGCACAAATATGAAGTACCCTGAGCATTGTACTGTTGCTTTATAATTTCCTTCACCACTTGAGGGGAACAAAGTGCTTCTTCACAACATGTGCTTTCTTTGTTGAATGACTATGGGGTTTGGGGAGATACAGTAGCATGACCTTCATTAAAATGATAATTCTGTCATCATTTAATCAGCCTTATGTCATTTCAAAATTGCATGATTTTTTTCTTCTGTGGAACATAAAAGGAGGAATGCTGAATCATGTATTCACTACTCTTTTCCATATAATGAAAGTGAATGAGAATTCAGTCCAGACCACCATCCAAGTATCATAAAGCAATCTTCTTTATGACTCAAGTCTTCTGAAGTCATGTGATAGATTTGTGTGAAGAACAGACCAAAATGTAGCGCTCATTCACACCTTTGCTTGTTCAAACTTGCTGCATTGAGACAATACTGTCGTCAATGATGATCGGTCATAACCCTGCTGATGTCAAATCTCGTTTGTTAAGGTATCATATTTGGATGTATGTGGAAAGCCATCAAGATCTCTCGAGCATTTGAGCAGAATGTAAAATGTGGTTTTACCACACATACATTTGTTTACCTTTGTATAGATAGTAAAATGTACAACACTGATGTATTTACAGCATCTAAAATGCATTTGTATTTGTATTTCATTTAGGGACATATACATAATTACATCATTTTAAACAAGACTATCATAAAATGAATAGCATTTGTGCAATTGTTTACCCATTACTTTGTTTATTTTGACTATAAAAATACAAGAAAACAAACCATAAAATCTTAATCTTGTGCTGTAAACCACATATTCAGAATCCATGTGATTTTTTTTCTTTGGAACTGTTGAATCGAATCATTTCTCTGCGACTCTAATGGCGTTTGGATTCCTCGAACTGAATCTTTTGGATTGAATCTTTTGAACTGAATCTTTCAAACAAACTTCTGAACTTTTTGAACTGAAGCTTTCAAATTAATCTTTTGAATAATGTTGAAAAGTAGTTATGTTAGGTATGAAATGTGCATATAAATACATTTGATTTAAATGATGCAAAAATATTTTAGTTTCTATAGCTGTAAATATGTAAAACAGCTTACATTTTAGATGTTGTCAGTATGTCCATACATTGTATATTTCAGTATTTACCTAAACCATTATGTGGAAATGAGTGGCGAGTACATTCTTCAACATTTCTCCTTTTGTGTTCCAAGGAAGAAAGAAAATCATATGCGTTTGTAATGACATGAGGTTGATTAAATAATGACCGTTATGTCATTTTGTCGAACCGTCCCTTTAACGACTGCTGCACATCTTCAGCTGCGTTTTGATTAAAGTGATTGCAATACTCTCATATGCAGCTTCTGAGATGGGAGAAAAATAGCTGACCTGCCATTCTTTGTGTCAGAGGAATAACCATTAAAGGGTCTCCTCTTGAAAGAAGTCCCTGTTCCTTTGTTAGAACGATGTCAAACTTGAGCCGAGGCACTTAAAAATGCAATTAACATTACTCAAAGAGATGCCTGGAGATTGTATGTTATTTCTGTTACATCCGCTGTGTTTCTCAGAAGGAGCTTCATGGGAAAATATGCTTCCTGTTGTCAGTTATGATGCCAGCCGTGGAGAAGGTGTTGGGACAATAAGATATTAAACAGGCTCATTTATATGGATCAAAGTGATGCAAAGCAGTCGTCTTGCAAATTTCATCTCTTATGCAAACATGCTGTGAACTAAGACAATGGACGTGGCTGTATTACCCCGTCTTGTCAGAATGGCAATTTCTGGATACCTTTGGTATTGTATCCAAGAACACAGTCCACAATTTGTCCTGTTGCTCACATAAAAGCTCTGTTTCCAAGATGTCTCTGGGGAGGCACTTCATTGATTTTAGCCTCACCAATACACCTACAGCTGTGAAACCACATACATCTGAGCTGTGTGACAAAAGCACCATTAATCACTGCTGTGTAATCTTTATCTTCTCAGAGATCAGATAACATTAGATAAGATTATTACATGAGATCAGATAACAGCCTAACATTAGAAGTATTTGCTGAGATGAAGGCCTTAAAAAACGTTCCAAGATACATGATTTCTGGTCACATCTAATCGCTATTAGTGGCCGCCCACATTTTCACTGGCCTTGAAAGTATTTTTGCCCATTTATTGTCATGTAAAAAAATCAGCAATAAAGAATCTTTCAACTAAACCATCATAAACTTTGAAAATGTTAAATATGTGAATATTCATGTCTTTACAGACACAGATACAATCATGGAACCAAACATGCCTATATATATATATATTCTTTATAGTGGAAAAGCAATATTCAGAGTATTAATTAATTAATTAAGGTTCATTATTAATATGCTTTACTCTAAGAATGAATAATAAATCTATTTAAGAATAAAATGGTTATTTTATTTTATAGTGGAAATATAGTATAACTAGCCCCTTTACTCTTCTCTGCACGAGATCTTCAAGAACTGCAATATTCACATGGATAATTTCAAAACTGCTCACTGAGAAGAAAAAACAAAAAACATCAAGACCGTTCTACCACACACTTCTCTAGACTAAACACATGACTGCATCCAAGTCTTCTCAATACAGAAACTCAGACTTGTGTGAAATGACCAGACAAAGTCCATAAGCTCCTCACACTCTAAACCTATGCTGACAAATGCTCCCGAGCGGAGAGTTGCCAGTGCATAACACAGTATCTGTTATTGTTGACAAATGACTCTCGCACAACATATGTTATTGTGCCTCACTGTGTCTGGATGAAGTCCAGAATTCTTTCTTTTCTCTAAAACAGTGGTGAGATATAGAGATATATTTCATCTATCAATTGCATGTCATGTAAAAAGAAAAAATGCAAAGATCATATGGTAAAATATCAAGTGAGCAGCCAATATGCTAATGAAAGAAAACAGTATTCGCCAATAACATCTAGCAAAAACGTGCATGAACCAGAAATCTCCAATAATTGTATAAAACTGAAATACTGACATACACTGTGTTCTCATACTGTTTGTTGAGATGGAGGCTTTCCTCTGGATTCTGAAAAAGCCCTTCATTAATCATTTGCATGTCATGGAGAGGAAAAAAATACCAAGAACAGCTTATCAAGTCATCAGCCAATATGCTAATGAACGGAAACAAAATTTGCCCATAACCGGCCAGTAGCCTATGCTAATGAGACATATAGTGTGGAATTTAGACATGATTATAAATAGCAAAGGACATGATCACGTGGTCAGAAAAACACCAAATATGGACCTCAATATTTATCATTCACTACAGTCTATATTGTCTCCCATGCAACAATCCAAAATTGTTTAAGTTATATATGCAGCAAAGGGGTGAAGGGGAATATTAGTTATGTAAACCAGATTATTGTATAAATGCATACATACAATACAAAGCATCCAATATTTATGCACACATACACTGCAGTGTTATCTGTAGCATATTTAGGTTACTTTGAAATTTATAGGACCAATCCTTAAATCTTTTTTTTTTCTGTGCACCACTTGACTGCTAATGACACTTTTTCTGTTATCACTGTTATAATGTTTCCATCCACATACTGTTGGATTGTATCAGAATTTGTGTGATCAATTAATGCATCAGTTATGAATCAGTTCAGAGTGGATTTCTATACTCTGTGTATCTGTAAAACACACATCAGTCACCTACAGCTATCTGACAAAATTCATTCATAATGACCATCAAACTGATCATTAAAGACGCATCTTGATATAGACTAGTTATGCATGCAATACAGTACATGTTTTAATCATAAAAACTCCAAAGATTCAGATTAAGAATTAGATAATGACAGATTTGATCTGATAAAATCATGTGTCTCATAAACCTCTTCCGTTCACACGAGACAGAGCAAGAGACTGGAAACAGAAAATATCACACCGCAAGATAAATGATGGGCACTGTTAACATCGTTTTTAATTGAATAGCAGACATATCAGTTTGATATAATAATAATAATAAAATAAAAACTCCCTGTCTCAATAATCCAGTTTATTTTAGCAATATTCACTTGTCAACAAGCCATTACCAGGCAACAGTGTAAACTTGATACAACTTTATAGGCACCAATAAACCGACGTTAATATCAGAGGAACTTCCAGAAACCTCTTGTGCAGAAACCAGCATAACATAAAAATGAATGACTTACGCTGTGATGTGATGTGTTGAGATGAAGGCATTCCTTTGGAAGGCTCACGCTGTAATGTGATGTTTCTCCTCACGAGACAGATGAATGTCTTTCACAGGTGCTCATACTGACGCACGCGCGCAGTGTAAATGAGCTACTAGACGGAGCGACTGCTGGATGCAGGTAAATTTAGTTAGTGTAATCGCTGTCTATTATGCATCACTCACAGCTCTCTCTCTCTCTCTCTCTCTCGCTCTCTCTCTCTCTCTCAATATTAAATATTCAAGAGGCTTTACTGGTATGTGCTTAAAAAAATATAAATATACATATTATTAGAAGTAGTACACACCCATTACTGCAACTGAAGTAGCCTACGCAGTTTCCCGCGAAATCCGTCCCGACAGATCTAAGTAAAAATCATTAATAACAGCTTACCATAGTGAAACAGGCCAGAGTAAGGCAAAACACGGTTTGAAATGTATTATGCACTACCTCATTATTTATATTTGGAAAATACAAACAAACAGCAACAATAGAAAACAACTAGATTTGGAGGAATTTTTTGGCATCGCTCAGAAATATAGCAAAAACACAATCATTACCTTCACGGAATATAGGTAAAATATCAGCATTAGCTAAGTGCAAGCCCAGTGTGTTTTGCAGTCACCCTTCCAATGGCTTTTCACAAGTTTACATTACTATGTTCCTCAATGTCTTACTGACACATGTTTGTAATGAAAGAGCAAACAGCAGTGCAAATTAAGTGTTTGAAAGGATACAGAATAATGCAAAGCATCTTGAGGACGCAGTATTAAAAAATATATATTTTACTATAAACTCACCAACAGTCTACAGCAATCATATCACATAATTTTATTATTTAACTTTTTCCTTGGGGTGCTTTTTAGGAGCAAAAACAGCCATCATTTAGTTAACGTGAGCATCACTTTTGCAACTTACTGTTTCAATAAATAGTTTTTTCCTTCAAGAGCAAAGCAAGTTTCTGGATTTAAAGAGTTCTGAAAGTTACAGTGTATTTACAAAGTACAATTTTAGTCTTTTATCTCAAAAGATCAAGGGAATTTTAATTCCTCATGATATCACTTTTTGACTTCAGTGAAGATAAATTTGCCTTTGAAATAAAATGAATGATTTATTATTTGAAGAGGATGTCACCTTCGTGGCCTCTAGATAACATAAATAGTTTTCTCATAGTTAAGTGACCAATTTTTTAATCAGACAGTTACAATGAGAGGAGCTAAATGTAAT
This sequence comes from Schizothorax lantsangensis, assembly GCA_027422415.1. Lineage (NCBI taxonomy): Eukaryota > Metazoa > Chordata > Actinopteri > Cypriniformes > Cyprinidae > Schizothorax > Schizothorax lantsangensis. Next base: position 7,964,536 of record CM049848.1, read on the forward strand.
TTGCTTGCAAGGTTTACATGATGCATAAAATAAAGTTCCTTTTCAGATATGTACATATTTTTCATATGTTCCCATTCACCCAGAGTCTAGAATATGTGAGTAAACTAGAAGCAGCATGTTTCAACAGAAAAGCTGCCTTCCAGACAATGGAGAATAGCAAAAAATGAAGGTTTGGGAATTTAATTAGTGGAGCTGTAGATGCTGAAAAGGTCAGACTGTCACTGTCAGTGGCCTTTGACTTTCTTTGTGCATGCAACAGTGAGGCTCTTTTCGTGAGTAAATTGGTCTCATCCTCCCTCTTTAGCTTGTGGTAAACTGTAAAATGTTTCCAATTAAATGGGCAGTTTCCAAAAACATCCAGAGAATCACTCTACTTGTCTCGCTGAGTTAGCATTCCCAGCCATCTCCATGAGCGTTTACCTAATTCTAATCATCTCTAATGTGAGCTCAGTAGTCAGTTGTAACATTTTCATTTTACAGAGCATGTAATGCAGGCCCGTAACCACCAGACATTGAGGTGGATGAATCCACCCAATAATTAGAAATGGCCATGCTGAAATTAACATTAACTAAGATTAATAAATGCTGTAGAAGTATTGTTCATTCTTAGTTCATGTTAACTAATGTACTTAACTAATGTTAACTAATGAACCTTATTGTAAAGTGTTACCGAAACATTTGATATTTGACAACTGTTTTATGATAGAAATGTCAAACCACCAATGGCAACATCCTTGTCTACTTTTTTTGCCATTTTAAGTATAGGCTAATTTATGCAATGCACGTAATTCATAAGTAATAAAGTAAGTAACGAGACAAGAAACATTGACGGATATTACATTGGCAAATGAGCGAATTCATACATATTTTAACATAAAATATTATTTACAAATAGTTCAAATTCATTACTTTACAGTAAATCTACATTTTAATCGTTGTATTTCCCTTTCTTTATTCCTCTAAATCCCTTTAAATCTTGAATTATTTAATAGCTTTAAATGAAATGATCATTACCCCCCCCCCCACACACACACACACACACACACACACACAATGTTCAAGACTTCAAGAATGTAGTGTGTTGTTTATCTTTTTAATATAACATCCTTCCTTCATATAACATGCCCTCTTTTGTTCAGCACAAAAACAAAAAAAACAGAACAGATGGTAGTAAAATAAACTTGAATAAACTTGGCATCCTTCCCCAGAAAATCTCATAGGAAAACATTACAATAAAACATTTATCCTTGCACCACCAAAACATCACAGACTGGACATACAGAGAAAATAGAAAAAATCCCTGTTTTCCAGCAGAAAATCATGCAGGTTTGAAATGACGTGAGGGCGAAAGATGAGTACTAATTTTGGAATAAAGAAATGGATGGCACAAGACTAGAATAATGTCACCTTATAAAAGTGACGTTTTTTAAGCACAAATAAACAATTACTCACTGCAATTGTTTATTTGTCGATTAGTGTTCTAACCAAAGAACTAGTGTATTAGTGTTCTAACAAATAACTAGTCTACCACACCATATTCTTAACAGAACTGCAGAAACAGCAACAAAACAGCCTATTTTGGATGAAGGAGGTTTCTTCGCTGTTTCAGCCACCTGCTGGTGGCTCTGTCTCAGTAAAGTCAATTGCTAATACAGAAGCATGTGTTATGCAGCCAGCCACAGATGCGTTTTGATCATTTCTCTTCCCCTTACTGTTTTTGTCAGCTATTGAGGCATTTTCAGACCCAGAGTTCGGGGAATCTCTCTCTCGGAAGTTGGTCCTTTCATCTTTGTTAAGCCCTTAGTTTCGTGACAAGTATTCGGGAACTGTTGCATGCAGTAGGCTCATGCAAATCAAGCTATCTCTGAACAATGGACAAATTTTCTCTGTTGGTATATGCTGAGAAATCATTTCCCTGACAGCACACGGTCTCTGCAATATGGTTAACATGGTTTGTGTGAGGAGCAAAATGTACTGTTTTTGATATATAAAAAAAAATGTGAAAACAAACCTATTGAAAGTCAATTTAAAAATGTTTGGAAATCAAAAAGTCACAATGAATATAAAGGTGAAGTGTTTTCTTGATGTGAAAATGCTTTCTCCAATCTCAGTTTAATATCAAAGGATGAGATTCGTACTGTACAGTGATTTTCCTTAAAAATGTGAACACTGTGTCTCTAGGGATGCTATTAACATATTGCTCTTTTTGTTCTCTTTGTTGCATCCTGACCAGACGATAGTAGCAAAGATGGGTGCTTCTCAAACAGAAGACTGTCCTTCCTAGTCCTAGGCTCTCAGGCTACCCAAAAGCTGAAAGGTACATCTTTGTACATTATTTACCCCAAATGGTGCATATTAGTACTTTAAAAGTACATACAGTATTGGTACTTCAAGTGGACACATTTTTTTAAAATGGGTACTCCCCAGTGACAGTTTTGTAACTTTTTTTGGGGGAGTGTAATCTAGATTCCTCCCCAGCAATAATGCTAGAATGAGACTGTCAGGTAAATCTGCATGGCTGTCATAAAGGTTTCGGTCACTTTGACATATAAATACTGTTTAAAAATTAAGTTTGGAAAAATACTTTTTAAAAACCTTTATTAAACTGACTGTCTATTGTTGCACTCTTGTGAATGAGAATTGCATGTCATAGTCATTTTTGCATTATGTGACTAACTTTACCACAAAACAAAAGAAAACAAAAACCTTCATGTCCAAAGACAAAAAAAGAAAAACATTTCTTGCCTTGCATTTCATAATGAATTTGGGCAAGATCAGTGTGACTTATTTTTATGTCATTTCTTGTTTTCATAAATTGGAATGTGTGTGAAGGATTGTGAGTGATTGGAGAAATGCGAAGGATACACTTGATACATTCTTCAAAATACGCAGAATAAAGGAAACAAAATGAAGGCGGCCTTCCAAGGATCCTCCAAATTGAGGCGGCCTTCAAAGGTGAGATATTCAGCCTTACTAAGATGCAGCCTAGCATTTGAGAGGCACCCTTTGACTCCACCAGAGGTGTGAGTTTGGGGTTGGATAGCTTGTCTGACTAAAACCCGTTACTGGGTGTGTTCAACTTCATACAATGCATGCTGGTTAAAAATTTTCTCTGATTTGAGACAGCATCGATGCCATCAAAGTACCTCAAGTGCATTTTGAGAGCAGTTGGCTGGCCTATTCTGTGCAGTTTCTCCAGAATGGCTGCTGTTTTCATGTAAACTTAAAGGGATAGTTCACCCAAAAATGAAAATTCTGTAATTAATTACTCTCATGTCGTTCCAAACCCGTAAGACCTTCGTTCATCTTTGGAACACAAATTAAGATATTTTTGATAATATTCGACAGCTTTCTGACCCTCCTTAGACAGCAAGGGTACTACCATGATCAAAGCCCAGAGACGTAGTAAGGACATCATTAAAATAGTCCATGTGACATCAGTGGTTCAACTGTAATTTTATAAAGCTACTAGAATACTTTTTGTGCGCAAAGAAAACAAAAATAACAACTTTATTCAACAATTCTTCTCCTCCGCGTCACCCTAGGGCACCATTTTGGTGAGTATCACGACGCATAGGGGTCCTTTTCCTGCACGTAAACGTTCACGTGCATGTGCTGCACCTTGTTTACGTTTAGAGGAGAGCGTGCATGCGTCATGATAGTCTCCAGAATGGTGCACATAGGAGACGCGGAGGAGAAGAATCGTTGAATAAAGTTATTTTTGTTTTCTTTGCGCACAAAAAGCATTATCGTAGCTTTACTACGTTTCTGGGCCTTGATCGTGGTAGTACCCTTGCTGTTTATGCAGAATGAGAAAGCTCTCGGATTTCATCAAACATATCTTAATTTGTGTTGTGAAGATGAACGAAGGTCTTACGGGTTTAGAACGACATGAGGGTGAGTAATTAATGACAGAATTTTCATTTTTGCATGAACTATCCCTTTAATGTTATATTGTCATGTTTATCAAAATAAAACTGGTAAAAATGTAGATAAATGTAGTGTATGATTATGTTGAACTTTATTCTTGTGCATACACTGTATTAGGAAGTACAAAGTACATATAGTATTAAATTAAATGTGCTTCTGTTGCTTCGTGAAAACATCAGAAACATAGATGTATTTGCCAAATACTGTATCTAATACACGTTATCTTTGATAAAGAATGCAAGCAATGTGCAAGGGTCACTATGGCGAGCAAAAAGTGGATACATACTTCTCTTGCTATTGCTGCAGTGAACTACAGTATATGCATACGGTTTCTTTTTTGCATCGCCTCTAACAGAGCACACTGCAAACTGCACACTATACCCCACAATGCAATGCACATTACTTGGCTTTCCATTTAATGTGTACATGAACTACAAGTGAAGAAGCTACACTTGCAATTTTCAGCTGCCATTTTTACATAAAATTGAATGCAAAATACAATTAAACATGCAACGTGATGAGGTTGTAAAAAAACATTTATTGTATATTAATGGTAAATAATGCAGTATTTATTAAGTATCGTAAGGTTTCATTCCAAACATATTGTTGCAATTTTCTTGACAGTGCCACAGAAATTACAGCTAAGAGTGTGGCAAATATTTTCAGAAAATCAGATTAGTTCCTTGAAATCTCAATGGCACTTTTTCATAAAATATTATTTTAGTGAAATCACATTGAGTTTACTTAAATTATTTTAAACAGCAACTGACCTGTGGTATTTAACTGCATTTTCATTCTTTTTTTCAGTTCCTTGAACTTAAAGGGATAGTTCATCCAAAAATGAAAATTTGATGTTTATCTGCTTACCCCAGGGCATCCAAGATGTAGGTGACTTTGTTTCTTCAGTAGAACACAAACAAAGATTTTTAACTCAAATCGTTGCAGTCTGTCAGTCATATAATGGCAGTCAATGGGACTTGCGGATTTGAGAGAAAAAAAAACATACACAGACAAAATCAAATTAAACTCTGCGGCTCGTGACGATACATTTAGATCTAAAGACATGAAACGATCGGTCTGTGCAAGAAACTGAACAGTATTTATATCTTTTTTACCTCTTATCCGCCACACGGTCCAACTGTCCTGAGCTCGTTCACACAAAAGCCGGCGCATGACACGTCTTCTTCTTGCTTTGCGGCGGATCGCAGACTTATAAGTGCATTACCGCCACCTATCTCTCAAATGGACCATTGACACTCCTAATTGAGATTGTAGATAGAGTGTCAATGGTCCATTTCGTCATGAGCCGCAAGGTTTAATTTGGTTTTGTCTGTGTATGTTTTTTTTTCTCTCAAAGCCGTGAGTCCTATTGACTTCCATTATATTACTGACAGACTGCAACGGTTTGAGTTAAAAATCTTTGTTTGTGTTCTACTGAAGAAACAAAGTCACCTACATCTTGGATCCCCTTGGGGTAAGCGGATAAACATCAAATTTTCATTTTTGGGTGAACTATCCCTATAATAATAGTAATAATAATAGTGCTTCATGTGCTAATGTATTAACAGATGGTGTTTGCTAAAGCGTGTACAGGGTTTGGTTCATATGCAAACTCTACCACTCTACCACTCGCATACCACCACCTCATATAATCATAATCTCTCAGATATATCTGTCAAACAGTGTAAGTTTTATTTAATGAAAATAGCACGAGGTTGTGGCGTGAAGCAGTGGCTACCGCAGCCCTGCTTTAGGACAATGGGGAAATAAGCACACTGATAAGCCCAGTAGAATTACACTCAAGATGAATTAAAATGTCAAAGAATTCAATTCCAACAAGCAAGGGAATGAGGAGGCTGATTATCTGAGCCACCAGGTGTGTTTTCACAAGCAACGTCAAAGCAGTGCCTCCTGTTTACTAATGAGAGTTTATTTTAGCTTTTTAATTAGATATGCACAACCTACCGTGACACTGACAGTCGTTGATTAATGTTGACTGGCCTAGTCAAGAAGTGCGTATTATGTGACTCTGTCCTATTTCATTCAGTTTCCAAATCATAATTAAACTGACCCTGGGATTATATATGACTAACATACATCTAACCATCTATTACTCATTACATTTAAAGAGATAGTTCTCGAAAATGAATAATTTACTCACCCTCATGTCATTTCAAACCCATTTGAATGTCTTTCCTCCAGGGAACACAAAAGAAGATGTTTGGCTGAATGCCTAAGATGCTCTTTTCAGAAATAAATGGTGATTAATATGTCAAAACAACGTTAAAGGCAAGATAATTGGTGAATTATGGCATAAATTAGCTTCAAAAGACTTGAAATGTTGTGCACGAGTCATATTGACTTTGTTTGAGAGATATTCACAGCATGAAGAGGAGCAGCATGTCAGTCTAAGATCTCATTTTGTGTTTTATGGAAGAAAAGCAGAGAGGTTTAGAATGACATGATGGTGGATAAATGATGACAGCATTGTCATTTTGGGTGAACTGTTGCTTTAATAATAGATAGCAATGAAGGTAGCTTTTCTTTGGCCTTTCATGCTCAGTCATAATAAAAACATGTGGTACAGTTCTTTACAGCCAGTGAAATGAACAATAAAATTTGGAATTATTTATTTCAATGGACTGATATGACCTTCTTGTTCTTCATTCATGTATGTTTTATTTTTGCATGTTACAGATCATCAAATCATATAGACTGACACCATACAGGCAGCACGTCTTTTAGCGCATCACACAATATTCTGAGTTCATAAGTGGGGATTTTTTTTGGCAAAACAAATCTTTTCTGATGTCATGTCACATATATTTAAAAAAAAAGAAAATAAAAAAGCCAGACATGTGAATGTATGAAATGTTGAAATCAAATGGTCAGCACCACTGTTATTTCTAATAGGTTATACAAGTGAAAGTAGCCATAAAATGACCAGGGCATAATCACTTGGCATAATTGCACTGTATCACATCATGTGTGATTTCAACTTTCACAATTACTGTCCATTCTTGGCTCCCTTTTGACAATAATACAATAAAAATCCCAGTTGGTCATTTGGAATTTGAATGGTCCTCATGTTCTGCTTCAATGGGAAATTAGCAGAGCTCGCATAGGAACCTCATGCCGTATAACTCGCAATTAAAGCTTTAACCTTTGCAGGATTTGAAATGATTACTTACTAATGATTATGCAAGTTTGGTTTCTGAAGCATTGCTGTTTCTTTTAAACTTTTGGCTGAAAAACTGTGTCTGAAACACTTTTTCGGGAGGTCTTTGGGAGGAAACTGTCAGATTTAAAAAAGAGAAAATATTAAAATCATAAATCATTCAGCTCAGTGAATCAAAGACGTGGCACTCTTTGAGACACTGCTCTATTTTGCAGTTCCTTTGAGGACAGACTGACAGCAGCTGGAGGGCTTGTTGAGACTAGAATTCAAAATGTCTTATTAGGTTTGCCTTTATACACAGAAATTAGAAATAATATTAATGGGGAGTTTTCTACAACTACAGGGTATATTATACTACAATACACTACAGTTTACTCTAGTAAAAACTAAAGGATACTACAGTATTTATTACAGTTTATCAGTTCACTATAGTTAATGCTACAGTATGCTAGCATTCATTAACAAAGTGTTGTAAATACTATATACAGTATAATACACTTTACTATATATGGTACAAAAACACTATAGTATTTACTATAAATTACTATAGTATTTTTTTCATGTGGGAGGGGTAGCTAACAATTATTTCAAAAGTGTAGTTGAATAAAAAAAAAAGAAAAGTCAAAATTTTAAACTGATGTCTATGTTTTTATAGTGTTACGACGCCACCCATATTGGGACAGTGTGTAAAAACAGCACTCTTTGTACTTGACAGTAATTTAGTTATTAACAGTTTAGGAAAAAGTTGTAGTTTTCCAAATAACATTAATTTATAGCAAATAAATATTTGGAAATAATATCAGTGTTTGAGAAGATGCGTAGGCCCTATATCATAATTCAGTAGCCATATATTCATTAGTTTAAAAGAAAATTCACTGGTAACCCAATTTAATATATATATATATATATATATACTATAAATATATATAAATAATATATAACATAAATTATAAAAAATAATGGCTTAAGAAATTAGGAAGAATTATAATTACGTTTATTCAAAATGTGATTATTATGAATGAATTGTGAAAAAATATGAATTATGGGATTTTTTTATTGAAAACATTAATATTATACAATTATGTGACTGTCTCAATTATGAAAAACATGAGAATGTGGTATTCATAAAACATTTTTTACATTAAAAACATAAAAAAATCATGGACATTTTGAAAAACATGAGAATGCGATATTCAGAAAGTTTTAATTAAAAAAGCATTAATAGTAAAAGATATTAATCAAATGAAAAACAGGAAATGTGTTATTCATAAAAAGTCATGAACGTTATTTTTCACTGACTGAAAAAGTTAGCAGTTCTGAATGAAAATTGGCACCTTAAAAAATGAGGCATGTATATTGCAGCTTTTTAATGGTGGTGATGCATAATGAATTCAACATAGCGTAATATAATCATAAATAATAGTTAGATAAACAAATATTATGTATTTCAGAATTGACCAGCCTCTTGGCTGCAATCAGAATGATGTTTATTTATTTCTTGTAATGAGAGCTCCTGCTTCAGGTCCCAGAGCATCTTCATGAAACCTGCTGGAAGATCCAGTGGCCTTTGTTTCTCTCCCTCAAGAAAGTGACAGCAATGCTTAATTAGCCTTAAAATTCAGTGCGGTGCCAGCATACGGCAATGCTTTCCTCGGACATTTTCTTAGCAAAGTGTGATTAGAACAGAATTCCGCAGAGCTTTGCTAATGAGGATGTTATACATACGCTACACAGCACTGCAATTTCCTGATTTCAAGATTTCCCAGCCATACCAGTCGTGTAATAATGTTTATCTTGAGCCACTCGTTATTTTCTCTGTGCAAACATTCACAAATAGTTGTGAACATAAACATAAAGCCGCAAATAGTTGTGAATTACTGTAATTAAAAGCTTGCAGCAAATGTGCAGCAATTTCAGAGGTGTTAAGGTTAGTACGTTATTTTGCATGGAGTGCCAGCAGTGCGTAACACTGAAGCTGCTTCTAGCGTCTGCTATACATTCCCATGTTTCAGCTGCTGGTAGACATTAATTAATGACACAATGACACGATTGATTATATACATCTCTCCAAACTATAGTCAGTTCTCTCCAAACAATCATCATGACCATTGAAACAGACTCTTAATTTAGCAAAACAGTTCAGTTCCACTGAATAAAGAAATACCTCTGACATTTATTAAAAGCAAATATTGGCATGAGACTGTTCTTTATTGATTACATAACACATTCAGCTACAGACACAAGCAGTCTGGTGAAAAAGCTTCTTCATGTTTTGAAGTATATACCACAAAGTGTGAAACAGTAATGTTCAAAAGTTTGGGTCAGTAAGATAGATAGATAGATAGATAGATTTTTGTTTCAAATAAATGCTGTTCTTTTGAACTTTCTATTCATCAAAGAATCCTGAAAAAATGTGTCATGGTTTCTACAAAATTATTAATATCGAAATGATTTCTGAAGGATCATGTGATACTGAAGACTGAAGTATGGCTGCTGAAAAAATCAGCTTTGCATCACAGGAATATATATATTTTTTAAATATATTAAAATAAAATTGTAATAGTAATTTGTAATAATACTACTAATAATATATTTTATAATTTTTTAATATATCTTTTTCACTACATACTCCAATTGTTCTCATTCCACATATTTTATTTGGTTATTCAGTTGAATTATATCTGTTGAACAAACAACATTCAATTAGATCATATGTATGAGATTTCAAGAAATTACATTTATTGATGATAAATATATAAACCTATTTATTTTGTATTTAAAACACATTCAGTTATAAGTACTATTACATATACCTGTTTCATGTATGATTGTAAAATCTGTATCACATTAAGTTTATTAGTTATTTATTAGTTTATTATTATTATTATTGTTAATGTGTAAACCAAAATGGATGTAAATTTTATACGCAATTCAAATACATAAATCTTAAGTCTAGGCCTATAAAGGTACACCACAAATAAAATGTACAATATGTTTATGAAAACTGCGTAGTGTTCAGATGTTTGTGTTAATTGTTTTGGGAGCACTGACCCATAGTTTAAAGGAAATATGTAAAATAATTTGAGGAAAAACTTTGAATAATCTGTAGACGAGTAACGCTTTGAATGCGGTGTGTGGGCTCCGTGAAACAACATTATGCACAAGTTTTAAACAGCGACGAGCAGATGAGAAACAGATGGACTGAAAAGAAATATGACCACGGGTTTCCAGGCAGCTGCTGATTTTTGTTCATTACAGCCAGAAAACTCCCCTCATCTGTCTCTTCACCAATCAATCTGTTCCTGGTACCCTGTCTGTTTCTTTCCCATTCTGTCTCTTTTACAGTCTGTCCTTCATTTCACAGAGCCTTATATGAAGTCCTCTGATTTTTGTCCTGTTGGTTAAAGAGCCATGAAAAGCTGCCTGAGTGTCTGTATCAGTCTTTTATCTCCCACTAACAGCCTGTCACCAAAGACTTTCCTCTTTAGCCTCTGCCATTAGTCTTGTGAGACATCACAGTTTGTGCCTTCACAGAGGTTACAGCCGTATGAATACTACAGTCCCGACATTAGTATTGACTGTCTTGCTGAATTTATGGAGAACATTGCAGCAAGCATGTTTTTTTCTCAAACGTCTACTTTAGACGTACAGTAGAATGACCAGACTCAATGCAGATGACACAATATTCACTTGTCAGCAGGTCATTGCATACAGTATTGAATTTGCAGTGAATAAAACAGTGAAAGGTTTATTGCAGTTTATTTTTATCAGTTTAAAGTTTATGTTGTGCTGAAACTAGTATTGAAGCGGAGAAGATGATCAGTTCACGAGCACTTTGCAGTTCTCTTGAACTGAGTCGCTGATCTGTCACTTCACATTAAACAGCGCCAAAACAGCGCTATTTATTGTTTGAATACTGTAATAAAATGGTAAGAATTTGAAATCTGAGACTTTGTTACATATCAAAAGTAACAAAGCACAAAGGTGCGCTACAATGTTCCAATTCTTGAGATTTAAGAATGAAATATTTTCGTAAAATGAGAATCGAATAAAATCGAGAAATTTATATTTTTTATCCAGTCCTAATAAATAATGTTTTTGTGCTAACATTTTAAGAATATTTTTAAGGACCAGAACTGCATCTCAAATCGCATCCTGTATAGTTGATACTACATTTGGTTTGAAAGTCACTTCCTGACTGTTAAAAAAGGATGTTCTAGTGTAAATATGGATAGTATTAATTAAATTCAGACAGCGCTACTATAGTACTACATCTGCCATGATAAGCTATGTTTCTATTTTTATGCACATTTTGGAATATAGCATAAAGCTGTATGGAAATGCCAAGATACACATAAATTCTATAAATGCGCATAAAAACGTATGCTCACAATTGAGGATAAACTTTTTATCCGATAAGAAAAAATGTGCATCAATTACAATGGAAACACATATACCAAATAAATTCCACCATGCGCATCAAAAATGTCATGTGACGTTGCACGATGGGACGGGATAGCTTGACTAACCAGCGGACCGATCTCATTGCACAGCATCTGAAATATTTTTTAGTCATTCTGAAATGCCTGAGCAAAGTCTGTCATCAAAATAAGTCTGTATAATTGTCTTACACGACTGCATTCCCAAACAGCAGGCATCCACCTCCGAAAGCAATGACAGCATTTATTGTGTTTCGTCTGCTCGCTATGAGGTGCAAGTAATTTATCATATATATACATTATTATATTTAGTGGCTTCGCATACTTTTCTTAGTGATATTTAGTGCCAGTTTATCAGGAAGTGACGATTTTGTTCTCTTTGACTCGTTGGATGGAAACGGTGCCTTATTCGCAAATGTTTTATGTGATGTTTCAGTTTGCGCATAAGTTAAATTTGCAACTTTGGATGGAAACATAGCTATCGTCATGTGGCCCACCAACCCCAGTTGCCTCCTTTGGCCTCATGGAATAGTAAAGCATCCATCGAATGCACACTTCAGAATCTTGGCAGAAATAGCAGGTAATCTGGTACTTTTTGCCTACTGTTTAAGAATACTATGAATTTGGACATGCTACTCTTTCTGCATACTGTTTTTCACCTATTATTTAGTATGGAAGTATAGGCATATTGAGACAAAGTGCAGGTAACGTTGAACAAACATTCTATTAATGTTACTTGAAGAATGTTTTAAAGAAACTTTGAGAGAACCTTACCAGAACATTAGCCAAAGTTCTGAGAACATTCCCTGTTAGTTGCACTTGTTGCTAGAGCTTTTTTTAGAGGTCTTTTGAAAGCACACAAAGGAAACTGATGTAAACTGACACATCACACATGCTGACTTTCAAATGGAGCTGCCGCTTGGACTCTTGTGGATCTATTACTATAATGTGTCTGCCATTCTCTTTGGTCACACCCTACAATGAAACTCTTAACTTAAAGTGACTTTCTAGACTCTCATATTAAATAAAGCCCAGTGTGTCTGCTTTGAAGGGGGATGAGGAGCGAGCCAGTTGTGTTAGTCCCAACAAAGCTTAAACAGTCAAAATGGCATCGGCTCTTAAGCAGACAATTACGGCCCTTGTACAAGGACACTTCACATTATCCTTTGATAACACTCTGTATGGCATTATATTGATGAAGCATCCCAGAATCCAAAAGATTAAGGTGAACTGCCATGAGCCTGCTATAGTTAATCTCGAATCTCTGTCCAGTAAGATAGCGGCAGGCCACTTTCATCGCAGTCTGTTTGATCTCTACCTCCAGGCTCATATTAAAGGACCAGCAGTAGCCTATCATTAGCTGTGGCACTTTTATCTGCAAAGGCTGCATCAAAGCCACTGATCAGACAACACTGTCCATAAATGGTGATGGAAATGCCATCTGGTTACCATTTTAACTGTGCAAGAACATTGAAAGTCTGAATGTTTATTAACGTCTTTTTTGAGGTAGACTTTACATGTTCATTATTTTGATTTCAGAATGCAAAAAAAGCCTTGCTTTCTAACCTTAACCTCTTGCCTTGGCTGATTAGCGTTTGTCAGCTAAAACAAAAAGTGAAGCTAATTATTATCTGGGCTGGAAACACAGATGTAAATGAGAGTGCTGCACAGTGAATAGGAGATGAGGATGTGTCAGACCCACAACATTATGACAGCTTCTGATTGAGCCCTAAGGGGAACTGTCAATATTTACCAAAAGCATCAGACCCATTCAAATGGCCCCATCATGACTCATACCCCCCGAAAAAAGTGATAAAGTTGCATGGTTATTGTAGGTAAAAATCATTTGTCTAAAGTGCTGTACACTACAAAAAGTAATAAAAAATAAATTTATGTTACACTTTATTTTAAGGTGCCCATGTTACAGTGCAATTATACATTTAAGTACTGAGTAATATTAATTAACTACATGTACTTCCTATATGGTTAGGGTTAGGATTAGGGTCTGACTTAGGGTCACTTGCATATATTTATGCATAATATATTGTTATTATAATAGTAAGTACCTGTAACACGTGTAACAAGGACACTAAAATAAAGTGATACTGTACTTTTGCACTGTTTTAGGTTTTGATAGATTGAACTTAAATTTACAGTAAAAATCTGCATTTCATTAACTTGTAAATATTAATGTTAATATACCAACCTAATGAGGTACTAAAATCTGTTTTGAACCTTTATAATAATCTGACAACCACCAAAAAACACAGGTGGTGATGAGAAAGTCACACAATAAATCAAAGCTCACCATAAGTAAGCTGATGTAAATGCTAATATAGAAGTGAACATTCACACAAATACGAAACACTAGCATGGTAACACACATGACACTAAAATAATGCAATAAACAATAATTTAACAACATTAGATGCAAAATAAAGCCCTAAACATCAACAACAAAAAACATACACTGTAAATATTTTTTTTAAAGTTGTCAATAAAACAAAGATTATTGGAGTAAGTTTTAATAGAAAGTACTATTTCAGTTTTTCTGCTTTAAAATTTCACATTCAATTCAATGTGTTCAATAAACTGTACAATTTACTAGAAATTTCTGAATGAAAATTGTTTCTACGCCAGTTTTTATTTAAAAAAGAAAATAAAGAAAGGTACACACATCAAATGTGCCTGAATAGCTGAAATCATCGATTTGTTTATTTAAACTGTAAACGTTGTCGTCATCTACCCATACTCATTTCTACTACAGCAGGGGTCATCAAACTCGGTCCTGGAGGGCCGGTGTCCTGCAGAGTTTAGCTCCAACTTGCCTCAACACTCCTGCCTGGAAGTCTCTAGTATGCCCAATAAGAGCTTGATTAGCTGCTTCAGGTGTGCTTGATTAGGGTTGGAACTAAACTCTGCTGGACACCGGCCCTCCAGGACCGAGTCTGGTGACCCCTGTACTACAGTAATTCATCTGACTTTTTCCCATGCACACAAAAGGAGTTGCATGCTGATAACTCTTGTCTATGTATGTATAAATGCATGTATGCATTTATGTATTCATTTTATGTTTTATTTAACCTGTTCAATAAATATTTTATTAAATATTAAATAAATATAATTTAATAATTTAAATTATGTTACTTATTTATTCATATATATATATAATAGATTTATCTATTTTATTTTAAAATATATTTGTATGTATGTGTTACACCATTGTCACAGTCTGTGTCATTATTATTGTCTTAAGCCCGATTCGGATGGTAATTGTTTCTCATATGGACGATTTATTCACAGTGGAGGAGAGAGTTCTGTAATCCTGTGAACCTGGGAACGTGCTGCTCATGTGGACACATGTAAATAAAATGAAATAAATAAAATTTCTGCTGTAAATAAAATGATTTTTTTTTTACAAATTTATGCTTATTATTGTGTAAAATGTATTCATATTATTCCAAGCATATTTTATAATATATAATCCTATTTATTATTTGATCATTTAAATCTGCTGCTGCATAATAAAGACCCATTTCGAATGTTTAACGTTACGTGCTTTTCTTCTCTTTCTGCTCCCAGTCGCTGTGGTGGAGCAGTTATGAAGTATTGTTCTTTTAAATACTTTCCAGCATTTCAGAAATAAAATGTATGCAAATTACACCGAAGTACAACGTTACCTTATGGTGTTCAGGAGTACTCAAAAAGGGTTTAAACACTGAATTTTGAATCGATTTTTTCTCGTAAATTCAGAGATGTGAAATCGGACCTTGGTGTTTGTCAAAAAACAGTAGGTAATTCGGCCGGGGATTTTTTCGGGGTTTTTCTGCTTTTTTTCGGGGATTTTTTCTGCTTCGCTGCCGTCGGTGGGCCCCCTGGAGTTGCCAGCCCTTCCTCCACCATGGCTCCTCCCTCTGTCGGCTCCTCCGTGGGCCGCCATCAACGCTGGAGACTGGGTCCTTCCTGGCACCTCCTGTCTTCTCCCTGCCTCCTCCCTCCAACTGATCTGCCCTGGCTCCTCCTGTTTCCTCCATGGCTCCTCCCTTCATCGTCTCCTACCTGGATTCTGTCTGTCATCTTCCTCCCGGGAGTCCATCCTCCGCCCCAACCTCCTGTGTTGCCGCCTGCCTTCCTGCCAGCCCTTCGCTGTCCCTTCTCCACTCCTTTTGTCCTCCTTCCAAGCGACACAAAATCTGTATGACTAAAGGTCATTGCACACTGAGTCTGAAATTTTCGCGTGCGTTTTTCAGTTTTTTCGTATTCCTCATCCTTTCCTATCAAATGCATGCTACGGATGCGAAAATGCAGAAAATCTAACCTGATCTGAATTTTTTTATGACAGATGAAAGTTTCGGAAGCAGTGTGTAAATGTGATTGACATAACGTGAGGTCGTATTTATTTTTTAACGTGCAGAAATTCTCTGTGTGCAATGACCTTAACTCCAGTAGACTAACACGTCTTACACTTGCAGTATATGAAGAACTACCAAGTTATTTAAAAGTGTTCTTTTCTTTGGTCATATCTTATCTCGACTGCAGCTCTATGTCATCCTGGACTGCCATGGTGCCCCTTAAAAAATGTGGATTATGCCCCTGATATTAACAATTCTTGAAATGAGTGTAAACTTACTTACACACAGAATACTTACTATAAGTAAAATTATTAATAATACAATAAAATGTGGTCTTGCACATGCAGATACACATATAATTGTAAAGATACACGATATTGTATCTCAGTTTGTGAGTCTTCCTTCTAAATGGCTCCACCAAAATAAGTCAGTCCGGATACAGGAAGAAATAACAGCATCTATCAACAGCAGGCGCGTGTGTCAGTGAATTGAGGTCATGCAAAGGGCCTTTCTGTGGCTGTTGTTGAGTGCTCTGAATCTTCTGGCGGACATGAAAGGCCATTGTTCTGTTCCGAAGTATCCTTTTGAGGTTCACAAGTAGACATTGTCTGGGAAAGCCTTTATTACTGTGACTGAACCACTTTTACCTGCTGTCTGTCTCTGAAGGTCATCTACCCTAACTAGACATTTTCTGGGTACATTTTACATTTGGAAAAACCTGGTACATTATAAATACCTGTCATAAATTGCACAGTTATTTTTGTTCACTCCGTAAAGAGGAACAATTCTGAGAATAACAATAAATGTAGATAGGTTACTATCTAGTGTGCTTTGGTAGACAGCAGCATGATATGCAGAGCATATCTTCTGTCCACAGCAGCAAGCATTCCTCGCTCAGCCCGTTGCTTAGTTACCAACAATTTCTAAATGTTTCCATCTTACGTCGGCGGACGATGTGGATGTAATCAATTTTGCTGTGAATTTCATCCTTGTCAACATTCATCGCATTACATATGCACTGATTTTGCTCATTATCATAAAAATATAAAATATGTATTTCTTCAGCACACGTTATGAAAATGCATCAGCAAGTGAAATATTTACAGGAAATTGTCAAGAAAAGTGAATAAAATTGATAATTATTTCAAGGCTGACTTGCTATTGACTCACAAATATCAATATTTAGAGCCGAATGCTGTAAACTGCACAGTCTGGACACATGATGAAAATGGAGAAGGTATGAATGAAGCATTTGGAAGCTGCATAAGTAAACATTTAAAACTTCACAACCTGATGTTCAGTGTTGAAAGATGTGAGGCTGAGAGAGAGAGTTTAATACAGGTGGAGCTCCGCTAAAACTCTTTAAACAGCACATATATTTTAATAATTGTTTTTTAGAGAAATGATCAATGCAATGCCTTGGGCGAGTTCAGCACAGTTCAGCAGACTGTCGTACCGATGGATGTTTTTGGATGCTTTTTAGTCCACAGGAAAAATATACAGAGAGAACAAAAGTCAGGTTCTGCTTGAAAGGTAGGCACTTTTTTCCCTTTTTTGTATAAAATAATAAGTCACTTAATTCAGTGAGTCAGCATGTTTATCTTTTGTGCTGTTTGTTTTGCATCTTGAGTGTTTTCACGATTTAATAAAAGGCCCTACTAGTGAAAATAAATTTGTATGAACAGTAATATTATACCAAACCATATTATGCAAAATACACAGCTGGAAAATGCTGCAAAAATATGAGATAATTTATAAAAAAAAAAAACTTCTCAAAAGGTACAAATATGTACCATTAAAGTACTAATATAAACAATTTGGGTACTAAAATGTACCTTTAAGGTACTTATATGCACCCTTCAGGAGTAAATAAGGTAAAAATACTGTCCCAGTGACAGCTTTTGCACCTTTACATACAGTACGTCAAATGAAAATGCATTTATATAATCTTAAAATTTACAATTCATTAACTAAATGAGAGCAAACAAGAGGAAAACAGATTTGCTAAAAACTGATCAAATCGTGTGGACTGAAGTGTTCATAGCAAGCTGTTTTTTTGCTTTAACCTTTCCGAATAAGGGCTGATGTTGAATATACTGATGAAATTACCTTTATTGCCTCGGTTTTGCGTGTTTATGCATTGAAGTCTGAATGACTGATCCCGCTCGGCAGATGTTTCAGGACTTAAACATAAGGTTCTCTTGATATTCATCAGTACACTGGGTTCGGCAGTAGATCATGTTTGCATAGTGAATTAAGGAATTAGGGCTGGGAGCTGCCGCTTGCTTTGCTCCAGAGCTCTGGCCTGTTTACTTGCAGATGACTTTCATCACAGCCAAAGTCAGATGCTGAATGTGCTTGAAACAAACACAAGCTACAAGCTCCTGTCTAAAGAGTCAAAGACAAACTTGGTAAGCGACGTTTTCTAGCACTTTAGAATTACACATTTAGCATTTCTCATCACACACTGAGAGTGACAACCAGGGGTAATGACTGTTCAGCAATGTAATTAACAACGGCCCATCTCTTCCTTAATTTCCTATTGAGCGCGGGATCCGTGCTTGGTCCGCCTGACTTCAGATTTGAATTTATAGATGTTTCCTAATGCATAGTGAATAGTTTGAATTTGAACATTTGCAACTTGCTTATTATACATTTGAAATGGAAAATATAAGCATTTAGATTAGTAGTTTACTTTGTTATACATATATATATATATATATATTGTAAATGAATAGATATATAATATAAAAGTACAAAAATAATATAGAAATAAATAATACATACACAATACTGTTCACATTTTTGTGGTCAATAAGATTTTTAAAATAAATTAATACTTTTATTCACCAAGGCTGCATTATAAATACAAACAAATACAAATAAATGCTGTTATTTTTTACTTTCTATACATCAAAGAATCCTGAAAAATAAAAGGCATCACAGTTTCCATAAAAATATGAAGCAACACAGCTGTTTTTAACAGTGATGATATAAAAAATGTTTCTTGAACAGCAAATCAGTATATTAGAATGATTTCTGAAGGGTGACACTGAAGACTGGAGTAATGATGATCTAAACTCAGCTTTACCGTCATAGGAATAAATTACATTTTTTAAATATATCAAAATATATTTTAAATATATTTTATGTATTTAAATATAATTATATTTCACAATATTGCAATGTTTAATGGCATTTTTGATCAAATAAATGCCGACTGGGTTAGCTGGGTTTTTTCGAAAACATTAAAACAATCTTACTGACTCCTTTGTAATATAATATAATAAATATAATAATAATAGTTTAGAGCAGGGGTGTCAAACTCATTTTCACCGAGGGCCACTTCAACATTATGGCTGCCATCAAAGGGCCGGTTGAAACTGTAAGACTGTACAAATGTTACTACTCCTTAACATATTGTTAAATAACTGTCTCTATTTAAGTTACAAATATTGCATGTGCATTTGTATAGATGTAAAAATATATGTTATTGCTCTGTGTTATTTTAACATAAATCCTTTTAATTTATCAGGTTAAGAAATCCAAATTACTCCATAAATCAAAGTAAATAAAGACAAGTATCATCAAACACAGGTTCAACATTAACTTTGTTAAAAACTTTTTTTGTTACATTTATGGTACAACCAATCATTTTGCGCTGCTAAGAACGTGTGACAGATACGGCATTTAAGATAAAAACAAATGAGCCCGGTCTCATGAAAATGCATATCAATAGCACGGTTTTCTGTTTCTATTTGGCGTGCGATTTATACGCAGAAATTGATTTTGGCGTGCATATGATATGCAATCAATGCTTAAAGTAGAAAAAAAAAGAAGTGGCCATACTCAACCCCACTCCCCCACCCAAAAATAAATAAATAAATACAAACTAAAGTACTAAAAAAGTATAATGTATTTTTTTTTCATTAAAATTTACTAATTCAAATTATTTTACTACTCTGTGCTAGGGTGACCATCTGGCTATAGATCTGTTTCAGGACAGTAGATGTGATTTTGCCGGACAATGCGGGACACGTGCGAGACAGGGGCGGACTGGAACAAAATGTCAGGCTGGGAAATCTCACTCTCATCCAGGCCATCCCATACATCCACAACAAATTTTTAAACTGGACAACAATATTTTTTGTATGGCCATCATCATGATTGCATAAAAAAGTTTCAATCCCTAGGCTGGGGCCATGCAAAATAATTAAAGTTTATCTTTTGAACTTCCATTTTCCTTTTTAGTCTCTTCATTTTCCCTGACATCTCTGTCTCTCATGTGTATGTTTACTTTTTTCACTAATTTTCTTGCACCCGTCACTTTTCCAGCACCTTGATGCAAAACAGCCACCTCATTGTAATTTGTTTGCACATAGTATACATTTATTTTAGAAAAAAAGAAGTATTACATTATTGTTTTATCTGGTCAAAATTAGCACAATAATAGCTACATCTTGAATATATCTTTATAGAAAAATCTTAAAATTGAATATGTTTTTGCATTATCATGGGTCATGTTTTGTCCTAAGGAAAATTAACCATGGTATTATTAGACCTATGGTAAAAGTAACCATGGTTTTGGTGGATTGATTACTATTTGTATAACCAGAGTTTTACTACAAATACCATGGTGAAACTATATTGTGTAGCAAAACCATTATTCATTTGTGGTTACCATGGTTTAACTATAGTAACCATGTTTTTTTGGTTTTATTTTTTAGTAAAACCATGGTCAATTTTCCTAAGGGTTGTGTTGTTGTCTGCCATAACTCCTCCTAAACCCGTTATAAAACTATGTGAATATTTATCTGCTAAATTCCTTCTCTTTACAATAGTTATTATGTCCTTTTGTTAAGTTTGCAGTAATTGACAGCTACTGTTAACATTTGCTAGCAGTTTAATGTTTAACAAGTAAACAAAGATAAAACTACAATAGTCTATTTACAGATGTACTGTAACTGACCTGCACTTGAAGCCCTGAACAGGAAAGTTTAGCCTCTCTGCTCCACCTGGGCGCTTCCACTCCATTCTAGAGTCTCGCGTCCTTTTGGCGGACGCGCAAGGGGAATCGCGTTGCCAGTCAAGGCATGATTTATTAGAGTTTTATTATTGAATGGCGAATTCGGAAATAATCACTTTAGTACATTCGGTAGGCAACAAAAACAACAACAACAATATAAAATAATAATAATAAATTATATAAAAAAATAAATAAATGCAGGGCAGCGGGCCAAATTGGCTGCCAGGCCACTGGGAACCGGTTCTCCCGATGGCCAGTCCGCCCCTGCAGATAGGTACATTGATACTGTTATGCTGTGTAAATACTGATTTACATTCGTTGGCATATGCGCCAATTTATGTTTCTGCCGGTGCATGCCCACACTTATGGCAACATTAAATTCAGGAGAGAAGATAATTTTTGAGCGCACACATGTAATGTCTGACCGATAGAGAGCGCGTCCGTTTTCTGTGAGAGTGAATGAATGGGAATCCACCTGCGAGCGAGAGATTTGCGCTCACGCATTTGATGCGCTCTTGCAGGCTATAATGCGCTCTGGACATTTGTCATTAAAATAACTCCGCAGAAAAAGGAGAAGAAAGTCGTGTCTGAAAGCTTCCATCGATTTTTTTAATTCGTTAAATGAATGGAGAATATCGTGTTTTTCCGTCGGTGGTGCTCGAGCACTTGATGAGGTCCGCTTTATTCCTTTGAGCCGTCCACGCAGTCGTTATCAATGGAAAAACCATTGCGTATCATACGCACACCAAAGTCAATTTCTGCGTATAAATAGACCGCCAAATAGAAACAGAAACTTGTGGTATTGATACGCACTTTCATAATGTATGATATAAAGTAGCATAGGTTTTTTTTTTTTTTTTTTTTTTTTGTAAGACAATCATATGCTCTCGCGGGCCACATAAAATGATGTGGCGGCCGGAATAGGGAGTTTGACACCCCTGGTTTAGAGAAACAAAAACAAAATTGAAAATTAGTTTGTCTTCAATTTTAACATCTTATTTATTAACCATCAGTTAGATCTTATTATTTTTTATTGATTTTCCTGCTTGCCTGCTGGCCTTATCAGAACAGACCTGTGACCCCTTTTGGGGTCACGACCCACCAGTTTAATCAATAAGGAGTTTTGTCCACACACACATTTCCAGAATTAGGAAGGTGTACAGTACATGTGTGTCTTGTGTTAGACGGATGTGATACCTGTGAGAAGGTGTGTGATGGTCATGTTCCCACTGCAGGGCTGGATCAATGGCTGAGGTGTGTGTATGTCAGGCTGGGGTGAGGACCCGGTCAGGACAGGTGCAGGGGCCGAGCGCTGGTCCTCAGCTCATGCTCCCTGTGCTAATTAAGTTTAGGGGCTTTGTGCGGCCGTGCTTGGTTACTCTGGCAGGCTACGAGGACTCAATGTGCAGGGATTTACCTAAGAGACGTAATGAACATGGTCTTACTTCTTCAAATCACATGTCCTTTGTTCATTCTCATGGGAAAGGGTCTTCTTCACGCTCCCCTTAATCCTGTGCTTGAAGCCTGTTTTTACTGGGCTTCCCTTTTCTCTCTCACTCTCTCTCTCTCCATCTATCTCTCTGCTACACCCTCCATCACAACAGAAGCTTGTAGCTACAATAGGGGTTATTTTAAGAGCAGACACTAACTCACTTGGGACATGTGTTGCACTCACCTCCATTGGTCACTTCCTTTGACAGGCCGGAGGATTAGAAGCTGCCGCTGCATTACATACTGCAGGACTTACTGCAGTTACAAATCAGACTGATCTATTGTTAATAATAATACTTCATTTTTAATAATAATAATTAATTTCTTAGTTGCTTAATTACTTTATAATACTGCGTTCATTTAGAATTTCAGCCATTAATTCTTTCATCAAACTGTTAATGGGCAAATATGCCATTATTTTTTCTGCATATGTGCAGAGTTTAAGCCATTCATAGGTCGATCCCAAAAAATATGACCTTTGTTTTGGCTCTTAGAAAAATACTGTGTTTGTTTTCGCTAAGGAGGTTTTCTCTGATACCAAGAGAAAGCATGTGTTAGTGTTCCTCTCAATGACAGTGACTTGGCTGGCACAGAGCACCCTGGTAATACGTGATATTGCCATATATATATATATATATATATATATATATATATATATTAAAAACATACTTATTTTATTTTATCTATTTTCCAAGGTATTTCTCATTATCCTTTAACCACACAACAAAATTATGAAAACTTTAAATTAAAAATGGAAATTATTAAAATGAAACATAATTCATCATTTTAATTTAAAAAACGTACTCGGTTACTGTCGTAACCTCGGTTCCCTGAGATACGGAACGAGTACTGCGTCTTGATAAAGACGCATATGGGAAAAAGCCTTTTTTCTCCTGAACTGAAGTCTTATTCAAGACTCAGTCATACGACTATTGGTTCGTGCAGTGGTAAAAAACAAACCAATGGGTCTGGCGACGATTCCCGCCAGATCCCGCCAGATCCCGCCAAAATGGGCGGGGCATCTGGCTATATAAGCGGTCGTTTCGCCATAGGATCCTCAGGTTACTTCGACTGAAGCGACGACTGAGTCGTGCAGCTACCTGGCATGGCAAAGTACGCAGTACTCGTTCCGTATCTCAGGGAACCGAGGTTACGATAGTAACCGAGTACGTTCCCTGTCGATACTCCACTCGTACTGCGTCTTGATAAAGACGCATATGGGAACTGAATTTAATCACGCCGTGCTAGGGTAGATGAACGACTGTATATACCTCCATAAGCATAAATGCCCATAGGGAAGTAAGTAGTATACTTCAGGCTAAAGTGAGCTAAACTCATAGAGGTCATGCTCGGCCTGGATGATCGTTCCATATGACTTCTGTATACTCAGTTAACCGGAGTATGCAGGGTGCCAATCAGAGAGCCTGAGCGCATTGCGGTCAAGAAATCTCTGACAGGATTGTTCCCACAGCGTATGTATACAAGCTCATCTAAGCAGAGAGGACTCTGGCCTGTAAGGCCAGGATGTCCAGGTTATAAAACCTAGCAAATGTGGACGGAGTGGCCCAGCCAGCCGCCACACAAATCTCTGTAATGGACACACCGCTAGACCACGCCCATGACGAGGCGATGCCTCTAGTCGAATGGGCTCGTACTCCAATGGGGCATTGCAGGCCCAAAGAAGAGTATGCCAGCATGACAGCATCCACTATCCACTTAGAGAGTCTCTGCTTCGTGACCGGATGCCCTTTGGCGCGGTTACCGAAGCTAACAAAGAGCTGTTCCGTACGCCTAAAGGGGGCGGAACGCTCAAAGTAGATTCTCAGAGCTCTGACAGGGCATAACAAGGATAACTCCCGGTCCTCCTCAGACGGAGGAAGCGCGGAGAGCGTGATGACCTGAGCTCTGAACGGGGTTGAAAGTACCTTAGGTACGTAACCATGCCTTGGTTTCAGGACGACCTTGGAGTCGTTAGGCCTGAATTCCAGGCAGGCAGGGCTAATAGAGAGCGCCTGCAGGTCTCCAACTCGCTTAACCGACGCTAGTGCTAGTAGCAGAGCAGTTTTCAGCGAAAGTGACCGGAGGTTCGTAGACTGTAGCGGCTCAAAGGGAGGGCCTTTCAAGGCCCTCAGTACAGTGGGCAGATCCCATGTAGGGACAGTAAGGGGCCGAGGTGGATTCAACCTCCTGGCTCCCTTCAGAAAACGGACAACTGAGTTGTCTCTGCCTACCGACTGGCCCGCTATAGGGGCATGAAAGGCCGCTATAGCTGCTACGAACACCTTGAGTGTAGAGTGAGAACGTCCTTTATCTAGCAGTTCCTGCAGAAAGGACAGAACCACCGCTAACTCAGAGGTAGAGGGGTTTTCACCACGGTTGAGGCACCAAGTGGAGAAAACAGACCACTTAAGGGCATAGAGGCGTCTCGTAGACGGGGCTCTAGCCTCAGAAATGGTGTTTAACACTCGCTCTGGGAGGCCAGTAGGCTCCCGTTGAGCAGCCAAATGTAGAGAGCCCACAGCTCGGGTCGAGGGTGCCATATTGTTCCGTTCGCCTGAGAGAGGAGATCCCGTCTCAGGGGCACGGGCCAGGGGGCTGCTGTCAGTAGCTGAGTCAGCTCTGACAACCAAGGTTGGTTCCTCCACAAGGGGGCCACCAATAGCACCTTGTGACCCTGTTCCCTGACACGCCTGACGACCTGTGGAAGCAGGGCGATCGGGGGGAATGCATAAAGGAGGAGGTTGGGCCAGTCGTGGGCCAACGCGTCCCTGTCCTTCGAATAATAAGTTGGGCAGTGAGAGTTGTCTTTGGAGGCGAAAAGGTCTACTTCTGCCTTGCCAAAGGTCTTCCAGATCTTCTGAACCACCTGCGGATGGAGCATCCACTCCTCTGAGGGGACATTGCTCCGAGATAACATATCCGCTCCTTGGTTCAGTCTGCCCGGCAGGTGTGCTGCCCTCAGCGAGCGCAGGTTGAGCTGAGCCCATTCCAGAAGGCGCTCTGCCAGAATAAAGAGGCGCTTCGAGGAGACACCTCCCTGGTGATTTATATAGGACACCACGGACATGTTGTCTGAGCGAATCAGCACATGGCGTCCTATTAGGTCCGGCAGGAAAAACTGGCAGGCTCGACAAACTGCTAGCATTTCCAAGCAGTTGATGTGGAAGCCGCTCTCCGCCTTCGACCAATGGCCGAAGGTCAGTTTGCCTTCGCACAGCGCCCCCCAACCTGTGTTGGAGGCGTCTGTCGTGACAACTTTCCTGATGTGGATCAACCCCATGGCCACGCCCTTCTTCATCCACCGTGGGTTCTTCCAGGGGGTCAGGGCTGTCACACAGGCCTGACTCACCCTGATATGCAAGCGTCTGTGACGCCATGCGTTGTGTGGAACCCGTGGTTTCAACCAGCGTTGAAGGGGGCGCATGCGGAGCAGGCCCAGCTGTAACACTGGCGATGCTGCGGCCATAAGGCCCAGCATTCTCTGAAACACTTTGAGTGGGCGAGCGGTGTCGCTCTTGAAGGTGGCCGCGAGTTTCTGAATGGCCAGAGCACGTTCTGGCGCTATCACCGCTCTCATGCGCGCTGAGTCCAGAACTGTACCCAGGAACGATACTCGTTGGCTGGGAGACAGTGCGCTTTTGGCGAAATTGACCCTGAGTCCCAGGCGCTCTAAGTGGCTGAGGATGAGGGTTCTGTGTGAAAGTAGTTCCACCTCTGACTGGGCCAGAATGAGCCAGTCGTCGAGGTAGTTGAGAATGCGGATTCCCATCTGTCTCAGAGGGGAAAGAGCTGCGTCCATGCACTTCGTAAAAGTACGGGGGGCCAGAGACAGCCCAAAGGGTAGGACCGTGTACTGGTAAGCCACTCCCTCGAAGGCGAATCTCAAGAATCGTCTGTGATGGGGGGCTATCTGGATATGAAAGTATGCGTCTTTCAGGTCCAGAGAACAGAACCAGTCCCCTGTGCGAATCTGCGAGAGGATCTGCTTCAGCGTGATCATCCTGAACGGCCGTCTCATGAGGGCGTGATTCAGGTGTCTGAGATCGAGGATGGGCCGGAGGCCGCCATCCTTTTTGGGGACGAGGAAGTAACGGCTGTAAAAGCCTGACTCGCTCAAAGCTGGAGGAACCATTTTTATGGCTCCTTTTTCCAGCAACGTCATCACCTCTGAGCGCAGAACATGAGCGTTCTCGCCCTGCACCGAGGTGGAGACTACGCCGCTGAAACGCGGGGGTCTTCGAGCGAATTGGAGTGAATAACCTCGTTTTATTATCCCCATAACCCACTCTGACACTCCGGGGATGGCCTGCCAGGCCTCAGCCCGCGTGGCAAGGGGTTGGATAAACTCGAGTGGCCGGCTGCACGGAGGCAGGGCACTCGTGAGGGACGGATGAGGAAAATTGCTCTCTTTTTGAGAATGTTTGTGTTTTATTTTTTCCACTATCACAGCGGACGGTTGCATGGGCGCTTGTACGGACCCTGTAGCAACAAACACAATTCCCTCTGCACCCGGAAGAAAACGGGGTGCCAAGAGGTTTCTCACGAGAGGCCTTTTGGTGGGCGGTCCGGCCGTGGCGGGACTCGACCCTCTCCTCTTCCTGTCCTGCAGATCAGGAGGACGCTGGAGGCGCAGGGTCCAACGCTATCTTGGGTCGGGGGCCCTGGCGCTTCGGAGGGGGGTGGCGTCTGGCTGAGCGTGAACGCCCTCGCGGCTGCTGAGTCCTAGCAGGCTTAGGGGCGGAAACGGCAGGTGCAGGTTTCGCGGGCTGCTGAGTCGGCGCAGTCCTGGGGCGACTCGGCATCCATCCCGGCTTTGGCGGCGCTGGGCGCGGGCAAACCTGAGGGGGCGGGGTCAGTCACTGAGCCCGACAGCTCCTCAGCATCTGAAGCTACCAGTGACATGCTGTCATCGGCCAGCTCATCGTCACTTCCCCCGAACGAGACCAGATCGCTCACGCTTGCAGAGGGACGTTGGTCAGGTTGGGAAAAAAGGACGGGAGACACCTCTCTGTGTGGCAAAAGCGAGGCACGCGGGATCTGAGCCGGCGTGAGCTCGCTCTCAACCGGGCGCTGAGAACCTCTGCCCCGCTGTTTTTTCCTCACAGGTCCCTGGGAGGAAGAAAGCGGGAGGGCGCGAGGGGCGGGGTCGCTCTCTGAAAAGAAAGCAATCCGCGAGCGCAGAGAGGCGGGACTGATGCTCTCGCAGTGAGAACAATCAGAGCCAGCGAGCGCGGCATCTGCATGGGATTTCCCCAAGCAGGAAACACACTCGCTGTGACCGTCATCGGCGTGCAGGGGAGACCTGCACGAGCCGCAGTAACGGCGCGGCATTAGAACGCCGATTTGCTCTTTTAGAGACTTACGTGATAATCGCCGGATGGCGGCAGCGAACGAGACCGAAACTGCTGCGATGCTGGGGCGCGTAGAAAAGGCGGATCAGCCGAGCAGATCGAGGTCGCTGGGTCCAGCTGCGAGGCGTGTCAACGGCGAGTAGGCTTCTGGGTCAGTGTAGACGAAGTCGTCGTCGCTGAAGGAGAAGAAATCTGAGGATCCTATGGTGAAACGACCGCTTATATAGCCAGATGCCCCGCCCATTTTGTCGGGATCTGGCAGGATCTGGCGGGAATCGTCGCCATAGGTTCGTGCAGCTCTGCTGCCGACCCATTGGTTAATTTTTTACCACTGCACGAACCAATAGTCGTGCAGTTTCACTGCGTGATTGAATAAGACTTCAGTTCAGGAGAAAAAAGGCTTTTTCCCATATGCGTCTTTATCAAGACGCAGTACGAGTGGAGTATCGACAGGGAACAACAGTTTTTATAATTTGATTGCATCAAAAAAATCTTCTTACTATTCTGATTGGATTGAACTAGTTGCAATTGCAAGTTAAATTACGTAGACTACACTCTACGAAAAAAAATATGCTAAATAGCAGTAAAAGTGGTTCATTGGCTCATAGGGGAACCACTTTAAAGGGTTAGTTCACCCAAAAATGAAAATTAGCCTGTGTTTTACTGTTTTACCAGTTTTATTATGGATGTGCGCACTTTATTTGACGTATTTTGGACTGTTGAACAGAAACACCCACCCACTGCAATGATAGTGCTTGGAATAGCCAGGACATCCTCCCTGATGGCAGCAGACTGAAGAAGCTGTGTGTCGGGTGGGATCACCTGCAGTGCATAGGGCTTTGTGGGTGAGACGGGTGCTGTAGATGTCCTGGAGGGAGGGGAGAGAGACACCAACAATCCTCTCAGCTGCTCTCACTATCCGTTGAAGGGTCTTGCTGCAGGACCTGTTGCAGGCGCCGTACCACACAGTGATGCAGCTAGTCAGGATGCTCTCGATGGTGCCTTTGTAGAAGGTAGTCTGTATCCCCTGCCACAGGCTCCGAGTGTCTCTGCTGTCGCTGAAATGATGGGCTATCCTCCTGGAGTACTGTCTCTTGGCCTCTCTGATGCCGCGGGATAGGTTGGCCCTAGCTGTCTTCAGGCCCTCCTCATCTCCAGCTCTGAAGGCAGCGTTCCGAGCCTTCAGGAGTCTGTAGACCTCCCCTGTCAGCCACTGCTTC
Source organism: Schizothorax lantsangensis (assembly GCA_027422415.1). Classification (NCBI taxonomy): domain Eukaryota; kingdom Metazoa; phylum Chordata; class Actinopteri; order Cypriniformes; family Cyprinidae; genus Schizothorax; species Schizothorax lantsangensis. The sequence goes on from CM049848.1 coordinate 7,993,523, forward strand.
TGGTTGGCCCGGACAGTGATAGTCTTTGTGACCGTTACATCATCAATACACTTGATGATGTAGGCAGTGACAGTCTCTGTGTACTCTTGGAGGTCTGTAGTGTTGTTGTATGTGGCAGCCTGCTTAAACATATCCCAGTCAGTGGTGTCAAAACAGTCTTGAAGTGCCTCTGACGACCCTTCCGGCCACACTTGTATCTGTTTGTGAACTGGTTTGGTGACTTTAACGAGCGGTCTGTATGCAGGCATTAGCATGACAGTGATGTGGTCTGAGGCTCCAAGGTGGGGGAGGGATAGGGCCTTGTAGGGCCCTATGTCCTTTTTTAATCCTTTAATGCTAATTTTTAGTGTCCTTTTTTAATCCTTTCCCCAACTAAACTAAGAGACTAAGAGAGAGAGAACCTTTAAAGAACTATACAGGGGTTTAATGGGTTCTTTGTGTGGAAGTGGTGCTATATAGCACGTTAACCACCCCAAAGAACCGCTGAAGAACCACTGAAGAACCAATTTGTGTACGTGTGTGTGTGTAACAAATTATATTACAGTTAGTGTGTTACTATTAGTGTTAAAACTGTTTATTTCAGTTAGTAGTATTAAATGGGCTATATAGGGCCCTATGAAATCCGCTTAATTTTTTTCCCAAATTCCGTTTTTTCCATTTTCATTTTTCTGGATTACATTTTTTTCCATTTTAATTTTTTTAGACTAATTTTTTATGGTTAAATTGAATTTTATTAATTAAAAAGCATGTCTAATATATGTTTCATAATTTTATATAACGCACACACAACTGTCATCTCTCTCTTTCTCTCTCTCTCTCTCTCTCTCTCGCTCTCTCTCTCTCGATAATAAATTGAAATAAATACTATAATTCATTCAAATAAATGTGATCTTACCGCTCTATTTCATCTCTGTGTCTGATTTGAAGCAGGCAGAATGCTAGAGCTAACGTGCCATAACTGACAAAAATAATTGTCATTTTTACCCATTCGGTCAAATATTGCACTGCAAAGAGCAATACTAGTTTTAACTTGTCTATAACTTGGCAAATTACCATGGAATAAGCTGGATAATCAACGGCTTGCCATGCATTAAAGCATTTTAAAGGTTGGGTAGATCTTGGCCTCCACGTCGTGCATTTAAAATCCTTTAATGCACGGCAATCCGTTGATTATCCCTGACTTATATGGAAATGGCTGCGTGAATGAACTTTTATTTGTATGACACACTGACATTACAGTACAGAACAAGAGGCTCTTGGAAGAGAGTTCTTCCGGGAGCATGCATAAATGTCACTTCCTATTGATTTACCTGACTCCTTTACATAAAAATCAATCTACAGGCTTTTATAGACAACCTAGAAAGTTGGGGAAGGTCTCGTTTTTTTATGTTTTGTTAACTATTACATGCCATGTAAACCTAGACATGGATGTATAATGGTGCATTTCCATCACCCAAATCCATGATTAAGACCTTAATAATTTACAATTCTGCCGTATTTATTAATCAGCCATTGTGTGTGAGATGCCTGAAGAAAGTAAAGAAAACATACAGACTGCAATACAACAATTTACAACTCTGATGAGAAATATTCACCACATCCTCCTCAGTATGCAAAGGGAGAATAGTCTTCAGGCGATTAATTTGTCATTCCGGCACAAACACAAAGACTCCCAGTGTTGTGTTGAAGTGAACTATTGTGCTGTACCTGAGCCTGCAGATGGGCACCTGCTCAGCTAAGCAGAGTGATTTAGATGATCACAAATAAAGCAAGTCACAACATCTCTTTTTTTTTTTTTTTTTTTTTTTTTTTTTTTTGGCCTGTCAGTATCACAGATAACACATGACAGTACATATGCATGGCTATACTATCATCATTCACAGCCTTTTTTTTTTCTTTTTTTTTAATTAAATATATTTATTTATTTATTTATTTTTTTTTTAATTTTTTTTTTTTTTTTAAATATTAATTAATTAATTAAATTTTATATACCCTTTTACTTAACCACACTGTGACAGACAAGACCAGGGGACAGAGAAAACAAGAGAGAGAAAGAAGAAAGAAGATAGGAAAAAAAAAAAAGGTTGTGGGGAAAGTCAACAAAGAAGGGGAAGAGAGAGAGAGAAAAAAGGAGAATGGGGGATAGAGAGAGAGAGGGAGAAAAAACAAAAACAAAAAAACAGACAATTTGCTTCAATACCTGCTGACAAAAAGAGAAAACAACCGAAGACACAACATCAAAGAGACTGCAGCAACAACCAACATCTGTATAAATCACAATAAATTCTAAATGTTAAATGTTATTGAGCAGCACACATAACTAATATTACAAAATAAGTTTTGAAGCAACAGCAGATCAAGACAATGTGTGTCTGTGAGCACCTGTTTTTACACCAATGTGAATGCTTGAGTGTACACCTGTGTGTGTGAGCGCGCTTGTGTTCATATGGTTCCTCCATGTAAATGTTTAATAGTGTGTGTGGGGAACAACAGCCCCATCCCGCAAGGCATGAAGCAGGCACGGAACAGACCCGGGCCCCAAACATCCGGAGGCCCCCCAGGGCACGAGACCCCCAGGAGAACCACCGCAGGGACAACCGCGGCCTCCACCCAAAAAAGGGCAGAGGAGAGCCCGAAGGCGGGACCTCCGACAGCCACAGTGTAGGCGCCCCAGGGTGCCGTGGCGGCAAGCCCGCAGGCTCCACCGGCAGCCGACCACACCAGGGCGGACCAGGCCCTGGGCCCGGAGACCCAAAGGCCCCCCACCCCACAAACGGGGCCCAGCAAGGCCAGTAGGGCCAGGCCCCGCCAATCGACCGCCGAGAGCGGGCCGGCGCTCGCCCGAGCATCCTGCCCCGGCGCGAGAAATCACCAACGCACCGGCGGCATCCTCCACCGGCAGGGCATGGTGGTGGGGTGGGGGTCGACTAAGATGATGAGTGAGGCGGAGTCTAAGGCCCGACCTGACACATAGACGTAGACGACAAGCACACATATACACAAGCATATGTTCCCACCCTCATGCACGCAAACAAATATTCACACCTTCGCCCCACATGTAGACACACAAAAATGGACACAGTACCCACACTCACACTCCCCATATGCACTCTATACTCCTAGATCCAGGCACCACCACCCCCAGAGGGGTAGCCAGCGCCCGATCCCGGAGCTGAACCCCCTTCGCTCCGGCGTGGGGACAGGAAGACCACCCCGGTCCCCGCAGCAGCAGAGAAAATCAACAGCCCAGACCCCGACCGGGCGGCCAGCTCATCCTCACAGCCCCCGGCCCCAGACAGAGAACAGAGAACAGGGGTGTGAAAAAAAAAAAAAAAAACGACCCCATGCTTCACCCCACCCGCTCAAATGTATATTACAGTTGGTGTGTGTTGTTCTAAGGTGCTTTAAAACAGGGGTGCTTTAAAACAGGGGAGGGGCACCCTCCACAAGCTTGTGTCAGCTCGTCCCCTCCCTAGAGCCCTCAATATCTATGTGCAACTTAAAATTGAGAAGTGGGCACTGGCACCAGAGGGAAGGCTGAATGAACAGACCGCCCTTTATTTTTTTCCGGATGCCATTCAGTGTGCCCACCCCCAAGGCCCTATATGTATGTGTCATGTGACAGTAAGTAATTTTTTAGAATGTCTAAGCTGTAATGTGTAATTGAATTTTATGCAGGCGGCCACGAGGAGACAGAGGAGTAAAACCACCTCCCCCGCATCCCAGCGACTCACCCGCACCTCAAAACCCTACCTATGTGTTGGTGTGATGGAGCGGGAGAAGTGAAGCCTTAGGGATGGGGAGGAAAACATCAGAGGGGGCAAACTGTCATACCCCCCCCTCTGGAGCCAGCTCCCCCGCTGACCCCCATAGGCACCCCCGTTACCCCAAATCTGCCCAGGGCGGGGGGCCCAGGCCCATCCAGACCAGGGCCCATGGCAGCCCGGGGCGGCCCACCAGACCCCACAGCAGAGGAAAAACTACCCCACCCCATCATCCAGTCACTTCCCAAACTACATAAGACAATAAGACACCCAGGTAAAGCCCGTATACCCCGCCTCTATTGGACCCCCCCCCCGCGGAGGCACCGATGCATCTGATTTGACCCCCACACCAGAGCCGGGCCCAAGCGCATGCACCAACCCATGCTCCCGGCGGCACACCAACCAGGACCCAAGCCCCCCAGGCCCAGCCGTAACCCCAAGCCGGAGGCAGAGCGTCCCCAGATCCCCAAACCCCCCCCGGACCAACCCCGGAACAGTGCGGCAGCCAGGCTGGCAACCTACGTCCGCCGGCACAGGCATTTTTCCCCAGCAGCGCCGCATGCCGCCGCCAGAGAAACAGCATCTAAGAGTCACCAATACCCCATCCAGGCCAAGGCCGCAGCCCCAGCGCCAAACCCCCCAAGTTTTAACTTGTCCATCCCCAGGGAACCCCCAGATGCCCCAGGCCCATATTGCCACCCCACGCCAACAACAAAAACCACAGCCGGACAGAATCGGGACCCCCACCCACACTAGGTGATGGAGCTGATAATCAAAGGAGCCCAGAGAGATTGATCTAATGTGTCAGCAGAAGCTGTTTCAAGGCTAATATAATTGGCCTCCACGTCGTGCATTTAATAATCTCTATATTGCACGGCAATCCGTTGATATCCCTAAGATTATTTTTATTTTTCCAGTTCATGAGGACAGTCTTCTTAGCAATGCATAGGGCAGTGAAAGCCATGTGGATTGTGTTATCTTCTGTAGTGACACTGACATCTAGGTCGCCCAACAAGCAGACTAAAGGAGAGGCTGGAATAGAGCATTTAAGACACTTCCTTTGATAAGTCTTCACAAATCCTGTACATAAAAATCAGTACCTCTGAACAGGCTTTTATGGACAGAACCATAGAGCGTGGATGTAATTGTCAGGTGTATTGCCTTTACAGTGTGAGCAGTTGTTAGAAGCTGTAAAACCCATCCTGAACATCCGATGTAAACCTGTGTAGTGCACTCTATGCAGAATTTTGTATTGTATTAATTGTAATCCAGGATTTCTAATCAGTTCAAAGGTTTTTAAACATATCTGAGACCAGAAATTATGGTCCCAGCTTACTGATAGATCTGCTTCCCATTTTGCAATAGGAAGTGATACTGATTCATCTATATTGGAAAGTGCCCTGTATATTTTAGACATTAATCAGCCAATTGGGGGTTTTGAGATGCCTAAGAAAATCTGACACACTTGGTGGTATTTGTAAATTGAAAACATATGATTAGACTTAAATTTCCTTTTTACAATAGATTTACAATTTGTTGATATTCTAAAAATCTGTTCTTATTAATCCCATATTGTTTAATTAATTTGTCAAAGGGAATAAAGTCTGTCAGGCCTTTGAATATATGTTCCAGGTATTTAATACCTTTACAACTCCAAGTGTCTGTGAAGTTTATCATATTGTTGTACCTTAGCAATATGTCAGGATTGTTCCAGATAGGGGTACGTGCTCAGCTGCATGGGATTAGTGAAGACTCCGTCATTTTTAGATGATCACAAATAAAGCAAGTCACAACATCTCTGCCTCAAGACTAGGGCTTTTGGAGCTTATTTTAACAAACATATGAATGTGCCAGAACACACGCAACACAAACTAATTGTCCAGCGACCAGATGGCCAGCAACACACCGGTCAAGTAAACAATCACACTCGCGTGGAATCAAGCCAAATCATGTTTCACGAAACCAAATGAGACATTGTTCTGCTGTCAAGAGAATAAATATATCACAAAAATATCACGCTGACAGCAGTATTTTTAGAAGTTTAAGATAAACATCAGCTCACCCGTGTTTGTCATATTTAAAAAAATTGTGTTTGAATGCTTAAGATGAAATTTCAAGCAGTTTGACATTCTGTAATTCATCAGCATTTTGACATGCTTTAATTAATAAAATTATAAAAGTTTCAGCTCCTCTATAATTATTCTTTTTATGACCTCATGTTAATTGAGAAAGTACATGAAATATTTGTGCTTTTAAAAACATATTCGTCAAAGTGCAGTTTCTTTTAAAAATAATTACGTGGAGGCTTTTTAGTAATGAAAAATCGTGAAAATTAGGCATGTATCTTGAAGTCTTAAAAAAGCAACACAACAATAATAATAATAGTAATAATAATAATAATAATTACACTCTTGGTGCCTAGAAAATAAGATTAAAATATTTGATCACACATTGACCTTTTGTGACAACATGCCCCATTAGTGCAGCTCACTCATGTTTATTACAGTTTTTAATGAAATAAATACAATAAAGTTTGAACATGATATTTTAAAGCAGTTTGACATTCTATAATTCATCAGCAGTTTGAAATGCTTTAGTTAATCTAAAAATGAATGCTTCAGCTTCTCTATATTAATCTACATACACTTTTTATGACCTCACATTAATTGAAATATTTATGCTTTATTTGTAGTAAAACATATTTGTATAGTTTCTTTTAGAACTAGTGAGGGCGAAACTTAAAAAAGCAAAATAATAATAATAATAATTCCACCTTTGGTGCAGAGAAAATATGATTAAAATATTAATTGATCACACTTTGACCTTTTTTTGACAACATGCCCCATTAGCAGAACTATACTACAGACCTTCATCAAAATTTCAACTGTAAAACAGTTATGAAACACAATCAAATGTAATTACATATGAATAAAAATCATGTAAAGAAACAATAAATCATTGTTTTGTCTAACACCGTATGTGTAATTTTAATTAAAAATCTTGATGTTGAATAAAAAATATGACATGTTTATTTATATAAATATAATATAATTAATAAATTAATGTGCTTCTCAGAATTCTTTATTACTATAGCATGGTTTAATACTGTAAAATTAGTAATACCATGTAGATTTTTTAATACTTACACACTCTTAATAAATCCTAATTTTTTCCATCATACTTTCAATGATAACTTCATATTTAGGTAATCAGACTCACTCCCTCATTGCATCTAAAATGTAGCTAAATGTAAACACATCCTGAAATGGCTAATTAATCTTAAATCCCATAAGCCGTGGTTTGTGAGAGCTGTCGCTGGTGTTTGCTGGAAGCCACACACAGTGGAAATGGACAGTATCAGATTGCACCTCTTTGCTCTAATTACCAGAGCTTTGCCTCAGCGGGCCGTCATGGTTTGTTAACAGCAAGAGCTCATTAACATGGATAAGGGGGTCTGAGGGGGCTCAGTATAAATACCTGCACACGCCCTGCTCGTAGCACACAGGTGGGACCCTGAGTAGGACCCTGAGTAGGTGAACATCCAGAGTCATGACCTGCCAGGCCTTCAGCACCAGTGATTCCTTCACTACACTGAGCGGAGACTCGGCTGCTCTGCCGCTGCTCATGCATCACACCGGAGCCGCAGACTATCTGCCCGTCACCAGCCACACCGCCAACATGGTGCCTTCAGGTAAGTCTCATGCTCTTGGACGATCACACAGTGGTTCTCTACTGAGAAGAGGGGGAAAAGTAATACTAAATGTTAATAATAAAATGCACCTAACTTGTATAGTGGTGCAGAGCTAGGATAGCTAAAGAAATAATTGTATTAACTATTTAAAAGGATGATAAATTGTTTACCATATCTTTTGGTGTCAAAACTGTTTTGGTGCAAACCCATCTGGCATTTGGCAACGATACTAATGCAATATTTGGTTCAGTATTTGTCCATGTGTTTGGCTGGTACAATTCTGCTGTTATTTATTTGCAAAATTGTCAGTTTTCCTCCTCTATCACATTGCAATGTTAGATTATTATTATTTTTTTTACTTTTTTATTCAATTAACTTGAAACAAAACCAGTTGAGAACTAAAAACCAAATACTATAATTATAGATTTAAAATTATAAATTTAATTATATGCACACACACTACAGTTCAAAAGTTTGGGGTCTGTAAAATGTTTATGCTCACCGACGCTGCATTTGTTTGACCAAAAATACAGTAAAATATTATTATAAATTCAACCAACTGTTATTTAGTTTAATATATTTGAAAAAGTAATTTATTCCTGTGATGCAGAGCTGAATTTTCAGCATCATTACTCCAGTCTTCAGTCTCACGTGATCCTTCAGAAATCATTCTTATATGCTGATTTGGTTATCAAGAAACATTTCTAATTATTTTTAATGTTCAAAACAGTTGTGCTGCTGTTGAAACTGTGACATGTTTTTTTTGTTCTTTGATTAATAGAAAGTTCAAAAGAACAGCATTTATTAGATATTTTTTTTGACATCATAAATGACTTTTCTGTCACTTTTGATTAATTTAATGCATCCTTGCTCAATAAATGTATTCATTTAATATGTCTGTGGAAGACAATGACATATTTCTTTAATATTTGATGAATAGAAAGTTCAAAGAACAGTATTTACTTGAAGTTTTCATATTATAAATGACTTTTCTGTCACTTTTGAACAATTCAATTCATCCTTGCTGAATAAATTTACTAATTTCTTTAAAATAAAAATAATTTAAAAAAGTGTTATATCACTTAATAAATCTATCAATATTCAATGAATCATTTACGAATAGAAAAACCCCAACTCATAGAAATGAAAGAAGTTGCAAACATTACATCTGAAATAAGTTGGAAAGTTGTACTTGTACAGATCAATCTCTGCGATAACTTTTGTCCACTGGGAATACTTTCCTTCGAGGTTTTTATGAAAAACACAGAACAAGCTCAAGGTGATGAAAGAGAGAGACACTGGACTATAAGCGGATGTCCTTTCGACCTCGTCTGTATGACCCTAAAGTTCACACATTATCTCCACTCATCACTCACAGTCTGTCTGACTCTCACTCCGAGGAACTGACCTTTCCAGAGATCACATCTCTTTATCCCAGGGGAAATGTTTCTGAGATATATCACCAAATCAAAAGTATCATTGAACAATGTCTTTTTATATCAGAAATACTTATTTTACTGCAATTCAAATCAGAGAAGCAGGTGAGATTGTATAATGTTTTTTTTTTTTTTAAAGAAGTCTATTTTGTTCACCAAGGCTGCCTTTATTTGTATAAATAAGAAAAGAAAAAAAATATTCTATGTTAATATATTTTAAAATGTAAGTTATTTCCGGTGAATTTTCAGCATCATTACTCCAGTCTTCAGTTGTCACATGATCCTTCAGAAATCATTCTAATATGCTGATTTGCTGTTGAAGAAACATTTATTATTATTATTATTATTATTATGTTGAAAACAGATGTGCTGATTAATATTATCTGAAAACTGATACATTTCAGGATTCTTTGATGAATAGAAAGTTCAAAAAAACATTTATTTGAAATATTTTGTAACGTTATAAATGTCTTTACTGTGACTTTAGATCAGTTTGATGCATCTTTGCTGAGTAAAACTACTCATTTCTTTCAAATTAAAAAAAAGAATACCTCTTACTGGCCACAATCTTTTGAAAGGTAGCGTATATATTTTGTCAGATGGTTTTTAGTGACACCTCTCACAGTCACTATAGGGAGCAAGAAAAGACAAACAGTAATTTGTTGAAATAAGTCAAAATTATGTAGACGTGGCTAATCAGCTCAATTTGCACAGCTGTTACTTCTCCGCAGATAATTATCAAAGCAGACATATTATTAGTTTGACATGTTGATGGCTAAATTATCATGTAGTTATTTTGTCCCAGTTTTGTCTCACACGCGAGAGAGCATTAGTGAAAGTCTTGTCAGAAACTCAATGAATTGAGTCAAATCTCTGCTCATTGTTTGCCATAGTAAATCATAGTTCTTATGCATAATTACTGAACTGTGCAATTGAACTCAGGCTCTGAGCCAGAAGATGCAAAACTCTCAAATGAAATGTTTTGGCATTTCTATTCATGCACATATGCCCTCTGTTAACTCAGGCCCACTTACACCTGCGGAAAGTGGCTGGGGATGTCAGAGTTTACAGCTATCTGAAGTTTGAAGAGTTATTTATCATAATGTGGCTGTTAGTGTATCTGAGCACTTAACTGCTGGCGCTCTGGATAAAGCAATGGATGTTTTTAATAAGGGATCAAAAGGTGAGCGCATCATTTCAATGCCAATCTTGTGCATGCACTACTGAACAAGGCCGGCCATCATCTTAACATGAGTGTTAGTGGAGGCTGGTCTCAGAATGATGTAGCGGTGCTTGTTGAGTTTGATTACCACCCACGGGTTTACTCTGATCTGAACCAAATTCAATTGAATGTTCTGTGCGGCCCTGACAGCCGGAGGTCACTGTGCATATTATGAACTATTATCTGTATTTACATACTTGATTTCCTTCATTAAATGAGTATAATTTTATTTTCAGATGCATTTGATGAAGGAAGGAATTATACAATCTGGTATTCATAATTACTGCAATAATGAATTATTTGTGTAAATGTCACCTCTGCAGAGACGCGATGAGGTTCAGGAAATGTGGCAGTGCTTCTTCTGCAAATTCAAAGCTAAATTATCAGTGAAACAAGTGCCCATAGTCACATGAATGGGGATATACTGTAAGATTTTATATATGTTAATAAGGATAAGGATTAAGGATTTCTAGGGGTGCCATTCGGTTTGGCACAGATGTCATTTTTTCTATAATATTTTGAGACTGGCAGACATAAAAAGAGCTGGTTACTCAGAGAGCAAAGAGTGTGTGCTCACTGTAGGACAGGAGAAATCAAGACAGATGTGCACTTCCTCCTTCACTGTTACAAATTTAAATCAATAACAGACCTCTACATGAACAAATTCACACAAACATCATAAGAAACTTCACACACCACACTGTGGTGGACAGGGAAACACACTGAGGCCAGACATAATACAACCCCAAATCAGAAAAAGTTGTGACAGTATGGAAAATGCAAATAAAAAAAGAAAGTAGTGATTTCTAAATTTACTTTGACTTGTATTTCATTGCAGACAATATGAACACAAAATATTTCATGTTTTGTCTGGTTAACTTCATGTCATTTGTAAATATACATCCTTTCCTGTCATTCAGACCTGCAACACATTCCAAAAAAAGTTGGGACAGGAGCAATTTAGGGCTAGTAATGAGGTAAATTGGTTAAATAATGATGTGATTTGAAACAGGTGATGTCAACAGGTGATTGTAATTATGATTTGGTACAAAAGCAGCATCCAAGAAATGTCTAGTCCTTTAGGAGCAAAGATGGGCCGAGGATCGCCAGTTTGCCAACAAGTACGTGAGAAAATTATTGAAATGTTTAAAAACAATGTTCCTCAAAGAAAGATAGGAAGAGATTTGGATATTTCACCTTCAACAGTGCATAACATAATTAAAAGATTCAAGGAATCTGGAGGAATTTCAGTGCGTAAAGGACAAGGGCGCAAGCCTAAGCTGAACAACCGTGATCTCCGATCCCTCAGGCGGCACTGCATCAAGAATCATCATTCATCTATAAGCGATATCACCACATGGGCTCAGGACTACTTTGGCAAACCTTTGTCAAGTACCACAATACGTAGTTACATCCACAAATGCCAGTTAAAACTGTACTGTGCCAAAAGGAAGCCCTATGTTAACAGTGTCCAGAAGCGCCGTCGACTTCTCTGGGCTCGGAGGCATCTGGGATGGACCATCACACAGTGGAAACGTGTACTGTGGTCAGATGAATCAGTATTTCAGGTATTTTTTGGGAGGAATGGACGCCTTGTACTCCGGACCAAAGAAGAAAAGGATCATCCAGACTGTTACCAGCAACAAGTCCAAAAGCCAGGGTCTGTCATGGTATGGGGTTGTGTCAGTGCCCTTGGCAAAGGTAACTTGCACTTCTGTGATGGCACCATTAATGCTGAAAAGTACATAGAGATTTTGGAGCACAATATGCTGCCTTCAAGAAGACATCTTTTCCAGGGACGTCCATGCATATTTCAACAAGACAATGCAAAACCACATTCTGCACACATTACAAAGTCCTGGCTGCGGAGGAAGAGGGTACGGGTACTTGACTGGCCTGCCTGCAGTCCCGACCTGTCTCCAATAGAGAATGTGTGGTGCATTTTGAAGCGCAAAATGCGACAACGAAGACCCCGTACTGTTGCCCACCTTAAGACTTGTTTGCAGGAAGAATGGGACAAAATTACACCTGAAACACTTCATCGCTTGGTGTCTTCAGTCCCTAAACGTCTTTTAAGTGTTGTGAAAAGGAATGGCAACATTACAAAGTGGTAAATGCTTTACTGTCCCAACTTTTTTTGGAATGTGTTGCAGGTCTGAATGACAGGAAAGGATGTATATTTACAAATGACATGAAGTTGACCAGACAAAACATGAAATATTTTGTGTTCATATTGTCTGCAATGAAATACAAGTCAAAGTAAATTTAGAAATCACTACTTTCTTTTTTTATTTGCGTTTTCCATACTGTCCCAACTTTTTCTGATTTGGGGTTGTACATCCAGTGGGTCAAAATGCATATTACTGTCCTGAATAAGATATTTCACATACAAATTGTTTACATATAGTCCACAAGAGAAAATAATAGTGGAATTTATAAAAATGGCCTGTTCAAAAGTTTACATCCCCTTGATTCTTAATACCGTGTTGTTACCTGGATGATTCACAGCTCTTTTTTTTTGATAGTTGTGTAAGTCCCTTGTTTGTGCTGAACAGTTAAAACTGGCCGCTATTTTTAATAAAAATCCTTCAGGTCCCAGAAATTCTTTGGTTTTCCAGCATCTTTTGCATATTTGAACCCTTTCCAACAATGACTGTATGAATTTCAGATCCATGTTTTACACTGAGGACAACTGAATGAGAATGAGAATGAGCTTTATTGGCCAGGTATGTTTACACATACGAGGAATTTGTTATAGTGACAGAAGCTCCACAGAGCAACAGAATGACAGCAACAGGACAAGACATAGATAATAAAAGAATAATATACAAATAGGCAATGTACAAAATAGCAAAAACACAATATATAATATAGACATTTATGTGTGTACAGGTCTGATATGTGCAAATTTGAAATGAAAAAAAAAGTATGTGTGATGAATAAATAATGTAAATAGTGTTGTGTGTTCCATGTTTAATGTCAAGTGTTCATGAGATGGATTGCTTGAGGGAAGAAACTGTTCCTGTGTCTGGTCGTTCTGAGGGACTCATACGCAACTATTACAGAAGGTTCAAACGCTCACTGATGCTCCAGAAGAAAACACTATGCATTAAGAGCCAGGGGTGAAAACTTTTTCAATTTGAAGATCAGGGTAAATTGAACTTATTTTGTCTTCTGGGAAACATGTAAGTATCTTCTGTAGCTTCTGAAGAGCAGTACTAAATGAAAAAAGAAGATATTTAGGCAAAATAAGAAAAATGTACATATCTTCATTCTGTTCAAAAGTTTACACCCCCCGGCTCTTAATGCATAGTTTTTCCTTCTGGAGCATCAGTGAGTGTTTGAACCTTCTGCAATAGTTGCATATGAGTCCCTCAGTTGTCCTCGGTGTGAAAAGATGGATCTCAAAATCATACAGTCGTTGTTGGAAAGGATTCAAATACACAAAAGATGCTGGAAAACCAAAGAGTTTGTGGGACCTGAAGGATTTTTCTGAAAAACAGCGTTCATTTTGCTGGCAAAATGAGTTGAAATGCACACAGGCTAATTGTGATACACAGTCTAGCAATCAATGCTCCAAATAGTAATTAAATATCTAACATTATCTTTAATACTAACGGTTTCTGAGAGGATACCTTTTTCTTTGCACACTTCTTTCGCTGCCACTGACTGATATATGAATCACACACACATTTGTTTCTTTCTTATATTTGTTCTACTGATGTTGTTTTTTTGCATCTGTTCTTATTTTTAATTATAAAATAAAAAATTGCTATATTGTGATTTTTAATATGGAAATTAATATTAAGAAAGGAAGTGGAGGAAACAATGCAACGTCGCTAGGTGATTTTGCTTCGGAACCTTCAGAAAACTTCAACTTGAGTTTTCTCAGAACTGACTTTGCTGACTTCGCCGACTTCAAATGGGTGTAAATCAGTCATTTTTCGTCCGATTCCAACAAACCATATATCATTTTTAAGGTCTTTTAATGGGTAATGTGAAATTTAAAAAATAATTTTTTTTTGCTCATTGTGACTCAATTTGCCAGCACAGGTCACATTTTGTCTTGTGGACTATATGTAAACATCTTTTATGTGAAATAACTTATTCAGGACAGTACTAAATAAAAAAAAATGAAATTTTGATGATCCCCTTATTTTGGTAAAACAATTAACATTTTGCAGATACTGTTCTAATTTGTTACTGTTTATTTAAAGGGGTCATCAGATGCCCATTTTCCACAAGTTGATAGAAGATGATTCATTAAGGTCTTAATGAAAATTCTGTAACATAGCTTGGTTAAAATTTCTCAATGGTAGTGTAAAACAACACAGTTTTTACCCTGTCAAAAACAGCTCACCCCGCCCCTCTCTTCCGAGCCGCTCTCTGAGAGACGGTAAATTTTAGCCGCATTCATCGTGAAACTTGCTAATTAAGACATTATTAGGAAAGGCGATTTGCAAAGATTCATTAAAAAACCTTACACTCACTTCTTCTGGAGGTGAAGCTGGATCACGAATGATTCGCGTGAAGATAGACACATTTAGGTAGATCGGGGGGCGCATTCCCTTCAGAAACAAATGTAATCCACTGCGTCTTCAGCGGCTCAGATGTTGGGAGTAAATGACGACTGCTGTGTTCATTATTACATCCAACAACAAAACACCTCAATCGCTTAATCGGAGACATTCTTGTCTACATCAACAATAGCGGACTGATGACAGCTCACTCAGGGCGGGACTAAGGTAAGACACCAGTCCAGTCTGTGCTGAAACGCTACTGTCAATCAAACAATCGTGGGAGGGGCCTGTCTGTGTGACGTCACACAGACAGGCATCTGAGATCGGCTCGATTTGAGAAAGGGGAAATGATTTAACGAGATTAAAAAAAAACACTGGGTGGATCTTTATAATTATAGGGTGGTTGTGTACACACACTGCTAACACACATTTCAGTTCAAACAGCTTGTAAAAGTGCATGTCGCATCCGATGACCCCTTTAAGTTTAAATTACGTTATAATGTTTTATTTTGCTCTTGTTGTTTTTTGTACATATATTGCCAGCTTTGGCAATCTTGCATTGTTCACAGTCATGCCAATAAATCAATTTTGAATTTGAAAGAAAGAAACAGCAAAGGCATTTCTTCACAGCTAGTTTTTGCTTCTATTTTCCAAGTGTGTCATAATAATGGAGGATGTCAATCTCTCTCTCTCTCTCTTTCTCTCTCTCTCTCTCTCTCTCTCTCTCTCTCTCTATGTTTCTATCTATCTATCTATCTATCTGTCTGTCTGTCCATCCGTCCATACGTCTGTCTGTCTAGGATGTATCACAGATATTAGTGTTATTCCCCTCAGGTCTGCCACTGGTCCAGTCGTCCAAACGCTCTCATATGCACCTGTCCACTTCTGCTTTGGGCAATGCGTCAGCCAGCCTGCACTACCCAATGCCCCCATGTCACTATAGCAACCAGCAGACCACCTACGGCATGATGGCAGGTACGTCAAGTTACGCACAAGTTACGCAGGTGATTCAAGTATTGTTCTTCTGTGCATTACTGTACATCATAAACACACACAGAAATACAGGATGTAGCTTGTGTGTGTGTGAGTGTGGTAATGATGTATGATCTGTGTCTCCAGCACAGGAAATGCTCTCTGCCAGCATCTCCCAGACCCGCATCCTGCAGACCTGCAGCATGCCTCATGCCAACATGGTCAACGGAGCCAACTCACTGCAAGGTACAACAACCTGTGCTTGAATCCAAACCTTCAGCCCCATGACATTCACGTGTACGCAGTGTGTCCTGGCAAACACAACAACAACGTGTACATATTTTAAAAGTTCAGAGTCAGTCAGAATAAATAATGTATAATCAGAGAAAAATGGTTATCCATGACAATGACTGCAGCGTGTGCTGGTGTCTGGTGTAATTGTGCCACACTCGACTCGTAGCCTACTACTAGAAATTAGTAGATTTTAAAAGATTTTACCAGGTCAGTTCAGTGTGTTGTGCTTCCACCTAGTGTCTGTAGTAATAAATAACAAGTGTGTGTAGCGTTAGATTTAGTGATGCATACAGAAGAGATTTGAATTGTACAAAAAAAAAAACGGTATAATTAACCCTTGCATTAACCGCTGAACATTTTACATTTTTGCCTTTACCTTTTTGCCTATACTGCATTATAATTCATAGAATCATATTAATGTTTATGCGTTGTTGTAAATGTTTATGCTTAATGTAAAATTAGAAATACATTGATTTGCCTTTTGGATTCTACAATTCTCGCCACTGAATTCAACTAGGCTATATTTTTCAAACATAATCAAAACTGAATACAGTGTGTGTGAGGCAATATTGCTCTGAAAATATGAAGCCACTAGAGGGAGATGCAGATCAATTTATTGTTAAAACAGTAAAGCCTCAGACACATTCACAAATATTTTATATCCCCATTATATGTATGTAATATATTGGAAATATATATAATATATATAAATATTTTTTAATGGAAAATTTTTTTTTTTATTACAATCATATATAGATTTTTCAATACAAAATTACAATTTTTGCCCTCTAAAATAGAAAACTGGCGATTAAAAAAAATACAGGTATTTAATTTTTCTTAATATTCCCCAAAATTTGGAAAAAGTGACAATTAAGAAATATTTCATCTCTCTCTCTCTCTCTCTCTCTCTCTTTCTCTCTCTAAATGAAATATTTCAAACGAAATGTGTTATTGTGTAATTGGTAATTGGGTTTAATTTGTAATCCTTTTATATTTTTTTCTGTGTCCCTAATATATTCCCTTAAGAAAAGCCAATTCTGTAATAAATCATCTTCACAATACAAATTAATTTCTAAAAGTTGATTTATAAACGGAATTAAACCAGATAGATCTCACTGAAATAGACTTCACAGCATCTTTAATACTGAAAAGCCTATTTTTGGCTGTTTGAATCTGTTGGTGTTCAGAATTACTAACACAATATAGTTTGCAGGGATATTGAAAGTCCCATGTCCCTTGTAGTCTTTACAATAAATGATAGTGAGATATTCTAAGATTTGATCTCCTTAAACAGTCATCGTTCCCTCTAACACACAGCCTTCATTTGTGTCCTGTCGTCCCGCAGGAGCTCTGGCTCCACGCTTCTATAAATTCCCAGAGCACAGTTTGGGTGGGGGCTCCTGTGCTTTGACCCACAGTTTACCGCCGCTGCCCCAGGCCCTGCTCTTGGACGAACCCACCCTAGGTGACATCAAGCAGGAGCTGCGCAGGAAAAGCCGGCCCCTGGAAGAGCCGCCGGACATGGACTCACCTCAGATCCGTGAACTGGAGAAGTTTGCTAACGACTTCAAACTGAGGAGGATCAAACTAGGTTTGTCTTCTGAGCTGGACCATATTTTAATAAAATTATGTAAAACATTGCCACACCGTATTTATTATATCACTTAGTTTATTTAGCTTAGCTGATTAATTTATATTAGATAAGAAGTTATTACTGTGACGTTCTACTATTGAGCTATTATCTACAGTACATTCAACTGTAGACTTTGTTTGCTTGACATTTGTTTGGTCATTTACACAAACTTCTCTGCCTAAATTGGCAACTCTTGGTCAGAATAATCTGTAAAAGTAAACAAGATTTGATGCAGAAAGTCAATTTTTTTTAAAGTAAAACTTTTAATTAGACATTATTACAAAGTGCACTTTTTAAAAGTGTATTTACTTGTGTTTAGAAACAAACCTTTTTATTTAATTAATATCCCAACCAGCAAAATATGTTCTAGTTTTGCTAATGTTCACACTAAGTTTGTCAGAACATTCAGAACTTCCATTTTTTAAATGTTTTAAAAATGTTTTTCTTGGTTATGTGAACATTAGACAAAATATTAAAGGAATGTTAGATTTTATATTTTTTGAAACATTATGGGAACGCTACTTTGAATGTTGTTTGAAACATGAAACAAGAAGTAGTTTAAAAGACGTTACATGAACATCCAACTAAAATGTTTTAGAAAAACTGCATGAATGTTATAAATAACATATAGTATAAAATAATGTTTTTTGTATAATATACTGTAGTATAATATAGTATAAATAACGTTTTTGTGCTAATGTTTTGATAACATTGCTAAAGACCAGATAACTATGAATGAACATTTTTTTATTACATTTCTATTAAAGGGATAGTTCACCCAAAAATAAAAATGCTGTCATTAATTTCTCACCCTCATGTCGTTCCAAACCTGTAAGACCTTCGTTCATCTTCAGAACACAAAGTAAGATATTTTTGATGAAATCCGACAGCTTTCTGACCCTCCATAGACAGCAAGGCAACTGACACATTCAAGACCCAGAAAGGTAGTAAAGACATCATTAAAATAGGTCCATGTGACATCAGCGGTTCAACCGTAATTTTATAAAGCTACAAGAATACTTTTTGTGCACAAAGAAAACAAAGACTTTATTCAACAATATCTTCTCTTCCGTGTCAGTCTTTGCCAAGCTTTCAGGAGAGCACAACGCATTTAAATATCTTAATTGGTGTTCCAGTCCGATCTCACGGCAATTCGTACATATTTTACGAGGTTGCTAATTTACGAATTCGTACGACCTCACTCGTACAAATTCATACGATTTTTGCTAAATCGTACGTATTTTACGAGTTGTCAATTCGTATGAATCTGTACGAATGACCTACACCTAACCCCGCCCCTAAACCTAACCGTCACTGGGGTTTAGACAAATCGTACTAAATCGTACGAGTGAGGTCGTACGAATTCGTACGAATTAGCCACCTCGTAAAATATGTACGAATTGCCGTGAGATAGCGTTGGGTGTTCTTAAGATGAACGAAGGTCTTACAGGTTTGGAACGACATGAGGGTGAGTAATTAATGACAGCATTTTTATTTTTGGGTGAACTATCCCTTTAACTTTACTGGAAGAACCTTGAGAGAACACTGCCAGAACATGAAGCCTGAGAACGTTCCCTGTTAGCTAGGATTATATTGACTGCAAATACATTTTTTTAAAATAATCTTGAAGATTTGAAGTACATTAAAAGTGCACAATTATACTTCTTTTTCACAAGGGTTAAAACTTCTCCTAACTTGTAGCTTTGATTGACAGGTTACACACAGACCAATGTGGGTGAAGCCCTGGCGGCTGTGCACGGCTCTGAATTCAGCCAAACCACCATCTGCCGCTTCGAGAACTTGCAGCTCAGCTTCAAAAACGCCTGCAAGCTCAAATCCATCCTGGCAAAGTGGCTGGAGGAGGCTGAGCAAGCCGGTGGTGAGTCAACACACTCCTGAGTGAGATCACTGATTTAGTTATTTACCACTATCTTACCATTATCCCTGAGTTTTTAATGAAACCATAGTATGGCAGAATCACTACTCTAATTTGTGAGTACTCCCATTAGCTCTTTTTAATGAGAAGATGGGCATGCATGAGCGTAAACGCAAACGGAGAACAACCATCAGGTAAATGGGGAATCTGAACTAAACCTATACAGAAAACAAAAGCCATTATATCAGCATCTCCCTCTAATTAATACCTAATTAGTTCTTAATTTCCTCCCTCAGTCTTGGGGCTAAGGAAGCCTTAGAAAGGAATTTTGTGGAGAAGAGTAAGCCATCATCTCAGGAGATTGTGCGGATGGCGGAGGGTCTCCATCTGGAGAAGGAGGTGGTGCGTGTTTGGTTCTGTAACCGCCGGCAGAGGGAGAAGAGGGTCAAAACCAGCCTACACCACAGCTCCTTCATGGCCAAAGAGACCATGGCCTGTAGACCTTGAAGATCCAGGGTCTCAGTGATGCTGATGTGTGATTATCTACAGGCAAAAACCCAACACCAACCTTTGGCAGCGAGTGGGTTTATTGTACTGATTCACCAGCAGGAGTACTGGATATGCAGCGACCCCAAAAAAGTATTTGAACACACTTAAAAATGTCTGAATGTTATATCATCAAATATCAAACCAAGTGACAAGTTTGAAAAGGTCTCTAGGCGTATTTAGATGTATGAAGTCAGTTCTCCTCAAGTTCACACAGGACTTAATCTAATCAGAACAATTAGAGGTGTGGAGAATCACATTAATTAATTCATGAATATATGATCCACGAACGTTTTACAAATACTTAGTGCGACAATACTTTCTCTTGTTAATGAACATCCACGGTTTTATCATTTAAATCCTGACTAATTTCTGATGACTTTTGTTAAATGTTTTATTAGAACAGGTTAAAATAAATGCCAATTGGTTTGATATTGTGTCATATAATGACATTCATAGATTTTAAGGGGTGCTTTTAGTGTCCAAATACCATTTTTATTTTATTTTATTATTTTTTTTAAACTTTGACACATTTTGTTAAATGTTTTGTTTGAAAAGGTTAAAATAAAGGTTATATAATGCAGTGACATTCATAAATTAGTGTCTAAATTGTGTTTTATTTTATATAATATCTTTAATGAATAAGATTATTTAAGCAACCCCTTCACTGGAATTTAAACTATAAAAAGACAACATTTTTCACATTTATTTTTATAAAAGAGTGTTTTTGCTCTCAAATGGGATACTTAATTTTTATTTTTTACCTGAAGATAACATTTAAAATTGCTTATAAGGGTAGAATATCATCTTGATACTTTTTTCTTTTTTTACATTAATATATTTAAATGCATTCCAATCAAAGTTTAATATATTAGCAAAATATGCAAATATTCTGAAAGCATATCCTGGAAATGTGTCATTGCACTGTAGAGTTTTGTATGAAGCAAGCAAACCTTTTTGTGATGTACTGTAATTTGTAAAGAAATGATAAATTTGTCCAAATAAATGACTAATAATGTGGTCATGCTTGGTTTGTCATATTATAATAAGATCCTGCAAGTCATTAGCCGCTCTGCGGCAATCTGTTAGGCATTATAATGTCAGTTACATGCTTCGCATGAATTGTAACAACATGGTAAATCTGTTGTGATTCAGATTATTGGATATAATCAAACATCATTGCATTGGGAGAGAATTAAGCATCTATCATGTGTGTATGTGGCATGTGTTTAATTTGTTGTCTACTGCATGCAGTGGAATCATCAGAGCTCTGCTGGGTTTTACTGAGGGATTATTTACAGTTTTACATTGTTCCTGACAGTGTTATAATGAGGCAGCACAGCCTCTCACCTGCACACAAGCGCTCTCAGTAGAGAGATATGGCTGATGATCTATATGATCATCATCTTCTGCCATTGACTGTGTCAGCAACATATCCCTTACTGCCCCATGTGATCTAATAATGCAATAAATACAGTATACTCTGGGATAATGTTGGCAGGATTTGACATTTTCAGTATATATCATACATAAACAATCATATAATAAAAAAACATAAAAACAATAAAATTCTAGATTTTTTTCCATATGTATTCCAGCTGATTCTGCACAAGTTTTTCAGTCCTACAGAAAAGCTTGCAGCAGTTACACATCCATACCACATTACTTTAAAATTAATGGACTGCACCATGGTTCATTTAAGAAAGGTCACTCTACAAACTCATTAAGACCTTATTTAAAAACCACGTTTCATTATGATTATGACTAATGATGTCTAATTTAATGAAATGCTCTAAAAGGCCATTAGAACAATTGTAGAGGTTCATAACATTTTGACTACTAACAGATCAGTACAAGCTACCACTCTTTTTCAGCTGGCCTCTTAATGGTTGTACAAATTAGCTTATTAGCTTATAGTAAACATGTTAAACACCAGTTATTCACAAATATGAAGGTACTTTATTAATAAGAAAATCAAATCAAAGCATAAACTGTACATTTATACACACTATTGGCTAGAATGGGGAAAAAAACCTTTTTAAATAGTGCTGAGAAATACATAGATGAAGTTGAAAAGAAAAACTTATACTGTAGTTCTTCTAAAGGCTGGAATACAATCCAAACAGATTTTAAAACATGACGTTTGATCTCCTCCAGTTGGTCTGTGCCCATCATACACTGTGATTTTCTGTGAACTCGGTCAACTCTGACTTCCTGAACTCTGCAGACTGATTTTGACTTTCAGAAACTACTGGAAATCAGTGCAAATATCTGAAAAACAAAAGGTCTTGAAGTGTTTTCTAGCATTACATGAACTACAATTATATCAGAGACTGACATGGTTAGCGGTTTTTACAATCCCAGCTGAGACAGCATGAGTTGTTGCAGAACAACATATGAGCAGGAGATCTGTCAGTAACACTGGTTTCATTCACACAGTACTGTATTGTTCACCTTTAGTGACTACAATACTAAAATCACCTCTAATCATGGGGTTCAACACCAAGTTACTGGTTGCTCTAAATCTTCATGATTTAAAACTATTAATTAAACAATGTAAACAGAGTTTGAAATCCCACAGGGTTGATTATTTCTCTTCAAAATATTTTCACAGCATTGACATGGTATGATGGTACTGTATGTTGCACATCATTCAAGTTGTACCATTGTGACCATTACGAAACTACAGTTTTAGTTTTGTTTTACCTACCAAGATCATCAGACTTCATCACATTATCATATCAACAAAGATTCTCATGCAAGATATAATTTGTATGTATGCAAGAGTTTATACCAAACCTCCCTGCAAAGGACAACTGTTTTCCGTAACTTACTTCCTTAAGTCATACATAACCTACAAAGACATGAAAATACACATAATGAGCATCTTTTAACTAACATGACATGAGATGATTAGCCCTATAATACATGGGAATCCCATGGAGTACCAAATCTTCCAATGTCTGTGTACATTTAAAAGATTTAAAGGACAATGCATGGTCACAGCACCCTTTATTAGCACAATTTAAAGTTAAAAGTTAAGTGTGTAATTTTTGCACACAAGCAGAATCAAACAGACTGTTACAAAAGTATGCTCTAATAGTGTGAATGCAATCCAGATGTACTATATTTGCCATGTTATCATTGTCGTGTGACATACCAGTGTCAGTTGTGCCACTACATTGTTATTCACAAATCCACTCCAAATGGGATAGTAAAATGTCCATCAGATGTGCACTTCAGAATTTCGACGAATGTAGTAGGTCACCCGGATAAAGTTAGTCTACTATTTTATGAATACTGTGAATTCAAACATACTACTCTGTTCACAAACTATATAGTTGGGAAGTATGCGATTTTGGCCATTAACTTTTCAATATCCCCATCCCCTAATTTGCTATTGGTCGCCCAAACAGATAGCTCCACGCCACCCAATCATGCTCCATTTGGAGCCTCTAGTGGTGCAAAAATGACATCCTTCACCTTTAAATATGTGCAGATTTGGAGAGCATTTTTTCAGAACGTCTAAATCTGCTGTATATATCTGACCACAGAATCTCCTCCAGTAAATCACTGCCATACTCCAATAAGAGTATGTTTGTTGACATTCTTCCTTCATTTATTACTTAGAGACTCCCTTTTCCCACTCTGAGTCCTTTGGTGGCAGCGGGTACGAATGTGTGGAGGGTGAAGAGATTTAGTCCATTCCCAGAGCCTTCAGCTGTCTCTCGATCTCGGCATCTGAGATGGTGGCCGCTTTAGACTTTGCTGGGGAGGCGCCAGGGAGGATCTTTCCTGCTGAGGGGGCTCTTACCATCTGCGGAAACAATAACAATTGTAGCCCTTTATTAGAGCAGTAAAACTTCAGATTTCACAGATCACCTGGTGCTGCAGCTCTACCAGCATAAGCCTCCATTTAATTGTTGTTTTGGGCAATAGATGTGGTGCCAATCAAATATGATCATTGTTTATCCCAACTGTTCTATAGGAACAGAACCCAAGCACTTTATTTGGGGAAAAACAGGACAAAGAATCTGTGGAATATGGTAATATGAGTATTATATTTTGGCCCAAGGGAATACACATCTGCTGTAATCAGATACAATGATTCTGCATCTCATGAATCTAAAGAAAGGCCTACAGTAATCACAGCCAGAGTCCAGCCATCTGCTGAAAGCTGCCGCTGGGGCCGTCGCTAGAACAGCACAGACAGAAAGAAAGTGTCTTACCTTTCCTGAGATCTCTATGCCGATCTCATCCAGCACCTGGTTCACAATGTCCTGGCTTTCTTCCTCATCACCCGATTCATCAAAAATCTCATCCAGTGTATTGTTGACTGAGGACAGAAAGTTGTAGAAGTTGGTGAAATTTGACAGAATAACCCAATCTCTAGACCAGTGAGTCTGAACTGGTTTTGTTTTAGAATCCAGATGGAATTAAAGAATAGTTCACCCAAAAATGAAAATTATGACATTAATTATTCACTCTTATGCCATTCCAGACCTGTAAGACTTTGTTTCATCTTCTAAACACAAATTAAGATATTTTTGATGAAATCCAAGAGCTTTCTGACCCTCCATTGACAGCAAGGGAATTACCATGTTCAAGTCACAGAAAGGTAGTAAGGACATAGTAATTCAGCTGTAATTTTATGAAGGTACGAGAATACTTTTTGTGTGCAAACAAAACAAACAAACAACTATTCAACAATTCTTCTCTCCCATATCATTCTCCGCTGCGCATTCATGACAGTACCATGACGCATGCGTGTGGTGCTGCTGACGTAGAACACGCATGCGCTGCGGCTTGTTTACAAGCAGAGGAATGCACACACATGCTTCGTGATACTCTCCTGAACTCACGTTGAAGATTGATGAGGAAGAGAAGAAATGGTTGAATAAAGTCATTATTTTTGTTTTCTTTGCACACAAAAAGTATTCTCGTAGCTTCATAAAATTACGGTTGAACCACTGATGTCACATGGACTATTTTAATGATGTCCTTACTACCTTACTGGGCCTTGAATGTGTCAGTTGCGTTGCTGTCTATGGAGGGTCAGGAAGCTCTCGGATTTCATCAAAAATATCTTCATTTGTGTTCTGAAGGTGTTACAAGTTTGGAACGACATGAAGGTGGGTAATTAATGACAAAATTTCCATTTTTGGGTGAACTATCCCTTTAATGTTTATTAATCCAACTGGAAATCAAGTTTGTTTGCAAGGTAAGAGATTGAACGAGAGCTTCCGAAGATCTCAGGTTAGTGGCATCAAACTGTTGAAAGATGTTTAGAATTTAGTTTGAAGTACTTACTTACTAGCAACTCATTTTTATATATTTTTTTACTAACTAATTCATTCTCCTAATTCATTATGATCCTTAGTCATTATTGATTTTGAAATTATTTTATCTACAGTTTTTTCAGCATTTTCTTTAAAATCCACCCTAAATGGCACATAAAAACAAAATACGGCACATAAACAAAAAAACGGTGGTTGGTCACTTACATGACACTCAAACTATCTCTTCCTGTCTAAACAGACAGGTTTTGGCTACAATGTGGGCTAAGATTTTTGCCGTAAGGTCTAGCTACTGAAAACTAGTGGCAACCCAACACAATGCCAAAATTGTTAATTGCACAATAACGAATTTGGATGGTTTCATGCTGTCTGTAGCCAATAATTCACTGCACAGAACTCACTGTGTGCACAAACTATGCTCTTGTCGCAAGTGAGACCGTTTTTATGTAGTCTGATTCATATTTTCTTTTAATTTATGCAGTTTTATTCATGGTTTTTGAGGATGAGAGCATGTCACACAATCTGTCCAGGTTGGCATCTACCTTATTTGGCTGCTTCAGCCAGGCGATAGATAAAATGTGCCAAAGTTGACCGGATGAATAGCTTATGATGTGAAGTAAAATATGGGAAGTGCTGATAAGCCTTTTTATTTTGCTATCCTGACTATGCGTAATTATATGGTAAGGTGAATTTAAAAAATACAATGCAACTCAATATATAATACATAATCAGTATATCATTTATTATCATTTCTTTCCCCAGAACAGATCCATCAGTTGAGAACCACAAAACCAGACTCTAATGTGTGTCAGGCATGTCGAAGAACTTACTCATGTCCTCTGTCATTCCTATTTTTAAGTTCTCCTTCTGGAAGTCCTGCATCGTCTGTAGCGTCTTCTTGGGGTCCAATCTTTTATTGACAGTCTCCATAGTCTGAAAGACAGAAAGAGTTCAAGCCATCCATCACACTCCCAGAGAATAAATAGAGCATCCTTACGGTGCACAAAACGGTAATAAAAATAACACAAGCGCTGACAAAAATCCACCACGGACGAATACATTTTGAATGCAGCTCAACATAAATTTCAACTTCACACCATTTGTGAAGAAGGGGGAGTACAGTAAGTAGATGACAAAGAACATAAAAATAGGTCACATGGAGAGAAGTGTGTTTTACTGTCCCTCTGGGCTTCTAGACTGTGGCAGGGCAGACACACACAGGAAGAGTCCTATCTGATTACAGAGAATTATTTACACACAGCCTCATTATCACCCATCTCATGTCTATTACACCAGCTACCTTCTTATGATTGACTACAAATCCCATGATGCATTAACAATCAGGTGAGGAAATATTAATAGCTTCCTTCCCCATACAATATGGATTGGATATACACACATTGAATCTTTTGTGGGAGTGCAGGAACGGCTTGTAAATGAGTGAGAAAAACAACACCCCATCAATGAGCAGTCAGCGACTGAATTTAAATGGCTGAAACTGCATTTTATGCAATGCCACTACATGCCTGTAGTGATTGGTAAAGATAAGACGTGCTTTAGAAGTGCACACTGTGTATTTGCATGTCTTCTTATTCAACAAAATAGTGTCTCCAGAGGTAAAATGAATAAATAAACCTAACCCTAACCCTAATTGTTCAAGTTGTTGAGATTTTAATGCCATGTGAACACCTGAGACTATTCTCATGGCAAAAGCTGTACAGACTTTATTTTATGCCAAATACATATAAATAAATTGATGGAAATGTATTTCAATATTTTAATGATCAATACATTATCTTAACTACATTTTTGAAAAATTATTTAGCAGGGTTATTATAGTTAACTAAAATAATAAAAAAAAATCTCATTACTTAAAATAAAATAAAATATAAAGAACATAAACCTTTTTTTCAGCTGAAAAGTAATGGTTCATTCATATTTTCATTTTAGTTTAATTTAATGAACTGAAATAACTAAAACTGAAATTAAAATGAATAAAAACTATACAGATAAACACACACAAAAAACCTAATAAACTAATAACAAAAACACAACCAAATTACTAAAATGTTAACTAAAATTGAAATAAAAACTTAAAAATTAAAACCAGCTGAGAAAAAACTTCTTTATAAAATTACATTTAAAATGCTATAATGTGTTTTAACAGCTCAGATTTGAATTCCAGTGAGGAGGTTACATTCTGCTTAAATTCTCTTATAATTCATTTTATTTCATAAAATAAAATAAATAATAATAAAATTACACAGGGTGTTATTAAATGCAATAAAAACGTTATATTATATACACATAAAAATTCAAAAACTTCTGGAAAGATCTTATTAAAAAAGTCCTTAAGAGAGCTTGCTTAAAACAAAGAAAAGCACCATATACATTTATTAAAAAATATATATATAAGCCAATTAATTCAGCTGCTCTAAATGCCATAGAGGAACAACATTTCAAATTCTGTTCAAGCATCATAGAAAAACCCTAAATGAACAGTAATAAGGACAGTGTGAATCAACACATAGAGATTGCCCTGATAAGAGTTCTTTCTAAATGTAGTGCAGAAACTATATAAACTGGGTCACAATAATAGCAGTGAAGTAAGGAGCCCCTCAACAACATGATAATTAAACCCTGTTTAAGGATTCTTTTGAAGTTCTTCACTACATAAGGGATTCTGTTTTTCCAGCACTTCCCGGGAACATCAGGCTACATGTGAATAATACAGAGCCGTCATCGGGGGGTGGGGGAGAACTGGGACTGTTGTAGAGCCCTGTAATGAGGAGGTCCCACTAAAGTCCTCCATGGACAGCAATGGAATAACTAATTTGGTAGTCATGCAGATCCATTCGGAGGTCTGAGCGTCTTACCTTCGCTGTGGTAGACATGGCTCCAGCCATCTTCATCTGAGAGTTCATGACCTTGGTCTGCGTGGACATGGACGTGACCTTAGAGCTCACGGCGTAGGTTCGGTTCTTCTGTTTTCTGAGCTGTACGAGCTGTTTGGCTAGTATCTTGCAGGCTTCTCGGTTACCAGTCTTGGCCATTTTTTTTATTTCCATTTCCTGTTAAGAATAAACACATCCAGTGAACAATGAATGTTTCTACATGTAATTGGAACAAAATTGAGTTTTGACTTCTAAGACAGAACAACAAGTCACGAGACATATTCATGACCAACTTGTGCCATGTTTACTTGTTTAGACCCAGAGGTCTGTGTTTCTTTACATTAGTAAACATCTGAAAACAGCTCTCTGCCCTGAGGAACTTCAGTTAGGTGTTTTTCAGATGTAATGTGGGAAAACTGAGTGTGTGTGTCTGCAGAGGTCTCCCATGAGAGTGTGTGTTAGTGAGGGCGGCCCGTCAGAATTAAAGCCTGCAACCTGCAACACTTAGAAAACACTACAACACACTCCATGTGCAGCACTAAAGATAATTCAACTTTCTTTTTACAACGTATTTACAACCAATGATGTGTTTTGAGAAGTGTATAATTTATTCATCAAAGATGCATTACACTAACCAAAAGGGACAGTCAAGACATTTATAATGTTACAAAAGATTTCTCTTTCAAATAAATGCTGTTGAACCTTTTATTCATCAAATAATCCTGAAAAAATGCATCACGGTTTCCACAAAAATATAAAGCAACACAAGTGTTTTCAACACTGATGATAATTAACATTTCCAAAGCAGCAAATAAGCATATTAGAATGATTTCTGAAAGATCCTGTGACACTGAAGAGTAATGATGCTGAAAATTCTGCATTATCATCATAGGAATAAATTACATTTAAAAAAATAATAAAATAGATAAAGAAATAAAATATAAAATAATAATATATAAGTTTGCAGTTCTGTTTGGTTCCAATAGCTGTCCAGAAATTATAAAATTCACCTTAAAGTCAGTCATTATTAAATCCATAATGTAAATCCCAGACATATTCTTTTTAACATTTACCTCAGCAGATCCTGTTTTCTCCTGTGTGCTCTTAATGTTAGTCTCTCAGGAAAAACTCATGCTGATCAGCTAAACAGACACATTAGACAGAATGAACTCTAATGATACACACATTAGAGCAGGTGCAGCACTCACCTCACATGATGCCTGCTAAGCAAAACACAAGCAGCCACATTAACTGTGCTCACACACAAACACACACACACACACACGCACACGCACACACACACACACACACACACACACACTCGCGCACACACACACACGCACACACACACACACACACACGCACACGCACACGCACACAGACAGCACTGTCCTACTTTAACACACAACGACGTTGCATGACAGCTTCTGCCTATATTGCCCATGTTTGCCTGTCACTAACAAAATATGACTGGAATAGGGCATTTTTTACTGTTTTGCCATGATAAAAGATGATGTGCCATCATTATAAATATTCATGTATAGAGAGCTGAGTGAGATGAAGCTGTAGCATCAGGCCTATTAGAGATGTTTTATTGTCACGTCAGCCACTAGGCAGCACTATGGATTGAAAAACTAGAATAAAAGTGACAGACTGATGTGCTTAACAAAACCCTTTCAGAAACCAGATAATGAAAAGTATGACTCACTTCAGATGACTAATAATTATCCAGCAGTTGATAGATATGACGCCATCTGGAGCAGTTTTTTTTAGAGGTGAAAAACAGAAACAGTTCACCCAAAACTCAAAACGATTTTATCATTTCCTCACCATCCAAAAACTCTTTAAATTGTACCCCAGCTTTTCAATGTGTGTGGGATATTAAAGCAGCGGCACATGACCGCCCTGCAGCTATCTTTTAATATAGGTCATTTAAAAAAATGAAATAGACAACACAGCATATCCATGTCTAATTACAATAAAGATGAAGAAAAAAGAACCCCCCTCTTGGGAAGCAATTATGCACATTTTTGTGTTTACATAGAAACAATTAACGTAAATGGAGGGAGTGAGCGGGAGTGTTGGATTCTTCTGAGCTTTAACAGTGTGGTGAGCCGACATGAACGCACAAGCCATCCTCATGAGTATTGAGCCATGAACAGTTTTGAACTGTTTTAGGCCATGTAATCTACCTGTTTCTAAGTGCAATTAACAGGATGATCAAAAATAAATTAATTAGCTAACTCTATTCTTTGATGCAATAAAAAAGAAATCAAAGAGGGATTTCTGGCACAAGCAGCAACGCATGGTGCTGGAAGGGAAGAGGTGGACGTTGGGAGTTGAAGTCAACTGATATGAAACTGCTTTGTTCCACTTACCATTTGCCTCTCCTGTCTCTCCAGGGCAGCTCTGTCTCTGGTGATTTGTCTCTGGGTGCCTCTCAGCTCTTTGGACTGCTCTTTAATGATATCTGTGACAGGATGGGGCAGAGAAAAACATGCAATAAAACCGTCTGGAAAATCCTCATACAGTTCACTGATCTGAAACTGAGAGTTTTTTTCTCCTCCCTTTTTTCCCCTCCTCCTTTAGTCTCTCTCTTATTCAGCCACAAAAAAAAAAGTAAAGGCATTTGGCTGACAGTCTACAGTAACAATGCAAAAGTTCTGCTACAACTTATTTACACAATTTTTTATATACATTTTATATATATATATATACACACACACACACACACATTACTGTTCAAAAGTATGATTGAAGACTATGGTGAATTGTTACAAAATATTTTTTTTTTATGTATCACAGTTTCTACAAAAATATTAAACAGCAGAACTGTTTCAACATTAATAATAATAATTGTTTCTTCACTGTAAAAAAAAATCCGTAAAATGTACGGTAAAAAAAACTGGCAGCTGTGGTTGCCGGAATTCTACCATAAAAAATACGGTAACAACAATTTAGGTTTTACGGTTTTAACTTAAATTTACAGTTAAATACCGTAATTTCATTAACTGATATAATGTTAATATACCAACCTATTAAAGTACTGAAATCTCTTTTGTACCTTTGAAATACACTGATAACCACCAAATGCAGATGATGATGAGAAAGTCACATGATGAACCAAAGCCCATCACAAGCAGCTTTGAAATAATAACATATACAGAAGGTGCACAGTGTCATTCACACAAGCACTAAACACCATCATGGTGAGACTCATTAAACTGAAATATGCAATAAATATTAATTTAACAACATTAGATGTAACATACAACCCTAATAAACATAACTGATAAGAAAAAACTAAGAAGAAACAGTTATGTCAAGGAAAAAACATCAAATTCAAACAAAATTTGAAATGCAACACAGGGAATTCTGGGAACGTCAGCTTACGGTTTTTCCCTGTAAATTTTACGGGAATTTGCCGTTAACCATTTAACGGGTTTTTACTGTAGCATTTTCACAGCTTTTTACCGTTAAAATCACGGTCATTTTTTATAGTGTTGGCCATCAAATCAGCATATTAGAATGATTTCTGAAGGATCATGTGACACTGAAGACTGGAGTAATGATGCTGAAAATTCAGCTTAGCATCACAGGAATAAATTACATTTTAAAACACAATCAAATATAAAACAGTTATTTTAAATTGTACAAATATTTTTTCATTATTACTGTTTGCATTATATTTTTAGTAATAACTAACTTCTAAAGAAAATATGAGTGGTTTGCAGGTATTGTGTGATTTTGTTTTATACTTGATTAAAATAAAAAAAAAAAAATAAAATAAAATAAATAAAATAAACAGGTAAGCATCCTTTAAAATAATGGTCCTTCCACATCATGCTTACAATAATTATCGCTGCTTAAGCTAAATTTGTTTGTACTACTATTTTTTGTTATTGAAGAATACAGCCAGTATTTTTGGTCAAGAAAAACTGATATGCTCCGGTTCAGGAAGAAAATCTATTTAGGCACCTTTACCACAAGAGCAGTTAAATGGGCTTGATTCACAGTCTATATTGGATCTGAATATTGCAGTTAATGAAATGTGCTTGCATGAGCCCGGGGAGCCAAAAAAACATTGTTTGGGAGCAAAGCCAGCAAGATCATGCTCTTCCTGTTTCCATGCATTTGAGGGACAAGCTAAACACATGCGCTGAACATAAGGTTCCTCTTCATACTCCACCTCTAAGGATGGCAGAGTGCAGCCACAATGCCTATAGGGAAGATACGCTCTCCTACACAGCAATCAGCCCAACATGTGCCCTCATGAATGCCAATCATATCATAACATCCCGTGAGGTTAAACAGTCAATATTACAAGCAACAGAGGGTGTAGTAGGAGGACAACGGGTTAAAGAAAATACAAGAAAAAATATTAAGTAGTAAAGAGTGGAGTCTTGTAAGCTAATTCATAGTTGTAACTAAAAAAGAAGGGAAAAAGATGTAGTAGTCAAAAAGTAAATGAATTAATAAATTAAAAAGTAAGAAATAAGATAGGAAAAAAGAAAAACCATGCAAATTGATCAGTTATTAGCAAATCATAAAAGAAAATATATATAAAAATAAGTAATATAAGTAAAAACAAAAATCTAATTGTTGTTTAAATATTAATTTAAAATTCTGAAAAGTGTGAAATATGTATTAAATGTATAAAAGTAAAAAATGTGGATAGAATTCTACATATATGCCAATAATAAAGAGAAACAAAAACTTCATTAGTATTGTACAAAAATAGGAAAAGTACAAAAAAAGTCACAAAGAGTTTGTAAATATTTTTTTTACATAATTATCATAATAATTTTGTTACTTGCCCATCCCTAAACCTTGATGAGATAGTTTGTGTACACGTACAAGTCTACGTAAAAGATGACGTATCGAAAACGTAGTATTGAGGGAGGGTTATCGTCCACAAAACTCGCTGAGCTAAACCAACTCTGCCATCTGAGAGGATACGTTGGCACGATTACGCTTGGCTCACCTTGGCACGAAGGTCAAGAGGACAAAGGCTCGGGAATGATGGGAATTCAACTTGACCAAGATAACAGCA
The DNA here is from genome assembly GCA_027422415.1 of Schizothorax lantsangensis. Lineage (NCBI taxonomy): Eukaryota > Metazoa > Chordata > Actinopteri > Cypriniformes > Cyprinidae > Schizothorax > Schizothorax lantsangensis. Next base: position 8,026,721 of record CM049848.1, read on the forward strand.
TCAGAACGTGAGTAAAGACTATGACTGATTCGAATGATTTTATATCAGTTTACTCTTCTGCTTTACTGATAAACATCAGTCATTTATTATAGACTATATCATGTGCATAAGTCTGTATAGGCAGTAGTTATTTTTATAGCTGATAAAATCAAAAAATAAATAAATAAACATTCTCTAAAATTAGGATGATGACAATGCAGAATCTAAAAAAGTCAGTACGGTCTTCAAACTGTTGTATGAACTGTAGGAATGAGTTATGAATGAGTGTTTCTATTGTTAATCACTGGAGACAGGTTTAAATGATACAATGATCAGTTGAGTCTTGAGGCAGATAACCTGTTAATCTAACCAGCTAACTATATAACTAAATATTCAGAACTCAATTTGATCTTCACAGTGCTGTCCATTGAGGGAATGTTTGCTTTGCATGTTGAGCTCTCAATATAATAAATATCTATAATGTTTCAATGTAAAATAATCTAAAAAAGACCTGTAAATGAGGTAACCAACTTGATACTGACTAATCTTGATGAGTGGCTTTGTTACTTTTACGATGAAATAATGGTTTTAATCGTTTTCACTTTTGGTACAGTGGATAATCATTTAAGTAAAAAAATAAAAAAAACTTTTATGTAAATAATGTTAGAAGACATAACGCATGGATCACGGACAGACACATGAGTACAACTGTCATTTTTTATGAAACACCTGTTAATGAAAGTACTGTTTATTCACAGTCATTATTAATAACAACACATCTATATAAACACATGTAGCAAATATTCCGCCTTTATGACTGTGACTTCCGTGCGTAAAAATAGCAAAACAGGTGAAACATGCTGATAAAGTTTCAAAAGATGCAGCAGGCAGACAGGTGTACATTATAACAGATCTGACCATGAAAAACTATAATAAAACAATTAACAAAGTGACTTACCGTCAGCTGTCTTCTTTTTAAACAGAGATGCCATGATAACTTAACTTAGACTTTGTTTTTCTCTTCAATGTAAAACTAGTTTCTCTATCTAACTGCCTGATCCTAACTGTCTATCGATCCACTCAAAGGTCTCGTTTTCCTTGTTTTGTCTCTCAGCACATGATCCCACTGAGTCACCGCGCGCGTGACGTCACGCGCGAGCGTCTGCGGCGCAGTTCTCATTCACGTCCTGTAGGGGGCAGCGCCTCACTCCACAAAATGCTCTGAGCTTCTGTTACTTCAGCACATGGCTGGGTGATTGACATTTTCAGCAGTGTCCTGGAGTGTAAGTTGCTATAATTCATCTAAAACAATTTCTTCTATATTATTATGCATGCAGTTTTTATGAACTCTTAGTAATTGAGTTTTTGTACTCTAAAAAATTAATTCGTCACACCGACCGCAGGACCATTTAAAATGAAGTAGTCACGACAAAATGTGATTAACATGCTGGATGGTTTAAACGAAACTGCCACCTTTCGCTTTCATATGTAAATGGGTAATTCATTCCTAATTTAGGCTATGAGTTAAACAAATAAACACATGATTAATATGTCAACTAACCGCATGACTATACAGCCTTGTCAAAACAATGCTTTCTCCCCCAATTTATTCCAACAAATTTATTGGATAACAAAAGCACTAAAACTCCTACCATCATGCAATATAAACAAAGTCATATTCTTCTGGAGTATCCACTACTCCAGTGGACTTCACTGCAGGTTATAGATGCCATAGCATTGTCAAATGGCAAATTTAATATTCTTATCAATTTTACGCTCCATCCATCTGAACAATTTGTGGCTCGGTTCCTTGTGGGTGTAATTCTCATGGTATGGTAAAGTGGAGCAGACAGGAGATTACTGCCCCACAGCAAAGAACCGGACCGGAGACAGGAGGCAGCAGTGTGGGTGACTTTGGGAGGGATAGCGGATGTGTGGCCTCCAGCACATTATACCCTCTCTCAGGAGGACATGGCGCATCCTGGGGCATTATTCTCGTTAAGGTTATTAGGGAGATGTTTTCCTACAATCAGCAAGGTTGGCAACAGGGACTAGCACTAAATGTGCTAATAATGGTAATAAGCCCACTGGTGATCCATCTTGCCCCAAGCACACACCAATTCTAGCCTGCAATAATGAGACAAAACTACAATTTTATTTGCTATTGAGTGTGTCTTTAAAGTATATTAAAATCTCCATTTCATATTATAGAGAATCTTTCTCTGTGCCTTCGGAGAAGTCCCACAGAGAGTCCTCTGAAACATTTATCTATCTGCTCTGTTCGTGCATTTGCCCGAGGCTGGCAGACGTTTAATGCTAATGTGCTAACTATGTTTCCAGACAGTAATATAAAGTAAGATATCTCATCTGTGAAATTAGATACTTTCACTATTCCTGTTGTAGTGTTGATGTTTAGAGGAGGTGTACTGATCCAGAATTCATTGCTAATCCTTCCACTTTGATGCTATCAATATCATTTATTTAAAGAGATGCAGTAGTTCACTCAGAAATTATATTTCTGTCATTCCAAACTTGTATGACTTTCCTTCTTCAGTGGAACGGAGATGTTTAGATATTTCATGAAAGGAGATGTTTAGCAAAAAGTCTTTGTGCAAGGAACTGACTGAAATTTACGTTATTAAATATGTACAAAAGAAATTTGGCATTTTTATGCATTTATTTATTTTTAAAATTAAATAAACATTGGCATGCACTTTTGTTCAAATGTAAATATTGAACATTATACAATTATGCATACAAAACAAAAAAAAAACAGAAAAAAGAAGAAAAAATATAAAAACATAAATTAAAAAAAAAAAATGGTATGTTGGTTTAAATGGGATTTCTTTAACCTTATTTCTTTTTTTTTGTTATCAACATTTTTTTATTTTATTTTTTCACACACAACACAACATCATATCCAAAATACAACAAAAAAAAACAACAGACACATACTCAACATCTCAAGGTCCAATCAAAAGGGAGGGGGAGAGGGAAGGACAACAAGAACACAAAAGTTACTCCTTTATATAATCACGTATATTCAAAAAAAACACTGCCAAGCATCAATGGTCGAAGGCCTGGCCCCACCAACTCGCGCCGTTGTACATTCACATGACACAATTTGCAGGAGGCTACGGATCCAATATGTTTTTCTACACATGTGTGGTGTAAACCAGTTCTGGATTATCGTCTTCTTCACAGCTGTAAAACCAGCAAACAACATTCTCTTTTGCATTGAACTAATACAGAGACCAGAATCATCATTAAGAAGACACAAACTTGGGTTAACAGACCAATCAATTCGCAGTAATGATGACAAAATGTGTCCATAGACTGATGACGACAGTACATTCCCAAAACATATGCAGAAAAGTGCCCGATGATGTAGTGTTACATATATGGCAGTTCAAATTTGACTGCAGTTTCATTTTAAATCTTTTGTAAGGAGTTATGTATGTTCTATGAATGACTTTGAAGTGAATAAGACGATGAGCCAGATTTTTAGATGTTAGGCTGAGATTAGACCACACTCTCTCCCAGTCGACAGATAAATTAAGGTCAGATAATTCCCTATTCCAAATAGTTTTAATAGAAAGAGGTTTTGTAATACAATCAATCATTTTATTATATATTAAGGAAACAGATGGCCGACCAGCAGATGGTGCAATCCAGTCCCGCATAGGATGAGAGGAAATGGAAGAAGACCAAGGAACGCCATACGCTTTGAGAGCAGAACGTAATTGAAGAAAAACAAAATATGCAGATGCTGGTAGACAAAATTTGGTTCTTAATGTCTGAAATGAACAGAGGCCCTGGTTATCATATATATCACCACACGTGTTTACACCCAAAGTAGACCAAGAGGGTTGGACAAATGGACAATTTCCACATAAAAAAATAAAATTGTGCCACAAAGGTGTACTGTTACAGAACTTGAAGGGTCCACCTATCCGACGTTGAACCGTTTTCCAGATTTTAATAGAGTTAGCCACAACCGGACAAAATTTATAATTATCCCCTTTTTTTCCTGTGCCAGTAAATAAAATATCTTGAAGTCTATTTGGTTTAACCATGTCAGCTTCAGTCACCCTCCATGAAACTGTAGATTGAGGATCAACCCAATTATGAAGAGCCTTAAGCTGGAACGACCAATAATATAATTCAAAATTTGGTACAGCCAGTCCTCCTGCGCTATTAGGATGTTGTAATGTGGTAAATTTAATTCTGGGACATTTATCATTCCAGATAAACTTAGAGATTATGGAGTTGATCTCCTTAAAGTAACCTGGAGGGGGAGAAAGTGGTAGCATAGAGAAAAAAAAATTAAATCGAGGTAACAAATTCATCTTAACAGTGGAGATTCTTCCTTGGAGAGAGACTTTAAGATTCTTCCATCTTTGAATGTCATTTTTGACCTTAACTAAAATGTTATTAAAATGGTCCCTGGCAATCTTATGAATGTTTTTATATATGGTAATGCCCAAATAGATGAAAGATTCCTTAATAGGTATAAATGAGGGAATAGAAAAATTAACCTTAACATTGTTAATTGGCATTAAAGCAGATTTGCTCCAATTTATTTTATATCCTGATAGGCTACTAAAATTATCAAATTCCTTAATTACACTAGAGACTGAAACATCAAAGTGGTCTAAATATAGAATAATATCATCAGCGTATAATGAAATACTATGATTATGGTCATGAATCTTAATCGATACTTCAGATTTCCTGATGGCTTGTGCTAAGGGTTCAAGAGATAGACAAAACAACAAGGGGGAAAGTGGACACCCCTGCCTCGTTCCCCGCTGTAAAGGGAATGAGGGGAAAATAATATTACCAGTTATGACTGATGCTGCAGGTGAGTGGTATAATGTCTTAATCATAGAAACGAAGTGTTCACCGAAGCCGAAACATTGCAGAACTGCCCACATATAATTCCACTCTAGCCTGTCAAAGGCTTTTTCTGCATCAAGTGAAAAGACCGCACAAGGTGTTGGGTGGGAGTCCGCAAAGTCAAGAATATGAAGGAGTCGACGCATATTGTCAGATGCATTGCGCCCCTTGATGAAACCAGTTTGGTCCTCCTTGATCAGACTGTGAATGACCTTCTCCATACGAGAAGCAAAACTTTAGCATAGATTTTTACATCACATGGGATAAGCGAAATCGGTCTGTAGCTGGAACAATCTAATGGATCTTTCCCTTTTTTAAGAAGTAATGAAATCAGTGATGTTTTTTTATCTCTATGACATACCCCATGTTCAATTGCAAAATTAAATGAGTTAAGCATAAGTATCCCTACCAAATCCCAAATTTCTAAATATAATTCAGGGGGGAGACCATCTAGACCCGGCAATTTGCCCTTTTGAAGGCTTTTTAGAGAGACGTGAAGTTCCTCCAAACTTAATGGGGCCTCCAAAGATTCTTTATCCATCTGTGAGATCCGAGGCAGTTCCAATTTATCTAAATATTGCTTACAAATTGGTTCATCAAAATCTGTTTCGGCTTTATACAGATTTGTGTAAAAACCTTTAAATATGTCATTAATTGCCACAGGGTTCGTGGTGACCTGATCATCCGATGATTTTATTGCGCTAATATATGCCTTATACTCGCATTCTTTCAACCTAAGGGCCAATAAATGACTAGGTCTCTCTGATTCAAAATAATATTTTTGTCTAGTCCTATGTAAAATAAATTCTGCCTTTGAGTGTGAAAGTAAATCATATTCTTCTTTTAAAGAGGACAGCTGTGTAGCCTGTTGCTCAGTAAAATGTTGTTTTTGTAGGTTTTGTAATGATTGGATTTTATTTTCTAATTGTGTAAACTGGTGAGTTTTCGCTTTGGCAAGAGTAGAAGAGAAAGATATACAGAAACCTCGTATAGCACACTTAGTCGTTTCCCACAGTATTTGAGGATCCACATCAGAGGGCATATTAATTTCAAGAAATACCTTAATATATTCTTTTAGAGAGGTAATGAAAGTCTGATTACTTAATAATGATATGTTAAAGCGCCATCTAGGGGACTTGGCTTTAACATCGGAAAGAGGAACACTGCACAACACAGCAGAATGATCAGATAATAAAATTGGTAATATAGAGATGGAGGAATTAGATTAAATTAAAGATGGGCTGAGAAATATGTAGTCTATCCTAGAGAAAGTCTTGTCTATTAGAAAAAAAGTGAAGTCCTTAGCTTTAGTATTCTGAATTCTCCATAGATCGATTAAGTTAAGCTCAGTGATAAATTTATTCAATAATTTAGAGGATGGATTGGCTGTTGTATCAGATTGAGATTTATCTAAAGTAGGATTTATGACAGCATTAAAATCACCACCCACCACTAGAGGGCAATCAATCTCCTCAAGTAAAGTTTTGGAAATCTGTGTAAGGAATGCACTGTGTCTCATTCGGACCATAAATAGAGACCAATGCTAACCTATTATTATATATTTTGCATCGGATAAAAACAAATCTACCCTTCTCATCACTACCAAGGTGTTCAATCGTTAAATTTAACTTCCGGTTAACAAGGATAAGCACCCCCTTAGTTTTATTTTGAGCGCTAGAAAAAGCTGTTAATTTGTAATACTTATTCTGGAAATGTGCCACGTCAGATTGTTTTAAATGTGTCTCTTGTATTAAGGCACAGGAAATAGATTTACGGTGTAAATATTCTAACACATGGGTTCGTTTAACAGCAGAATTTAAACCATTCACATTCAGTGATAAAATATTTAGAGTATGCATTGAATATTCATAATCCCAAGATTGTACTCAATAGATGCAAAAAAAAAAAACAGAAGCACTTCCATTCTGTAAATAACACGTAAACACTGATGTGCATTTTAGATACCAAACCTCCTAGATGAAAAATCCCTTTAGAAATAAGGTAAAATAGATAAAAGTATAAATGTCTGCTGTAAAAAACAAAAACAACATAAAAATATGAACAACCGACAACCATAAACAAAGAACAACTCAGACCGCACATTACCGAGAACATAGGTCTGACTGAGCAACAAAAAACAGTGATAGGTCGTGACCGATCCACTCCAACGCAAGACATGTCTCCCGAAAGGCTCACACAGCCAAATAATTTTTTTTTTTTATTAATTAAACCTACTCTCCATTAGTCCCCTCCAAAAAAGAAAAATGGAGTGTCAGTCTTACCAGCAAAGAGATCGTTGTACCGGATAAATAATTACAATATCCCAGTAGGAGAGAGGAGAGAAGAAAACACAAAAATAGGTTCAGCAAGCGTCCATGTTCATCCTGCCATCATCCCCTCCTGGGCAGCTAGGACCAAGTCCATCCCGGCAAACAGCGGCCGCTGCTCCCCCGTCGTCCCCCCGCAGAGCTGCGGCATACGACTTCTGCTGAGACATGGAGCTGATAAAATCCTCCGCTTTCTGAGGGGAATCGTAGCTTCTCTGTTCCCCTTTGTGCCGTAGCTTAATTACCGCCGGATAGATGAGGAAGGGCTGGAGACCAAGCGCTGTCATCTTCTTCATAACCGGACCAAATGCCTTTCTCCTGATCGCTGTAGCCGGACTAAAGTCAGGAAAAAATAGCAGTGTGACATTGTTCTGTGCGCACTTCACCGGATAAGCATGCCGAGCACCCTTCAGGATATCTGATCTGTCATGCCATCTCAGTACACGGAAGATGAGAGTGCGCGGTCGATGCGCCCAATCAATCTCAATGTCACGGCCCCTCAAGGAAGGAATCCACTTGGAAAGATTAGCTCTGAGGAAACCAGCTGCGTCGTTACCCTCCATCCCCTCTGGGAGCCCCACCAGCCTCACGTTGTTCCTCCTACACCTGTCCTCCATATCTGTCATCTTCTCGGTGAGTCGCTCCAGCTGATCCTTTAAGTCCGTGACTGTTCTCTTATCTTCACGCGCCGCTGCCTGAACAGAATCAACGCGGTCACGTGTCTGCTTCGTCTCGGTAGCTATGGCCTCAAACTCCTCTCTTAGCTCTTTAACAGACTTATTGGTCGCTTGTATGTCCTCACGCAGTTCGCGCAATGCTGGAATCAGCACAGAGTCCATCGCATCTCTTACTGCCGAATTCACAACCGAATTCAAAGTGCTTTGGTGTTCTTTAAATGCTAGTTCAATGCGGTTAGCAATAGCATTGTCGAGGTCTTCACTGGAGATGGCTGAATCTCTGAATTTTTTCTTCATTGGCGATTGCTCAATCTCTCTTTTCTGATCTCCTTTGTCTGCCTTAGCACTCATGATGGGTCCAATGCAGAGTGGTTCAAATTTTACTGACAGGATCGTAAAATATGTGGCAAAGTGAGCAGAGCAAAAGACTAAGCCTGCATCACCGTCGAGGGGTCACGTGATCCTTTTTAACCTTATTTCTAATATAAAACATCTGGGGTAATAAACAAATTAATATTTATATATATATATAATTTTTATTTTATTTTTATTACATAATTTGTAATATTGTGATGACCACAGGGAATAGCGGTGCTGCAGCACCCCATTTGGCAATGCAATCACCCAAGCAAAAAATATCAAATTAATTAGAACAATAAAAACAAAGAAAGTTAATGAGAATTTGTTTGTTATCTGAAAGGAATGAATAAAACAATATAGAAATAATTTAAGCATTATATTTTCACTTTGGTGAATCACGTGACGTGTTTCGCCTACGTCATTGGATGAAGTTACATTGAATATGTTACGTATCAGAAAGGTAAATTGCACGGTAACATATCTTAATTTCTTATCGAAGTAGCAACAAAAATAACAAGTACATGGACAATAACGTAGGACGTTGTTTTTTACATTTTATTTAGAGGGTTACCGCCTTGCAGTTTTTCTCATTGTCTTTGTTAAGCAGGGTTTTGTTGGTCCGTATCTCTTTCTACACAATTGCATTTTTCCGTTATTTTCACTTATTGTCATGACAAAATCACATGACCATCAGCATGATATTTAATACCACGGTAATCTTCACTAATTAAAAATGTACCACTAGGTGTTGTAAACGTCCAAGATGGCTACAATATTGGCCTGCGTACACAAACATCACACAAAAGGCTATACCGATATAATACCGACATAAATTATGCAATGTAAAATGAATCACCTTAGACTGTCAAAATAATCTTTATGACACTATAATGTAAGTGTTAAAGACATGACTGTTAACAAGACAGACTTATAGATGTATGCAAACAAGGAGCGTTGAATCTGGGTCTCATCACGCTGATTTAGGAGCCACATCTTCATGGTGATAAATGCGTTTCGGCCGACTGCTTTGAACTGGTGGCAGGGCATTAATATATCGAGTGACTGACTCCACTCCATCTGCCCCGGGAAGAATACAGCATCAGAGTGTCCCATGCCATACTGCACTGGATCCCAACCAGGGATTACGGGTAATGAGAGATTATCACCCCTGTTGAGTTTTCCTAACACACACACACACAGGAGTGCAGCAACACATTCTGCATGAGCGCTTGTCACATACTACACCGTTAATGACCTCATAATTAATCAGTCCAACGCATGGATAGTGGCACAGTCACACAATGACACCCTCAGCCTTTGAAATGATCAAGTGAGGTGCTGCACACCTACAAAATGGGGTCCCAGTGGCAGGTCTTCTTCTGCACTGTAGTAACTACAGCCTTAGGGTTAAACCGAGGCCAGAATAATTCAACTGAGGCAAATGAATGGTATTTGCATGGGGAATTAGAATCATTAAAGGCAGAAGGGCATCGGGAGGACGAGTCCTTCATAGAAGAAAACGCAGTCCTTCAGAAATAGAAAGTCTAGACAGACTTTGTGTGCCAGCACTGCTCATGGTCTAACGGAGGTCTCAGTACAAGCATTATAATGATAGCAATTCAGGCAGAGATGCATGGAATTAACCACATTCTCTGTTAATTACTAGAAGTGCTGGCACAGCAGAATGAAGGACCTGTGACTGAATCTGTGAGGTTACTAACAATAGCTTGCTTGATAAGCCATTGTGTTCTGAACAACTTTCCTAATATGGAATGTTTAATGTGTCTAATAAGCCCATTTCCAATCAAATCCAATTATCATAATGGAAAGACTTCAGCAAGTGTTCTGATAAAAATCTTTAAAGGGATAGTATCTATCAGCTTACCCCAAGGGCATCCAAGATGTAGGTGTCTTTTTTTCTTCAGTAGATCCAATTTTGATGTGTTTAGGTCAAACCGTTCTAGTCTGTCAGTCATATAATGGCAGGTATAGGTCACTGTCTCTATAAGAGGGAAAAAGAACATGCACAGAGAAATCCAAATTAAACAATTCCCCATCATAACTACACATTGATGGCCTAAGACACGAAACGAGCGGTTTGTGTGAGAAAACGAACAGTATTTATATTGTTTTTTACCTCTTGTACACAACCATGTCCAAGTGATCTGAGTGCGCACACACATCCGGTGTGTGACATGTGTGTGCGTGCGCTCTGGCTCACGCTGCATTCACACGGGGCGTCGGCGTCAACGCTTGACGGAGGGCGTGTCTGAAGCGTGGTGCTGACGCGTCGTCATAGTTACAACAACCAATCACATACTTCTCTGGTGTTGCATGAACGGGATTGGGTATTTGCATGAGGCGATCTGATTGGCTGACGCCTCCGTTGGCGCTTGAAAAGTTGCGTCAGCACCACGCTTCAGACACGCCCTCCGTCAAGCATTGACGCCGACGCCCCGTGTGAATGCAGCGTGAGCCAGAGCGCGCACACACACACACGTCACACACCGGATGTGTGTGCGCACTCAGATCACTTGGACATGGTTGTGTACAAGAGGTAAAAAACGATATAAATACTGTTCGTTTTCTCACACAAACCGCTCGTTTCGTGTCTTAGGCCATCAATGTGTAGTTACAATGGGGAATTGTTTAATTTGGATTTCTCTGTGCATGTTCTTTTTCCCTCTTATAGAGACAGTGACCTATACCTGCCATTGTATGACTGACAGACTAGAACGGTTTGACCTAAAAACATCAAAATTGGATCTACTGAAGAAAAAAAGACACCTACATCTTGGATGCCCTTGGGGTAAGCTGATAGATACCACATTTTAATTTCAAAGTGAACTATCCCTTTAAGACAATTTTTATTTTTATTTTTTTCAAACAGGGTTTCTGCATGTCTTAAAAATGTTTTTAAAAGTCTTATTCAGCCCTCCACAGTTAAAGGTCTTAGCAGTTTAAATATCCAAGTCTTAAATGTATAGAGTCATGGCAGTAAATGTTGTTGCAAAAAAATAAATAAACAAATAAATAAATTAGGTTGTTTTTTCTGAGATTTTTTTGCAGTGTGATCAGAAGGTACAGTAAAAATTATTTTCATATTCTAGTGGTTGGGAGGCATTTAACCCTTAAGCCTTTCTTCTTCTTTTTTGGAAAATGAATTAAAAAGTAATAGAGATCAGTAGGAAGTTGTATTTTCACACTTTGACAAGTTGTTAATACAAGACATTTACATTAAGATAATTATTGACAAAACCTGCAGAAACCCTGTTTTAAACAATTCTTTGTTGATAACAATCCAAAAGTATATTATCTGATATTTTCAATGACATTCAAAGAGTAAAGATCAGTGTGATTGTCTCAAATAATGAGGTCTTTGAAATTTTAACATGACATTAATCGCTAATTTTCTTCAAAAAAGCAAATTTTCCAAAAGGACAATATTTTAATACAAAAACAAACCATCCAATTATCTGGTGCTTGTAGACCAAGTCCAATCAGTGCTGAAGATGGTCCTGATAGAGTGGCACATTTATTTAAATGAACAATAATGAAGGTGACCAATTAACATGAAAAGCCTAAGTCTGGACCTGCTCCATGGTGGTCACACCAGCAGGAATGAGCCGCCTTTCAAGAGTCGCATATGCAATTAACATTTAAATGTGTAATGCAGGACGACTGTGACCGTGTGATTTCTGAACCGGCTGGATCGTTTCTGAACAATTAAAAATGTGAAGAGGATCTTTGTGTCCTAGGACATGCTTGTTGATGTTCCCATTAAGACCTCTGTGACATATTTCACCATTTGTCTTGGGGAAAGATTTTAAATTTCACCAAGAAATGATGTTCTTTGATTTTGCCCGTGACACAAATTGAACCCCATTAAACCTTACGCCTCACTGATGTCATAGAGATAACTGCTAACGCTGCCTTAAGGCATGATGGGATAGTTATGCACATGATTACCTCATTCTGGTGGAGATATTGCTGTGTTCTCGGTGTCTTGTGAAGCTTATGAATTATAGCACTCTAGAGAATACAGGATTTCACGTGAAACTCTAATTTAACACAATTTGTGGCTCATTATGTGGAAATAAGATGGCTAGAAAACATAACTACATTCATTCAACCTTCATTTTAACAATCATGACATATCATAACACATCAATTGACCATAACATTACTGTTCAACTGGGCACTAACACCAGCCATGACAGCAAGGATCCTGACTTTCAAATATTAAAAAGAGAATTAACACATGATGAAAATGATTAAGTAGAATTTTCAGTAAGACTGTCAGTAAATTCTTGCTCTGAGTATTAAGCCTTGTGCATTGATATGAAATGCCCCACTAACTGGTTTTTATCTGACAGATTGCTGAACATACAAGCAAGTTATCTCCCGCTGAGGGCTTCAGTAAGTATTAAAGCAAAGATGAGAAGCAAAGAATAAACATTTAAGAGCTCCTGCTTTCTGAGACTCTTGGGATTTATCCGCTCCTGAGGACATCGCTTCTGCACAGCCATCTGGAGGAGAGGAAGAGAGGATGTTCAAGAAGAACTTTCATGAAGAGAAATCCTGCCATGGATACACTTTATTTCAAGGAGCTCCACATTTTTTTTTATAAAAAATAAGTATCTTGACCTAATAAGTATTACATGTTTTTAAATTGATAGACCCCTCACCAAGAAGCACTCCACTGAACCTGCTACACAATGTGTGTTTATTCAACAGGACAGTGTAGACATGTTCCAGCCACCTCCATGTAAAAAGTGGCATGCATAAATCCAAATCAACAAGGAACACAAGATGAATTGTTAGAAGCTTTTCACAATACTTTGGTATGCACATTATAATGAATAAAACTAATTATTGAATTTAATTTTTTTATTATTCTTATATCTATCTTAAACCAAGTATTTTTTCATGTCCCTGAGGCACTTCATTGAGTTTGGACTCAGAAAATTGTTAACAAAATGTGCACAGTTTCTATGATTTTTAGCAATAATGTAAGCATTTATTTATGTTCCTTTCTTGTGAAAAATACTTAAAAAAAAAAAAAGCAAGATATTTTATAAAAAACAGACTATAAAAACCCGCCACACTAACCATTCTATGCCCATAATAATTTAGACTCCACTCATACATTTGTGACATGATTTACCAGAAAGACATCATTCAGGTCTCTTTAATAGTGGTGCAGAAAATGCTCAGTAGTGTCATACATTTTATTCATATGTTTGAGGTGTATTATAGTCAGGGAGGGTACTGACAAGCTTATCAACTCAACCCCGTCACATAAAATTAAGATGGAAAATAATTATGTTTCAACATTTTATTTTAATGTATTAGTAAATGCTATGTACTTATTTTATTGCTGCCATATCTGGTCTACTCTCCTAACTACATGAGGAGCAGTGACCACTGAAAAACCTCGACCCCGTCACAAATATATGTATTTCTCATTGTTATGGGGTTGTAAACTTGTGACAGGGTTGAGTTATTTATATTATTTGATGTAATATGTCCACTTAAACTTTGACAAGCATTATACATCAGAAATTGCACTCACATTTGCAGCAGAAAGACAATGGCCATGCAGATATGTTGTCCCAGAGAGAAGGGGACTGTACGAGACAGAGACTAAACCAAAAATTAAAATTGAAGGCAATATATCCCTTCAAATGTGTTTTAGTCTTCAGCCCTGTCACACCTTGTCACATTAATATATTTGGAAAAAAATAGGGAAGACAATTAAGAATGAAAGCATTTCTTGCTGATTACCATCTGACATGTTTAGGACTAAAACAATAAAATTGTGGTTTTAGTCAAACTTCTAAATTAAAATATTTTTTTACAAAAATAAAGAGACCATAGACACACAATTGAGGTATTTTTAGCTTCAGTCCTATACAAATGTGAAAATTATGATAAATATTACATTTGTTATCATTAAATTGTAATGAGGGACACATGAGCAGTAGATGTTTGTTTTATAACAAGTTCTGTGTAAAATCCTTTTAAACCAATCCCATGTTGTTGAGAAAAAAGGTGTCTAAATCTGAAAAAAAAGGTCTTTAATGCCTGAGGTGGGAAAATATATATATTTTTTTTAATTTATCTTTTTTGGAGGTTTGATATGTGCCCAATAATGTGGGGTATTTAGAAAATGAATTATATGTAGCTGAAAATAAAAAAGTATATTCCAAGTTGAAATGTTACAGAATATGAGTATCTGAGAAGAATGGGTGTAGTTCTTATCTACAGTGTCTAACAGATTTTGATAATGTCAGTTAATCTCATCTTCATTTGTCAGTACAGTAACGCAGCACTAACAAAGTTGCTGTGTTACTCTAATTTGCATTTAATTGAGGGTTAATGCCACTGAACCTCTGGACAGAAGTCTTGTCTGCAGGCAAATTCTCACATGCAAAGGTCTTGTCTGGAGTGATTGTATTTAGATTGCATAATACATCAACCTGTGTGTCTTTTGTTCCACACCTGTGACAACTTCCACCAGTGTGGATTGTAAAGACCACTTGGTCATGGGAGCGATGATGAAGACAGCTGAAACATCGCAGCATTCTCATTTCAGTTGAACTAAATTGTTTAAAAAAAAAATTCTCATTCATGCACACCAGGCTTTTTATGTACAGTAGATCACTGTTTTTTTTCAGCAAGTGGATTTATATAATGATTTATTATATTTGTATTATTTTCTCATTTTTATTCCATCTCCTATCCTGAAAAGTCTTGCAGGATTGACTAAAAATGAGCTCCTAAAACTTACTGCCAGAGTCATGAAGATCAATTCTTCAAACAGTGGTACAAGAGGATGTGGTGCTGGTCATTCAAGAGTCACTCTCAACTTATCTGTCCATAAAGCCTATACAAAATTCAGTCTTCATGTATTTCACAATACTTCAGCATGTTATTCTTATTAAGTGAGGGTCATTTTTTTTAGGATTTTTTTACCCAAGCAAAGTCTCTGAGAACCTGACATCTTGTAATTCTGGAGAAGGTTGCAGTTCTGGAAAATGGTGGCGCTGGAGACTAAATGGTTCTTGATGGTTTTACACCTAATTCTTCACATTCATTCTTAAATCGTTTGCAGTTAACACGTGTCTTTTCTTCTCCACCTGTTTTTTCTGACCCCGCTGTCCCAGTGAGCATTTTGCTGTCCAATGGTCATGTCTTAACTTTGCAATTTCTGTATTGCATTAGTTTTGAATATTGTCTCATGGGGATTCAATCATTTTTGTCTTTTCAGTCTGAGTTAAACCTCTTTTTTGGCTCATTTTATCAGTAAAAGAAAACATGCCTAATAATTCTGCACACCTGAATATAAGGAGTTTTTCACTTCTGGCCTCCATGGACAATTATATATCACTTATAAATGATTAAATACAAAATTAATAGTAGTTATTAAGATTGATGTGGTTTGGAATTGGTAAAATGTGCTTGGAAAAAAATATCATCAGAATATCAATGTGCCTAATAATTATGCACACGGTGTACGCAGGTGCTGGCATTGGCTATTAAAAACCTCTTTCTGTCGACCTCTAACCTTTGCTTCCATCTAGAATTAACAAATACATGAACTTTGTTTTAAATTCTATTGACACCCTGCGGTGCCTTGGCACTAGTGATATGAAAGCAACTGAATATAATACAATTCTTTCTTCTCTAAAGATATTTAAAAGAAGGAAAAACAAACAAAAAAGAATGATCACACTTTATTTTACTGTACTTTAATTTCCTTTGTTCTCAAGTAAAATTGACTCCACCACATGGGGGATTTATTAAAATGTGTGTCAGTGGAATTTTAGCCTTTGAAGCATCCTTTGTGAGCTGTGAGGCAGAGAGAGAATAATTCACTACTATAGCTCCTCTGTGTTTCCTGCTCAAACGCTTATGAAAAAAATGATGAACATGATAAGAATTATCATAAGAGTTATATTAGAGGAAAGTGGAACACTGTGGTGAGATTCATTCAGTTAGGCCTGTAGGATGTGTGTGTGTGTGTGTGTGTGTGTGTGTGTGTCCTGTTGTGGCTGTAAGTCTCTACTCAGACTGTGCCCTAGATAAACTTAGTATCACAACACCACTGCATTATTCACATCTCTTTCTGCATTGTGTCTAACCATCAGAGTGAATAAACCATTTGCCATGACAAGTTCAGCCCTGTCTACATGAGTAGATGAGAACAACTGGGAACAGAGCTAGGCAGAGCAAATTAATAATATAATGAACATCTTGCATTTTCTAAATGGCTCCCCATTCGCATTAGGTTGCTTTGTTACAATGAAAAAGTACTCTGATGCTGCTCTCCTGTTCTGTAGTTGACTACAGTCTTATGCAATGTTTTTTTTTTTTTTAAAAAAAGTGATTATTGGTATATTGATATATGATAATAAAATATTGATAAAATGATCAAAATGTTGATCCATTACTTTATAATAGACCATGAATATAATCACTCTTGCTATGTTTGCAAATGGTAAATGGGTCATGGGCATGACTTTAACAATGATTAACTGACACACACAATTGGTGTGTGTTATTATAGTGATTCTTCATAAAGTAAGCACACATTTTTTCCCATATATATATATGTGTGTGTGTGTGTGAAGAGTTTATTTGCAAAAACGGATAACTCCGTTTTTTTTTTTTTTTATTATGTTATGATGATGTTTTATTGTGTTAGTTAGCTGTATTTTTTTGTTTGATTGAGATTCATTGGAATGCACAATGAAAAAACATGATTTTTGAAAATGGTTAAAAACGGAGTTCTCTGTTTTTTTAAATGAACTCTTTTTCTTCTCTCTCCTATCTCCCTGCCATTAATTTCCAACTTCTCTCTCTGTTATAGGAAATACACTGAAAAAAATATTAATTGAATTTACTAAATATTTTTAAGGTAAGTGGTTGCAATCAATTTATTTTAGCTACATTTAAATAAACAAATTTTGTTGAAAGTTAGTCAACTAAATTTGTTTATTTAAATGTAGCTAAAATAAATTGATTGCAACCACTTACCTTAAAAAAAATTAGTAAATTCAATGAATCATTTTTTTCAGTGTACCCCATTTTTATTTAAAATGGAAATAAAGACCAGTATTGTATATATCCTATCTATTTTAAAGACTTGAGGTTGTGTCCTCGTGTGTTAACAACCTCATCTGGTTCCCAACTGTGTTACTAAATAAACCAACTCTGTCATAATAACATCATTCTTTCATCACTTCACCTATTTAGTCATCTCTGTTGTCATGATTTTGCACTGTAAATAATTAATTATTGAAAAGTGGATATTTGTAGATTTATAAAAAACTGTCAACCTGTTACTTTTTTGCTATAGCTAAATCAGAGTTTAATAAAAAAAAATTTTTTTACATATTGTTATACATAATATATTTTATATATTTTATATTAACATATTGTTATACATAATATTATTATTAATATTAATTCACTCAGTAAATTGTGGTTTGGACACTCAGTTGGTCTACAGCAGGTGGCAGCACGTGCCTAATCCAAACCTACCTAAATCATTGATAATTATGAGGACAGGATATAAAATCAAAACCTCAGTTATTACAATTTCCCCTCAAGCGATTAACATATTACCATTACCAACTAATATACCATATTACCAAAATGCATATTAAGCCATAAGCCACAGAAACATAAATTAAATTTAGGAATGCAAAGCATTGCACATAAAGGCGAAATGCTCTTGATAACCTCAGCTAAGTATCTGTTAAGTATTATTTAAGTGTTAGCTTTGAACGTTTTCAAGTTAACTCATTAGTAAGCGGTTTGTCTTTTACTAGCCGTGGTTTATGAATATTTGTTTCAGTTTATTCTGCGGAGCCCTGATTCCACCAATCAGATCGCAGCGCTCCAAACTTCCCACCAATCAGAGAAGCTCCTGTAACTTCAGCAGCGGTCCGCGTCTGTCTGTAGGTGGTGAAGCCTCGATGGGGACACTTTTGTTTTTATGCTAATATTTTCTTTTACAAACTGCGGCGCTTTTGTCAACGCTCAGGTTTATATTGGGGGGAATGATGGCAACATTTATCTGTGGTTGAGGAAGCTGCCGTGTTTCTGAAGAGCCTCTTGAGATCGTCTAAGCCTCTGCCATGAGTTGTTTGGATGTTATGTATCATCAGAGTTATGGAGCTCATCACTACTTGCCCGCGACATCAGCAGCAGCGGCAGCAGCGGCTTACAAAGCGGCATATTACCACCATCACCATCAGCAGCAGCAACAACAACAACAACAACAGGTAGGTCATATATTAGGGCTGACACACAACTCATGAAGAGATAGAAATACAGTTCTGCTTCAGACATTTCTGCGCTCTTACAGCATCAGCTGTATAAAGGTTACATTCGTAGTCATTATTTGTTAATTCTATTAATATTTTCAATCAAATATTTAAAATGTCTACTTGTTACATATAGATATATACAGGCAAACCAAAAAGTATTCAGACACCAGATATAATTTGTGATATTTTTTTTTACTAGCGGGTGCAGGACACTATAGGCTACTGTAGTTCATTTATGTAAGTGAGGATAGCAAAATAAAGTGAACCGTGACATATTATTACCAAAAATTCTTCATACAGTGGACTACCAGTAAAATTGATTAAAATTTGGGACCAAAAATTATTCAGACACTTTGACCTGACCATGTTTTGCTGAAGTGTTTTTTCTTTAATTGCTATGTGACCTTTTTACACCACAGACTGAACTAAATTAAGCATTGCTTGGCCATACCTTTCTATCAAAGTTATCTGACATCATCAAGATGAATTTGTTCTGACACAGTTTAACTCTGAGTTCTTGTCATATTTTATTCCCATTTTCTAAACTATAGAGAATAAACTGTGATAATGTGAGAAATGTTGAAGGTGTCTGAATAAATTTTGGTTTGACTGTATATATATATATATATATGTAATGAAGTTGGAGTTGCAGTCAACAAGTGTTTAGACCCTGTTTAAAAGCATCTCAGAGTCAGGATGCAGTTCATGAAGCATAGTTTCTTTAACATTTTAGGGTTACACTTTATTTTAAGGTGTCTCTGTTACAGTGTAATAATACATTTAAGTTAGATAAATATTGTACTTACTATATGGTTAGGGTTAGGATTAAGGTTTGTCATAGGGTTACTTGCATGTAATTATGCATAATTTATTGTTATTTTTATAATAGTAAGTACATGTAACAAGGACACCTTAAAATAAAGTGTTACCCATTTTAGTTATTCCTATACTTCCATTTGTAGATTTGATGATTTTATTGTTACTCTAAAAAGTGTAAAATAATAATAATGATATGAGAAGGTGTCTCCAGACTGATTTATTATCTAAATACTACTGTTATCAAATAAAACCGCATGACATTCGATATAGAATTCTTCAAATTCCATGCAGTGAATTACAGCTGAATGTGTTTATACAGTCTCTCGTACGGAAATCTTCAAGGGCGTAAATCAGCGTACCACTAATGTGCCAAGTGTGGGCTCTGGGCCATCGATTCAGAGACAATCCTCAACAATCTATTTTGGTCGAAGACCAGGTGGTGAATGTGTGCTGTTAACCCCTGACCTTCACATTTAACACTATCTGTGTCTTCTAGCAGAAGAAGTTCAGTGCCTACAGCAGGATGCAGGATTCTGAGGAGTTTCCCTCTCCCTGTGGCCAGAGTAAGCAGTCTGGAGCGCTGAAGCCCCGTCCTGAGCCTGAGCTTCCTCGAGAGGAGGAGCAGAGCGCTGGCGAAGAGGAGCGCTGCAAGGAGACGCAGCCCGCCGAGGCCGAGTACTTGAGTGCCAGGTGTGTGGTGTTCACATATTTCCATGGAGACATCGGGGATGTGGTGGACGAGCATTTCTCACGTGCGTTGAGCCAGGCCAGCGCCTTCAGCAATGATGCCAAGACCGGCAGGCTTCACTCTGGAGGACCATGGAAAGGTAGAAGACAGTGTTTTATGGGAATCTACAATATTTCTAATCCTAAAATGCAATAATAGTGCTTATAGATAAATGTAGTTATTAATTGAATTGCACCATTGTTACGTTCAAAATCTTTGGGTCAAATTGACAATTTAATGAATCCAGTCACTCTATTGACATTAATAGTTCTCACACATTGCAAAAAAAAAAAAACGAACATATTTATAAATTTAAAAGTGTATTTAACATTTTTGTGCATTTTATAAACAGTGTTGTAACAATGTTTTAAACATTTTAAGTAGAAAAATTGTGGAAAAGTACTTCTTCTGTGTGCTTTCCTGAAGCTCAAACAGTAAGATCATCCCAAAGCCAAAATTATGGGTCTGTACAAAATGCATGTACAAAATACATACCATTTTTCTGCCTTTAACCATGAAATTTGCAGGTCAAACTAATCCAAAAACAAACATTATAATCATAATTGAAATTTTGTACACACATTCCACAACACATCAGGTTGTCGAAACTTTGCATGCATGCTGATGAATCTAAAAGAGAAAAAATGACAAAATAGCACGAAAAATGATGGTTAAAGAATATCAACTCAACTCAAAAATAGACATTATAGTTCCAGTCCTGGCTTCTGATTGGTCAATATAGCTTCGCTGCTTAGCTAAACACATTCTGTATTTGTGAACTGTTTTTTTTTTTGTCAACATCAAGATTTTGTATTAAAATGTATATAAAACTATATTGAAAAGTGTATATTTTTACATGTTAATCACTTTTTCATGGTATGACAGAATACTACAAAACCATTTAAATCAGCTATCCAAATATTATGGCACTGAGGAGCTAACTGTTTGTTGTGTTTCAGAAGGAAACTCCCACTCCGAGGGTCAACCTTTACCATCGTCCCTGTGGGGTAGCGGCTACCCATCTCAGACCTCCTCTCACCATGACTTCCCCCACGCCGCTGCCTTCCACCCTGCAGACACTGGCCTCTGGAGCAGCCACAGCCTCGCACAGACCGGCCTGCCTCCTCCCTCTGCTCTTACTGACTCTTGGCACTACGGCCTGGGAGCGCAGGGTGGAGCGGGATACCCTCACGTACACGAGATGTACCCTCACATGCACCCCCGGCACCCACACCCGCACTCCCACGCCCACCACGTGCTCCATCACTCCCACAGCCCCGCTCTGGACCCGCGCTTCAGCCCGCTTCTGCTGCCCGGTGTAAGAGCGTCTTGCAGCCCGATGTCCTGCACAGACGGAATCAAAACTGAGCTGGAACCGAGTAGCATCCCGGCACCAAGCTGGCCCGCTTCGTTCCATGGGTCAGTGGACATCTATCATGATACAGGTGAGACAAGATGACAGAACAGATCAGGAATCTGCACGCTTCTACAGCATGGGTATATATGCAGTGTTATGGGTTGTGTAAATTATCATAGTATAGTCATTTTTGTTGGAAATAACCATGTGATTATTGGAAGATTTAGTGAATTAAATACTTTACAGAGTCATCGCGTTCACTATACATTTCAAATGTTTTGGGTCAGTAAGACTAATATAAGTGTTATGCTCAGCAAGGCTACATTTATTTTATAAAAAATACAGTAAAAACTGTAAATTTGTGAAATATTATTACAATTTAAAATAGCAGTTTTTTATTTAAATATATTTTAAAATGTAATTTATTTCTGTGATGCAAAACTGAATTTTCATCATCATTACTCCAGTTTTCAGTGTCACACGATCCTTCAGAAATCATTCTAATATGCTGATTTGATCAAGAAAAAAATTCTTATTAATATCAATGTTGAAAAAAGTTGTGCTGCTTAATATTTTTGTGGAAACCATGATACATTTTTCAGGATTATTTAATGAATATCAAGTTCAAAAGAACCAAATTTATTTGAAATAGAAATCTTTTGTAAGATTATAAATGTCTTTACTGTCAATTCTGAACCAAACTTTTGAACAGTAGTGCATATGACAAATGAATAAGTCTAGCATCAGTGCAAAAACAGCTTCACATTATGAGTTAAAGACACAAAACACTAAAATGAAATGATAGTTGCAACTCATATTGCCTAATAATCCCCTTTAATAACTAGATCTTCCTTGTCTTGATTAGTTTGAAAAATGTCAAACTTTTCACATTGTTCTATAATTTGCTTTTACATCTAAATAATGTAAAGCCAGATTTATATATTTGGATGCATGAAATATCACTACCACATCAGTTATAGGCTAATATTTTTTGGGCAGTATTGGATATGTTAGTCGATGTTGGATACTTGTGCATATTGAATAATTGTGCATCATTATTTTCTCACATAGATTCCTCACAAAATTTTTTTTTTTTTTTACCCTATTTTATGAAACATTTTTAAATAGAATTCAATAACACTTCAGAATTCTTTAGAATTTAATGAACATCATTTTTTTAAATTCTGTACATGTTGTGATGCCTAAATTCATTTTTATATATATTTTATTGGTTTATTTTTAATGTATCCAAAATATCATGAAAATAACAACTCAGCCAGAATTTGAATACTGTTGCATTCCTACTAATATATCTTCTGCTGTATAAATGACATAGCAAAATCTCATCCTGCTGACACGTTTCTGTTTTCCTACATGATAAACCATCATTTAAACCAACGATTTATTTGCTTACCCACAGCGCTTGAGCAAGACAAAGCGAAGGCCAGTGTTTGGTTCTGAGACAGAGAAGCTTCACTGGACTTCATGACTGAGACTGGACCACTTCTGCAGCTGAGGTCCACAGCACTGCGTGTGGATTCCTTCCTCACAGGACTTTCTTGGGAACTATTCAGGGGAACATCAGTCTCTATCAGTGAGACAAGCACAAAAACAGCTTTGGGGAAAACTAGTGTTTTTGTAAAGCATACCAACCTGTCTGAGCTTGTATCCGCTCATGGACAGAGATCCAGATCAGGACGCTTCTGTAAAGAGCTGTGGACCCCAAATGAAGTTTAAGAGGTATATCTCCCTCTTTCTTATGCTTTAGAACTGCGTTTATGTACTTACCACAGGTTCTGTTGAAAGAACTGATTGTATTAGTACAGCAGGCAGAAATGTGTGAGAAAATCTTGACTTACTTTAATATATTTGTCTAGTGACTTTACTGATTGGTGTTTTCTGTTTGTGTTAATAGATTATTTTTGATGTCAAATCGTCTGCCTTCGAGGAATTAGTCATTAGTTTTACTGCTATACATAAACTGCTAAGTTTTATTGGCAAACAATCTGTTTTGTTTGGATGAATTTATTAAATCATTACAGTGTTTACTGTCTCTTTAAATGTTGTTAGTCGTAGTGCTTTATAATTTTGCATTTATTTTAAATCTGTTTACTTTCCCTCATCAATAAGGCATTTGAGAGGTCAGTGACACCAAAACACACTGCGTATGCTGCTCTTGACCAATTTTGGGAAGGAAATAAGGAGAATGCAAAGTCCCAGAAGGGATAGTGTCATTCCATTCACATTTAACTTCATCTCTCGCAAAGCTGCACAATCTGGGACGTGTCATAAATGGAGTTATATTGCAAAAATGTTTATGTGAATGCTCTTAAATGTCAAAAGTCGGTATGCGCTTCCTGTCTGGCGATCCAAGACGACTTGAACAATTGCAGTTAAAACAGACTCCTCTCATCCACTGCAGATACGTCCTAATAGAGGTCCAGATAAACCGAAAGAATGTGGCGATCGGCCCCTCCGTGTATCTTCGACCCAAATCCGCACAAAGAATGCAAAGAGCGTAGAATATGCAGTCTGGTGTGAAATCGAACATTATTTTGGAGAGCTGCAGCTTTAAATATTTTTATACAAGCGCAGTGCCAGATATTGCATTCTATTCGTCGTAAAAGACAGCTGTTGGGCTGGTTGTCCTGTGGCAGTGTGAATGCAGGGTTCGAGAGTGAGATCTCTGACCCTCACATTCCTGCCGCTGCGCTCAGAGCATCAGCAGCTGCTGCACACTGAGGCACAATCAGACACTACTCCATGATACAGTTCTCAAACTCAAAGATTCAATGTACACTTGTGGTGTATGTACTTGCAGATAATATAACATTACTAATTTAAAAGGCCACTGAAGTACACGTTTAAAAAGTACACTGTCTAATTACGTCAAATTAGTTCTACATTAAATTAGATTTTAAATCATTGTTTTAATATTTGTTTGTCATGCTTTAAAGAAGTACACTTATTTTGATGTGCTGACTAACATACTAAAGCACATGTACTTGATTATCATTTTAGCTGTAGTGTGTTATTTGATATATTTAAAGTTAAGACATTTTAAATGTACTATATAGCAACAAATTACAAATATATGTGTGACACAAGTATCGATAATATTTTAGTTTATCATAATTATCGTAATTATGAAATTACACCGAAAAAAAATCAAGTCTTTATTTCAAAATTTCACATTTATTTCAGTGTGTTACTTGCTGTTTCTGATTAATTGGAAAATTTACTAGCAATTTCTGAGTGAAAATTGCTTTATATTTTTTTCAGTGAACTTATGTATGTCAAAAAAGAACTAAATTTCAATGGCATTTAATATAAACTATTATAAATTAATATTAACAAATAATATTAATTAAAATATAAATTTAAACTATATTACATTTCATTAATATGTAATTAAGTGTATTAAAACATTACATCCATTACATTCAGTTTGCAGTTACTACTTTAAAGTATATTAATGTTATTAAGAGTAAGAAATACTTATTATTATTTTTATTATGGTTTTAAAGTTTTGTTTACAGAGCATTTATTGAAAATACTGAAGATGTAAAAAAAAAAGCATTATAAACCAGATGTTTTTAATGATGTTTTTTTAGGAAAACAAATGTACAGGAAAAAAAGAAGGGGGGGGGGGTACAGGATATACCATCATTAGATGTCCCTGAGAGATGAGAGGTCCCCATACGTACTCTAATTAAAAGTAAATACTAAAGTGTAAAGTGTTTTTTTAGTGCTGTCAAACGATTAATCACGATTAATCACATCCAAATTAAAAGTTTTTGTTTACATTATATATGTGTGTGTACTGTGTATATTTATTATGTATATATAAATACACACACATTCATGTATATATTTAAGAAAAAATATGTTACGTTTATATATTAAATATATTTATATATTATAAATTATATGAATATAAATATATACATGTAAATATTTTCAAAATATATGCTGTATGTGTGTGTAATAAATATACACAATGCACACACACACATATATTATGTAAACAAAAACTTTTATTTTGAATGCGATTAATCGTTTGACAGCACTATTTTTTTTAGAAGACTCTAATCCACATATACGTTTTAGAATTTTGTAACAGAACAAACATTTTTTTAAATGAAAATGATGAAAAACAGTGATCTTATCCTTCACAGCAAGAGTCTACTTCTGCTTGATTCATCAATATTCCTCAATGTTTTTGCCCATGTTGAGCATTAAAATAAAATGATGGGTCTTGAATGATGGCTGTAGTGGATGAATAAGCCTGTTCATATCAGACGGGTACACCATCGCTCTGCTTTGCTAATTGCTGTACTTGATTATATAAGTTTTGCGATGGCCCTGTGATCACAGGCAGTCGAGCTCCTCAAGCAGCAGATAAATGAGGAGTAAAGAGACCTGCCAGCTACATTCAGCCGCTCTCCACAAGAGTGACATAAACAGCAGTAAACACACGGCCGCTCTTATGAACATGAAGCTGGCAGAGACAGAGCAGAGAGTGTTCACTGCTAAACTAAACCAGAAACACCATTCATGTGACACTAACTGCAAAGTGACTCTTACAATAAACCAGCGGTGTTTATGATGCCAAAGTCTATTTATCTTAGCAGATTCATCTTAATTTACAGTTTTTAATATTATACCAGGACCAATGTCAGGACTCAACAAAACAGATTTTTTTCTCCCTGTCTGTAGCTCACACTGATTTTTATTATTTTTTTTACTTTGAAACAATTTCCTCTCTGAAATTGCTTGTAAATTTCATAAATAATTGAAAATAAATGGCAATTAATGCACTGAATTAAACATCGAAGTTTGAAGTATAAATACGGAAATAGTATTTTCTTGTAAAATGTGCTGCAATAATCTTAGTTTCATTTACATTTTTGAAAAATTAACTTTTTTACAGTGCAGTCTTTTGCTTATCTGGCAATGTTTTCACTGTCCCCACATTTAAAAATATGAATAAATAAAATATTAAAATAACAAAATATTTTGCAAGTGTCATATGAAATGTATTTATTTGAATGAATGAATGAATGCATGAATGAATAAATTGTTTGCTGTTTCATTTGCAAGGCATAAAAACAAATACATAACCAGCAAAGGTAAAATATAGAGAGGACACAATTTCACAGTTCTGTCAAATTATCTGCTCATTCTTTTTGTTGAACCATTTCATATATGTGACTCTGGACCACAAAACCAGTCATAAGGGTCATTTTTTTCAAATTGAGATTTATACATCATCTGAAAGCTGAATAAATAAGCTTCACATCGACGTATGGTTTGTTAGGATAGGACAATATTTGGCCGATTTGAAATATGCAAAAAAATCTAAATATTGAGAAAATCGCCTTTAAACTTGTCCAAATGAAGTTCTTAGCAATGCATATTACTAATCAAAAATGAAGTTTTGATATATTTACGGAAGTAAATTTACTAAATATCTTCATGGAACACGATATTTACTTAATAATACAATATACGATAATACAATGTATTGCTGGCTATTGCTACAAAAATACCCGTGCTACTCAAGACTGGTTTTGTGCTCCAGGGTCACACATTTTGACCTCTCTGTTTAGTTAGTTACTGTATACTTCTCTAATATACTAATAATATTTAGGGTTGACGTGGTTAAAAGATACATATAAACAAATAATTTACATGAAATTGGAAATGAAATCATTTAAAAGTATTTATTTATTTATTGTTACTTTTTTTTATCTGTTTGTCATGAGTGACCAAAAACATCACAATCTATTTCAGCTAAAACTTGTAAAGTCCTCAGCACTTCTCAGATGGGCTTCTGTGCTCGGGACTAAGAGGTGAAGATGGCTCTTGCTGTCTCAGCGGTGTACGAGGAAGCTGAGTTTGCTCCGCAGGCTCTGTCCCTCCTTCAGGAAACCGTCCATTGGAGAGACGGAGCCCTGCCTGCAGGAGCACCAGACTGCAGCCCTCACATTAGCATGGGATGCACTTCTATGCTAATTCCTGTCAGCGCTCCACGGCACCCCTCCGAGATGCTACAGCCACTTCAAACCAGGCCACTGATACAGGACAGGGTCTAATCCAAATATGACTTCATTGAAATCTGAAAGTTTGCATTAAAAAAATGCTGTTTAAAATGAAGACAACTTGTATTGTAACAATTTATGGTTTTCAAACAGAAGTTAATGTGATGAACTTTAACGACACCTGTGTGAACTTGAGGAGAACTGACACACATCCACTACAAATCACCAAAACACAAGATTAAAATGAATGAATTTTGTTTGCAGGTCACATATTGTTTGATATTTTGTTGTCTAGAGAGTGTCATGTCCATATGTCCGAATAAGTTTTGGGGTCACTATATGTAATTGACATTCATGACATTTGTAGCAAAGTCAAAATGAATCTAATTATATACCCAAGACACTCTTAAAAAGACCTTTTTTCTTTCATACTTGTAAGTTATACGTCCAAGTGCTGAAGTAAGTCTATGAATTAATTCTTTTCATTACAGCTCAGAATCTGCCAATCAGCTCAAATTCTTCCTTTAAAGTCAGTGAAATGAGATGAATGGCTTGACTGTGTGTCAAACAAAAGCCCTGTGCGCAAAGACTGGAGGGTCACGCCAATTCACCCCAGGAGTCTGAAAAAGGCCAGATAAAGCTCTCGAGTCACATTTTATTATGATTCTTTTGCCGCTTTAATTGATCAAACTGTCACACAGACTGTTAACACAGCTATACTTTCCTAAAGCTACATTTTCAGTTGTTAATTATCATTCTGCCCATTTAAAACTAAGAACAAGTTCATTGAATGACTGCATATGATGCTGCCTTATTTATGGACTGAACAAATTACAGAAGTTTAACATGTTCAGAGTTATGTTTAAATATTTCTATGTATTTGCAAATCATTCATTTCAATTTGTGAGACAGCGTTGACTATTCATGCTTGTGACAGAAAGTACTAACTATAAAAAATATAATACATTTTGTCTTAATAATTAAATTTTACTTTTTAATGTCAAAATAGGGACTGTAAAACCTTATGCATGAATAAAAGAGGTAAATTTCTAAAATTACAATTTTCTTTCTGGCAGGACATAGTAATATGAAGAAAAGAAAAGATAAAAGATACATATTTATATTTTTGTTTTTAATATATGTATCAATATATATGAAGTCTTGAGCTATTATCTGAAGAGAAAATGAAAGTATTATTTTAATAAAATAAAAAATGTGCATTCTAGTGACCATCTATGATTCATTACTGTTTTTAAAACTATTGCCATATAAATGGAAAATCAGCACTAAATCTCATTATAAAAATTCCATAATTTCTCAAACAAAAAAAATATTTTGATGAAATAAAATAGATAAAAGATAAAATAACCTAGTGAAAAATAATTTTAAATAATTTATTTAAAATACATTTATTTCATACTAAGTATACTTCAAATCCATTAACATATTTATTGACAGAACACTTAAGACTTGCTGATATAAAATTATAATTAATCTTTATTTGGAGTATTTCTTTATTCCACAATGCACATTTCTTAATAATAAGCCTAAAATGTGTTTTAATGCCACTGTTGATGAGGATTATATGATCTTTGAATAATATTGGTCTTTAAATGCAAGATATATAAAGCGCACAATTAAAGTGCATTATGTACAAAATTAGTTGTTCCAATTTAGCAGACGTTACATATACCAGTTATGTATACAAGTACAATTGCAGGGTATTTTTACTAAGTACATAAATATGTAATGTATTTGTAGTATACATAGCACAAAATAAATGTTTTTCGAATACATTTTAGTATTTTTTTCACTGGGGTCACTAGGGTCACTTCTGTTCAGAACATTTATAGTGATCATCTGTAAATTATTTAAAAGAAGAAATTTGCTGTTGCTATTGGCATATAAAATTGTGGATTTTTTCTTCTTATCATAAAAAGTCCATAATTTCTCGGATCAGCTTGTACTGAAGTATTTTGAGGAAACAGACAGATTAAATGGTCAAAGTGTCGAATCCGGAAAACGAATCTCTTTTTTTGTGCTTAATGCAAGATAAACACATGAAAAGCACAGTGTCAAATACCCAAGTCCCAGTAAGAGAGGGTGAGCCTGCAGAGGGGCTTGACTTCTCGCCCCTGGAGTGCTGAGCTGTCAAAACAGAGCTTTCTTCCTCGTCTCTCAGGCACATTCCTGCGTAATTGAGCTGATGATTAGTCTAACAATCACCAACACAATGCCAGCTGCCAGGATCTGAAACTGCCTAAATACAGGCATCCCGGTTTGACCGGGCTCGTTTGGCAGCGCTCTGTTTGTTCAGTGGGCTTGAGGAGCATATGGCAATCATAAAGACCAAATATGATCTGATCTCTCACATCCACATGCCAATAACTCTTTCAAATTGACAGATACATTTTGAATAATTTACTTTCCTCATGCAAGCCAGCAGATATAAAATGCTTCCCTCTGGCTCTGTTTGGATGTTAAGGGCAGGGTCCATTTTCTCCAGCCATCATGTCAACAGCCTCCTAAGTTGAATTAAATGGAGCGTGGTGCTTGAATTAAACTGCTTATGTCCTCAGATTGGAGCTCTTGCTTGTTTTTAGCGCCACCTGACCATTGAGTGAAAACAGGCTGCTCAATGGTGTAGAGCAAACTATGTGATTGGTGCTGTTCTGAATCTTTATATTAGACTTGCATTTGCCATTTTAGAAGGATTTGTAAATGATGTTCAGAGAATTTCTAATTCTGAATTGATTGAACTGTGTTTTGTACACACATCTGACCTTATATCATACTTCTGGACATTCATGTACACTTTTAAAAATTAAGGTTCCAAAAGAAGCTTGTAGTGATGCAATAGAAGCACCATTTTTGGTTCCCCAAATAACCTTTCAGTGAACAGGTCTTAAAAGAACCCTTTTTTTATCTACCTTTTTGACCAATGGAAAGTTTCCACATTCCAAATTCGTTATAGAATCTTAGATGCCAATATAGAACCTTTAATATGTAATGTGTGCATATGTACAGTGGGGTCCAAAAGCCTACCTGTCCATGGTTGGGACCCACCTATTCAAAAGCATGAAGAGTGTTTATATACAGTACATGTGGCATGCGCTTGCAGAAAAATGCATATTTGCACAGCACTGTTAAATTAGTGGTGTGAACATGTGGTCTGCAGAAATGTCGGCAGCTGGCGTGCCAGTAAATCAAAGTGAAACACAGAGCTAATACATGGGCTAAAGTCGACACTGATGAGTGTTTAAAATCAGCCTTTAGGAATATCCCATCAACATTTCTGCTCAGTCCACCTGCAGAGCGCATGCCCACCCACAGTGTAATGAGAGTGCATACCTCGCACTTAATGACAGTTTAGTTTCCTCCCTATTTCACACTGTGCAATAAAACCTAATGATGTTATCAAATATTTAACACCTGATAGTGGCCGAATGCTATTTAATATGCAAAAACTATATGAAGATGGTTCATCCATACTGCATTTAAAATGTCAACAAAAGATTGTGTGTTGGAATGCATGAATTATATATTATATAGTGGAGCTAAAGAGTCACATTCTTGGATGTATATCTAATAATAGTGGTTTGGAGATTAATGAGATGATTTCAGCTGAAGTGATTTTACAGAACTCTATTACTGTGTCCTGAAGTCCTTATAGAGTAACCTAGGGTTAAGTGTCACACACTTTTGGGCTTTGAACCTACAACTTTCTAGTCTTTAACCTCTATGGTACATTATGGAAACTTGACAAATGATCATTTCAATAACAAATGCATAAACAATTCAGTAACACTTTATTTTAATAGTCCATTTAAGATTCTTCTAACTATAAGTAACTTTGCAACTACATGTCAACTACTAGTCATTAGAGTGTTAGTAGACTTGACATTTCGTGAAGCGGACTATCAACATAAAGTGTAACTATCATTTTTGGAAAAGATGTTTACACAGACTTTTAATGACTTTTCACAGCCCTGTAGTAAACCTCAGCATATTAGGTTTCTGACAGGAATGAAAATGAGTCTGTGAGGGATAGAAGTACAGTTTGTCCAATCGATTGTTCTGTTGTTTAACATACTGATAGTTCAGCTGAAGAACGTCTTTCCAAAAGATATTCAATAGACAAACACTCCTAAACAGTTTTGAAAGTTTTAAACAGTTTTAAAATGTAATGTGATCATAAAGTGCATGCCACTGTAAAGACAGTAAGTCTCTCTCTCACACCCTGGTTTTCATCCAAATCAAATTCAATACAGTGTTTATCCTGAAAAGGTTTATATACAAAAAAAGAGTAGTAGCCTAAACACATGTTCTTCATTTATTTTTATATAATAAAAAACAATGACACAATGCATAATATGTATCTTTAACTGTACATTGTCATGAATAAATAGTCAGTATCTACACTAATCTTACGGTTGATTGAGAGCTGTATGTATTGGAGTCACTATAAAGAGCCGATCCATTAGTCATTGGATTTAAGTCATTGGTTCAGAAATCAGACTAGCTGGTTGCGCAGATATATTTTTGATTATTTACAAAGAACTGACTCATAAGAGTCATTCATTTGGATTTTACAACATTAGTTGTGCTGAATGTTTTCAATTCACTAAAAATCAAAAGAATAATTTTAGAATCAGGCCACACTGTGGTCATACTGTCTGTTTTGTGCTGTATTAAGCAGTAAACTCTGTCAGAGTAGTTTAGTATGGTACTTTAATGGAAATTTAATGGAACCAAATATCATTTGTTTCTGATTTTTTTTTCTCGATTCCCATCCATGACTGTACGCTGTTGCTGCATGATTGCCTAGACTGCTCTAAAACATTTTAATGAAATAGCCGGCATTAAGAGCAAACAGCCACTTGAAATTATTTTAAAGCTGAATAAACTTATAGCAAGTAACCATCTTGACCCCAGTCTAAATAAGATCTCATTTATGTCTTCAAATCTTATACTCTCTAGGATGCACAAAGACAGATGAGAAAATTGAATTTTTTTAATCTAGTATAATAATCAGTTTTATCTCAAGTATGAAGACCAATAAGAGTACATTCAGAAAACAAACTGGCTACATTTAGTGAAATATACAGTAATTAAATCACAGACCTGGCAGCTGTGACCCAACTTGAACACAAGAGGAACATAATGGAAAGAAGAGTATGAGGGAGTCTGAAGGAGGCATCAGGCAGAAGACAGGTTCCCCACCCCTCACATTCTGCATTCTCACCAGGACACAGAAAACACTATTCTCATTCCCTTCCTCTGGGACACTTCCTAACTTTCGTGCTATGGTGGAAATACTATTGTTCAGAATTAACAACACTGAGAGCTCTCAGAATCAATTCAGTGTAAACACAAGAGGCTCCACATTTAATGGGTTCATATAATATTTTTCCACTTAGATCCACTTATAATGTTAGTAGAGTTTCTTAGTGCCACAAAAAGTCATACTTTAGTTCTAACCATAACCATTTTCCACCTTTTCTCTAAAACTGAATTGAACAGTCCTTAATAAAACATCCTGTTTGCATGTTAAATTGTCAACTGCACGCTTTCTGAGCAATTTCTGCTCACACACAAGCTTCAGGTTTGTCATTAAATATAGCTGTAACAGCCCCATCCTTCAATACACTGCAACATATTCTACTGTACATTGTGGCATATTCATAAAACAGTCTGTGCTGAAATGTGTTTCTGTAGGTCAAACTGTGGAGAATAGTGCTGGTACAAGGTCATGGGTTCAATTCCCAGGAAATGCATGAGTTAATTAAAGCCATTGTAAGTTGCTATGTGTAAATGTGCAGCTCATACCGTTAAGATCGTTGGTTTTATTGCAAAGACCAGTAGTTTAATTGCTTATAATGTTGGGATCCTTCCAAAGAATATACAGAGCGGTAGGTGCTACACAGACCTGAAACGGCACATATTTAACATATTTAGTCCTTATGTCTTCTGGTGTTTAGGAATAATATAATCTATCCTGCCCAATAGTCATTACTTTAGTGTAAATTTGTGTTTAAATATATTCATGTGACATCAGAAAGTTACTATTAATTCAAATAAATGCTAGCGAGGAAGGTTTGAGTTCTGAAGTTACAATATGTTTTCTTCATTTCATCAACAGATATTTTGACTCCTAATTACCTGTGTACCCTTTAACAAAAAAAAAAAAACTTACGAATCTTGCTCCTGAAAGAATGGTGAATAAGTCTTTCCCTAAAAACATTTATTAATCTTTTATATACTTGCAAGTTCATCTCATTCTAGTGCATTTAAAATGCATGACCAGTCCAAAACATGTTATTCCAAACCCTATCCATCTTATCCTTGTCACAAGTGTGAATACTATGTTGGAAATACGAGTAGGGCTCTAGAGTCCAATACAAAGTCTCCTCCTGCAAAACTCTGTCTAAACCTTTCAGCTATAAACATTCCGGTTCCCGCCATGAAGAGCCAGACCGCAGGGCTGTGGTGTCTAATTTGAACACAGACACACAGTAAGAGTTATTCACCCAAATATCTGAGCTCTGGCCCCTGGCCAGATAGAGAAAGTCTGGACATGGTCAGTGCTTATAAGCTTTAAGAGAGGGATTCCTATTTCCTCCCCAGAGCTGAAGACCAAACATTTTCATTAGTGGTGCTAATCACTGAGACTCAAGGTCATCTGATGAGAGGGAGAGATTCATTAGAAGGCCTGCTCCCGTTCGCAGACTGGCACCTCTGTTTCTTTTGCTCATGACTAAACTCTCTGTGGTCTGCTGATGGATGAATTGAGCAGGTGGAATCCAGTCTACAATGTAGCAGAGTTGATTCTTCAACAGGTTTATTCTCTCATTCACTCTATCTTGACTCCACAGCCTGGATATTTCAATCTTCTTTGTCTGTCTAAAATCTAACCATCTCCTCTTATCCCAAACAAGGATAGGTTTTATATGTAATTTCTGAGCTACTAGTGGCCCCAAACCAAATTGCAGTCTGTTTAAGCAGCTTGACTGAGCTGGACATAACAACGATGGCTCAACCACCTCTGAAAGTTTAATATGTACCAGTTTATCAGATTGAAGAACTTTCTATCTGTAAGTATTCCCATTATTAATGGCAGTTAGTAGTTATAGAATCGGGAATCTGACGGGGTCAAGGTTTGTCTTGTTCGAAATGTCCTGTTTGCCCCTGACTTTCTTCTGTGGAACACAAATGAAGATTGCTGGGTCTCTTTAAGACTAAAGCGATGCTTTAGGAGTGCAAGAGTTGGGTTCTGCAAGTAAAAAATCCCATTCATTTTCTCAATGAGTGAATTGATATTTAACATGAATTTATAAACCTTTAAAGACAGACCTACCATGAACTGTGAGGTTGATAATCAATGGTATATATTTTAGTTTAAGCCATCAGCTTGCATAATTGCAATGTTTTTTTGCTTTTTTAATAATCGTGTTTAATAGTGAATTTCCTGGTGAAAAAAACTACATTACCCATGTTTCTGCAGAGAAATATTCACCAGTGTTGGGGGTGATGCATTACAAGTTAGTTATGTAATCAGATTACTTTTTGTCAAGTACCTAAAGTAATGCATAACTTTTAAATTTACAGCAAAATATCTAAGTTACTTTTTCAAAGAAGTAATGCAAGTTACTTTGTTTTCCCATGTATTCACTGACAGCTCTCCTGTCTGTGTTGACAGAAATTGGGAGTGAGGTGCAGAGGCAAAGGCACTTTCTATAGCCTGAGGCTTATTCATTTCACTTTTGGTGTAAAAGGGCCTTTACAATTGCCAAAAATATAATTTTGGGGGGTTTTGTTATTTAAAAAAATAAGCAAGGCAAGCACAGGTGACAACAAGTAACGCAACAGTAATGTAATGCATTACTTTCCGTAAAAAGTAACTAAGTAACGCAATTAGTTATTTTTTTATGAAGTAACACAATAGTGTAATGGTTTTAAAAGTAACTTTCCCCAACACGACAAGCAAATCACACCAAAAAGCTCGTTAGTGCCCACCAACTCCAATGAAGCATTTTGTACAGTATGTATATGCATGTTTTGCAATAAACTACGATATATTGTTTCTATATATAATTAATAATTCTATTTTTAATTTGATTATGTCATTTGCAATGCTTCATGGTATTGTAGCTCCTTCCCTCGTTAAAGTCGTTAAATACACAATCTTGTACCTTTGTGATATTGTCCAACTATTAAAAAGTTTTTTGCTTCAAATCAAAGTTTGTAATCTTCAAACAGTCCAATAGTAGAGAGTGCATCATGGGAACAATGTAAAGTCAAGGTGCTCTATGGTCCAGGCTTTGTTATAATCCATCAAAGAAAACTTTTTGCATGGGCCAAAACGCGTTGGAGAGTATGTAGCCTGATAATAAATGCTTTTTAATCTGAAAGAGTGCCATGGTCATCCTAAATTTTTCTTTCAAAGTTTGTAATGTTGTGATTGACCTCGTAGCCGGATGTTTTGCTCATGACTTATAATTCTTTAACAAAGGCTTTTTTAAAATCCCTATGGGAAATATTAATTAGACAAATACTTCCAGAAACAAGGCCACTCTTGCACTCTATAGAGATTCAGTTATATGCTCCTTCACACAACATGGCTAATCAGGTAGCACATGGTTTGCTTTTCCTATGAATGACAAGTCCTCGATATGTGAGATGTGCTGAGCAAAATTTACTTCATTTTTCAAATGACCAATTTTGCATGGGAGCATGATTTACCATGAGAGAAGCACTACACGACTTTTCTCTAGTGCGTTTTCCATCTTAGCCAGAGGCACTTAACTGAGTTTGTGAGCAAAGCATGAGCCCTGTTAGCTAATGAAAGGCAGCGCTCAGCCAAGGGCTAGAATAACAGAGCAGAGCATATGCATAGCTAAAATATTTCTCCACTTTAATAAGAGATTAGTAGGCACCCTCCACCTGTTTCTAGGGTTCAGGCGCTTGGCAACCGGTAGAGTGGGCTCAGCAAGAGAGTGCAGCCCCTACATCTGTTTGGCACGTTGTGCTTTTCAATCACAGTGCCAGGACACAAGCTTCTCATGCTCACAGTGAGATCACTGTGTTCTCCAGGGCCCAAACCGGCCCTCAACAACCACCGCAGCAAAGTAAACAAACTCAGGGGAATGTAAATTCACAACACCACCATGTATTTAAAATCTACTTACATGAGCCAATTCCATTGTTGGCTGAAAAGGAAAAACAACTGTCACAGGCTGGTGAGATATGAATGATACTGTAGACAGTGGTCAAAATTAACCTGCCAATTGTGGGTGGAATTAGAACATTTACAGTTCAGAAATATTCCATTTTTATTCATTTAAGATTAGAGTTCATGTTCTATGACAATGGGATTATTTAATCGTTTTTTTTCCATGTATATTTATGACACACTCAGGTCACAGTTTTGGGGCCCGTGATTTTAAGCAATAGTACAGTGGCCGAGAGAGCTCAATGCGCTGCAAATTTAAAAACACATGCAAATAGAAAAAAACATCATCAATTTTACAACACACATGCTGCAAATACTTACAACACAAACAAAATAAAGAAACGTGCTGCAAAAACAGAAACGTGCTGCAAATAGGCACAGACATCGGAAATGTTTAAGGAAACCACAAAGTGACTAACACAATGTTTGCTCTGAAAGGTGAGGTTTTTGTTTATTTTAACATCCTGATCATATTATTCCTTAGCTTTTCTTTTCTTTTTTTTTCTTTTTTGATATTATTAGCCTAAATAAAGAAATACACAATTACTGTAACTGTGAAAGGTTATGTAAGCTGGTTAACTTACTTTTACAACTTCCCTTACAAAAATTAACAATTAGCCTATGGTTTTACTATTAAAATTAATTAATTAATAAATACATTTATTATATAAAATGTAAATACAAACAAAAAATGGTTACTATAGTTAAACCATGGTAAGCATGCACAAATTAACCATGGATTTACTACACTAACCATAGTTTTGTCATGACAACTCTCAGAGTGATTTGCATGGCAATGTAAATGACAATGTTAATGTACAGTATCTCACAAAAGTGAGTACACCCCTCACATTTCAGCAATCAATTTAGTATATCTTTTCAAGGGAAAATACTATAGAAATTAAACTTGGATATATTTTACAGTAGTCAATGTGCAACTTGTATAGCAGTAAAGATTTACTGTCCTCTGAAAATAACTCAACATACAGCCATTATTGTCAAAAAAGCTGGCAACAAAACTGAGTACGCCCTAAGTGTAAACAGCTATACATCGTTTAACCATGCAAAGCCACACGTCCCATTCATCATGTTCATGGTTTTTGTCTGCTTGACAGGACCATACAAATTTGTGTATCTTGTTTTAGAGCAGTTAAAATTTGGTTCTTTGAGTACAATTCTCTCATACTGACCACTGGATGTTCAACATGGAACCTCATGACAAAGAACTCTCTGAGGATTTGAGAATTAGAATTGTTGCTCTCCACAAAGATGGCCTAGGCTATAAGAAGTTTGGTAACAGCCTGGAACTGAGTTACAGTACATTGTCCAGGGTCATACAGAGGTTTTCCAAGACGGGTTTCACTCGGAACAGGCCTCGCAAGGGTCGATCAAAGAAGTTGAGTCCTTGTGCTGTGCATCAGGTGCAGAAGCTGGCTTTAAAAAACAGACGCTTGAGTGCTGCCAGCATTGCTTTAGTTTAGAGGTTGCAGAAGTGGAAGGTCTGCTTGTCAGTGCTCAGACCATACGCCACACACTGCAACAAGTCGATTTGCATGGGCGTCGTCCCAGAAGGAAGCCTCTTCTGAAGCTGGCTCACAAAAAAGCCTGCAAACAGTTTGCTGAAGACTACCTGGCCAAGAGCATGAATTACTGGAACCATGTCCTGTGGTCTGATGAGTCTAAGGTAAACTTGTTTGACTCAGATGGTGTCCAGCATGTGTGGCGACGCCCTGGTGAGGAGTACCAAGAAAATTGTGCCTTGCCTACAGTCAAGCATGGTGGTGGTAGCATCATGGTCTGGGGCTGCATGACTACTGCTGGTACTGGGGAGCTGTGGTTCATTGAGGGAAACATGGACTCCAACATGTACTGTGACATTCTGAAGCAGAAGATGATGCCCTCCCTTCAGAAACTGTTTTCCAACATAACAACCACCCCAAACACACCACCAAGATGACAACTGCCTTGCTAACGAAGCTGATGGTGATGGTGATGGAGTGGCCAAGTATGTCTTCAGACCTGAACCCTATTGAGCACATGTGGGGCATCCTCAAGCGGAAGGTGGAGAAGCACCATGTGTCTAACATCCAGCAGCTCCGTGATGTCATTATGGAGGAGTGGAAGAGGATGCCAGCAACAACCTGTGCAGCTCTGGTGAATTCCATGCCCAGGAGGATTAAGGCAGTGCTAGATAACAATGGTGCCCCTACAAAATATGGACACTTTGGACACAGTTTTGACATGTTCACTTAGGGTGTACTCATTTTTGTTGCCAGTTATTTGGACAATAATGGTTAAAAGTTGAGTTATATTTAGAGGACAGTAATTTTGTACTTCTATACAAGCTGCACATTGACTACTCTAAAATATATCCAAGTTTCATTTCTGCAGTATTGTCCCTTGAGAAATTATACTAAAATTTTTGCTGAAATGTGAGGGGTGTACTCACTTTTGTGCAATACTGTATTTGGTCTTGGCGGAATAGATCTGCTATGCTGCTGTGGCAGAGCAAGTACCGAGACTTGCTACTGCCAATACATCCACAACATGCTGCTGTGAGCATGTAAGAAATACTGCTGCTGCAAATATAACATACATTAAATAACTCCCATATAGCATGCATGAATCACCTCGTAGCAGATGGAGCTGGGGAAGGGGGAGGGTTTCTGAAGCACGTAAACTGCTACAGCAAGCACTAGTCATATATTTGAATGTTGAGCAGTGCGCTCATTGGCTACCGATACAGGAGAGAGCCAATCAGCTGTGCCATGTGATAATGATGTCATTAGGTCAGATTGAGTTAGACCTATCGGACTGCGCCATCTAGAGTTTCATGCCAGAACTCTGTATTTTAGCCATGGTATTTATACAACTAGTTATACAAATGGTAATCAATATTCAATTCAATTAAATTCAAGTTTATTTGTATAGCGCTTTTTACGATACAATCGTTGCAAAGCGCTTTACAGGAAATTAAGTTTCTACAATATATTTATACATTGTAGAAACTTAATATATTAACATATGGCAAAATTTGTTAATTCTGTATGTTGTTGGGGGATCAGAGGTTGACATCCTCTGAGGTCCTCTGAGGGGTTGGCATCATCTCTTCTGTGGTGTTCGGTCATCTCAGATCATTTAAGGGCTGGATCCAAACTGAAGCTTTTGTAATTCCTAGTTACCACGGGATGTTAATCCCATGGCAGAAACAGAGAAACAAAGAGACATAATTAGCTTAGCTGTTGTTCCATCCAAGCAAAAATTATTTGTTCAACCCAAGCTAAAGAATAATAATGTGCGTTTGATCAGATATAACTGCAGTACAAGATTATGAGATGCATTATATGAATGCATTATGTGAATGCTTGGCTAAAGAGATGTGTATTTAATCTAGATTTAAACAGAGAGAGTGTGTTTGAACCCCGAACGTTATCAGGAAGGCTATTCCAGAGTTTGGGAGCCAAATATGAAAAAGCTCTACCTCCTTTAGTGGACTTTGCTATTCTAGGTACTATCAAGAGTCCAGAGTTTTGCGACCTTAGGGAGCTTGATGGATTGTAGCGAGGTAGAAGACTAGTTAGGTACGCAGGAGCTAAACCATTTAGGGCCTTATAGGCAAGTAATAATATTTTGTAACTGATACGGAACTTAATAGGTAGCCAGTGCAGAGACTGTAAAATTGGGGTAATATGATCATATTTTCTTGACCTGGTAAGGACTCTAGCCGCTGCATTTTGGACTACCTGTAGCTTGTTTATTGAAGATGCAGGACAACCACCTAGCAGTGCATTACAATAGTCCAGTCTAGAGGTCATGAATGCATGAACTAGCTGTTCTGCATCAGAAACAGGTAACATGTTCCGTAGCTTGGCAATGTTTCTAAGATGGAAGAATGCTGTTTTTGTAACATTGGAAATATGTTTTTCAAAAGACAAGTTGCTGTCTGATATAACACCCAGATTTTTGACTGTAGAGGAAGTAACAGGACATCCGACTAGTTGCAAATTGTAATCCAAGAGATTCTGTGTACTGTTTTTTGGTCCAATAAGTAATATCTCTGTCTTATCTGAATTTAATAGGAGAAAATGATTGGTCATCCAATCTTTTACATTTTTAACACACTCAGTTAACTTAGATAATTTAGAAGTTTCATCTGGTCTTGTTGAGATATATAGTTGAGTATCATCAGCATAGCAATGGAAACTAATCCCATATTTTCTAATAATATTACCAAGGGGCAACATGTATATTGAAAATAGCAGAAGACCTAGGACAGATCCTTGTGGTACTCCATACTTTACTGGTGATAATTGAGATGACTCCCCGTTTAAATAAACAAAGTGGTAGCGATCGGATAGGTAGGATCTAAATTCTTAAAGCCTGCCCTTGAATACCCGTATAGTTTTGTAATCGATCTGTGAGTATGTCATGATCTATAGTGTTGAACGCAGCACTAAGATCAAGTAAAACTAGCAATGAGATGCAGCCTTGGTCTGACGCAAGAAGCAAGTAATTTGTAATCTTAACAAGTGCAGTTTCTGTGCTATGGCAGGGCCTGAAACCTGACTGAAATTCTTCACAGAGATCATTTTTTTGCAAGAAGGAGCACAATTGAGCAGACACAACTTTTTCTAAAATTTTAGACATAAACGGAAGATTTGAGATGGGTCTGTTATTTGCCAGTTCACTAGGATCTAGTTGTGGTTTCTTAATAAGAGGCTTAATAATTGCCAGCTTGAATGGTTTTGGGAAGTGACCTAAAGATAACGATGAGTTAATAATATTGAGAATATTATTAACTCAATATTTAATATTAAGAAATTCATAAAATCATTACTATTAAACTGTGAGGGAATATTTAGATCAGGTGATGTCTGGTTATTTGTTAATCTAGCCACTGTGCTAAATAAAAACCTTGGATTATTTTGGTTATTATCTATGAGTTTGCGGATATGCTCGGTCCTGGCAGCTTTTAGAGCCTGTCTATAGCTGGACATACTGTTTTTCCACGCAATTCTAAAAACTTCCAAGTTAGTTTTTCTCCATTTGCGCTCAACATTACAAGTTTTTTTCTTGAGAGAATGGGTATAACTCTTGTACCATGGCGCAGCACATTTTTCTCTAACCTTTTTTAATTTGATGGGGGCAACAGTTTCTAATGTATTAGAGAAGATAGTGCCCATGTTGCTAGTCATTTTGTCTAGTTCATTTGTATTTATGGGTACACAGAGCAGCTAAGATAAATCAGGCAGGTTATTTGTGAATCTGTCTTTAGTGGCTGGAACAATAGTTCTGCCTGGACGATAACGTGGGGCCCTACAGTTAATATCAGTAATACGCAGCATGCACGATACAAGGAAATGGTCAGTAACATCATCACTTTGAGGTATGATATCTATATCAGTAAGATCAATTCCATGCAATATAATTAAATATAGCGTGTGATTATAACAATGAGTGGGCCCGGTGACGTTTTGCTTGACTCCAAAAGAGTCAAAGCAATATGCCAAAACAAAAAAAAAACATGGTTAATTTTTGTTTTGTTGTGGTAATTTTGTTGTGGTCTGTGATACATGCACATTTCGTTATTTGTTTGTGTTGTGAGGTTTTGCAGTGTGTTTTTGTAATAGGCTGTGTTGCGAGTATTTGCAGCACATGTGCTGTCAAACTGATGAAGATGTATTCTTAATTTGCAGGTGTTTTTTCAATTTGCATGTGTTTTCTGAATTTGCAGTGTACCGCACAATAGCCACTGTACAATAGCCCTGGTCTTAATGTGAGGAGCATTTTGCATATACTGCATGTCACCACATGGAGAAAAAAATGCTGATGACGTGCAAGTCGTGACAGATGTTTTCTTTATTAGACAGTTTGTATGTCTAAGATTTGCATCATGCATGTTACTTACATCAGCAAGTGTCAGATTATTGTTCATACTTAAACCAGATACCCTAATGATGCAGCTCCACCATCAACAACAGACAAATAAATCCATTTACTCACCAAAGCCATTTTACTCACATTTGGACTGATAATTGATGGTTTTGGGGAAGTCGAGGGCGTATGCCATAAAATAAAAGCCCATGTACATGTAAAATTTAAGACAATACTTGACATGGGAGTTTAGGATAGACAGGATTGCCAGACAGGCATCTGAAATCACTTAGAGGTTGTGGCTGAGCAGCACCGAGGTATGTAGCAGCCAGAGGAATGCATTGACTTTGACTGCACTCTCTCACATAAACCAAACACATGTCATGACTAAACACAGGTAAGAAGGAAAAGTGCACCAGCCAGAGCTCCACTGTAATGTGCCGGCCAGTCATTCATCATAGGCCTGTAATATGCAGCCCAGTCATTCATCACTAGCTTCCTTAAGACCTCCGAGGGAAAGAGGCTGAGACCATTGCCCAGGACATGCAGGATTACAGCAGCTTTAAGGTACAAGCAGCATGACAAATAAATTAAACCCAGCAGAACATATATCTCATTCAGATGGCAATGACATGAACTATCGGCATGAATGGCTTCACCTGTTGATGGACCGTTTTACTGGAATAAGTCAGCACTACTCACATTTCACTATGTTGAATATAAAAAAAGGCATTAGAGTACAGTCAGTCAACCCTTACAGTGACCAATTTCTAAATGTAAGATATTGTGTCGTATTCTTAGTACACCCAAAAATGTATATTTGGTTATACTTATTTCACAGTATGTATACTTACAGTGTACTTACCTAAGAAAGTACTGGGTAGTATAAGGTAACTTCATGGGTTAAGGTTAGGTTTAGGGGTAGATTCAGGGTTAGTACCTAGTTATTACACAATTATTGTAATCGCTATAATAAATACATACTGTAGTATGTACACGCCGAACAGGACTGTAAAATAAAGTGACATTAAATAATCTGTCATAATTTACATTTGTATTCCATACAACCAAAGTTAATGGGGATTTATGCTGTCAAGATCCAAAATAACAAAAGAGCACCTTAAAAAGTGGACTTGTAACATTACTTGTGCTATATTCTATAACTTGGAATATGACTCATGGAAAAAGACAGTCATAGAGTTTTTGATTGACATGAAGGTAAGTGAATGATGTCAGATTTTTCATTTTTGGGTTAACTTTTCGTTTAATAAAACACGATGGGAGAGGTAGAGTGTCCGTGTCAGTGCTGTGTTGGGGGGTGTTCTCTTATCCTCCCCTTGTCATTGACCAGCTGGTTTCTGACGGCCCCCTGTAGATCCGAATCAACCTAAATCTACAAACCGCCAATGTACTCCCACAGTGGTCCCACACTCCACCCTATCCCTACAAACATGGCCATTGTCAACTAACTGAGTTAGAACAGACGCTAAGGTTCATGCAGGAAGTGATCCGTCAAAATCCTGTCTTGTCCCTAATTAGGCTCATCAAATGGACCGGTCCTTAACAATTCAGCTCTGCAATTTAATAATGTGCTGCCTGTACTACTCTTCATCCTTTCTGATATCATATAAGCCAGATTAACAAGCACATAATTCACTTGTATTCAACCCCTTCACACATTCTAGGTGTTTCTCAACTGGTGGGTCTCATAAATGGGGTTAACAAAATTTTATTGTCATTTTGTTGATGAA
Organism: Schizothorax lantsangensis; assembly: GCA_027422415.1. NCBI lineage: Eukaryota > Metazoa > Chordata > Actinopteri > Cypriniformes > Cyprinidae > Schizothorax > Schizothorax lantsangensis. The sequence continues at coordinate 8,071,107 of CM049848.1, forward strand.
AGCTTAAAGGATTAGTTCACTTCCAGAGTAAATCATTTCCTGATAATTTACTCACCCCCATGTCATCCAAGATGACCATGTCTTTCTTTCTTCAGTCGAAAAGAAATTAAGGTTTTTGAGGAAAACATTCCAGGATTTTTCTCCATGAGACTTCAATGGGACCCAATGGGTTGAAGGTCCAAATTGCAGTTTCAATGCAGCTTCAAAGGGCTCTACACGATCCCAGCTGAGGAATAATGGTCTTATCTAGAGAAACGATCTGTCATTTTTTTTAACCACAAATGCTCGTCTTGTTCATCTTCATGCATTACATAATCACATTGGAACGGTCACGCATAGTTAGTTCTTCATCTTCGTCAAAATCGTCTGACATTGTTGTATTACCTTTTTTTGTAAAGGCCATTTGACTATCTTTGCACATTTGCTTTGTAAACACTGGGTCGGTACTTCTGCCTACGTCACACGTGACCTTTCCAACGTAAACTACGTAACGCGTGAGGTCAAGCTAGTTCAAGACGATTTTTTTTTTTTTTGAAAATGATCGATCACTTTGCTAGATAAAACCTTTATTCCTTGGCTGGGATTGTGTAGAGCCCTTTGAAGCTGCATTGAAACTGCAATTTGGACCTTAAACTCATTGATCCCCATTTAAGTCCACTATATGGAGAAAAATACTGGAATGTTTTCCACAAAAACCTTAATTTCTTTTTGACTGAAAAAAGAAAGTGTGACCGTGGTGTAGTTCACTTCTAGCCTGATTTTAGCTTTTAACTTCTGGCAATCATATTTAGGCTTCAAAATTTAAAAGTTGACTTCATTTGTGAAGATTATCAAGAAGATGAATAAAACATGTTAGAATTGTAAACTTTCATAGGTCACAGAGCTTACTTTCTGCACTATTCCAAAAGCCAACCGCAGGACTCTATGTAGAACAAGCAGTTTTGATGAATGGATGGATCTTGTTATACAGTCTATTCAAGTTCCTGATTCAGGTTTGAAACCCCACCAGCCGGAGTCTTCCAAACTAGCTGTGAGCTCCTGTAGCTCAAACAGTAGAGCATTGCGCTAGAAATGCCAAGATCATGGGTTTGGATCAGGGAATGAATAAACTTACACATTCAATGCAATGTAAGTAACTAAAGTAAGTATGTACAGTATGTGTTTCCCAAAAGCAAGGCAAACTGTAGAAACCATTGGCACCAGTGGTCTCTACGATCTACTTAGACTTACAATGTTTTTGGGAAATGGAGCCCTGGTGTGATGACCCTTGTTTCTGCAAGTATGTGGCCAATCGCACTGATATTTACTCACTTCATAACCCATGCTGCCACCTGCAACCATTAACACAGTCAGGAGAGCCAGGGGAGGGAAGACATGACAGGAAGGAGGCACCTCACATATGTCAAATGTCTCCATGAAGCCAGGCCCTTTAAACAAGTGTCAATCAGTTGCTCTAGGAGCCAAGAGGAAGTTGAGTTGGTGAGGTAGGTGTGTATAGAGCTGGGCCGGGGCTCCTGTCGCTCACACTAAGACAAGCCCGGCAGGGGATCTGATCCAAACCCTGCCCCTACCCAGCAGGCTGGGCAAGCCTCTCGGTAGGTCGGCCAAGCCCTAAACAAGCAAACCTGCCAGGACCCTGAGAGAGCAACCCTGTTGCTGTCGGTCCCCTAAGCTGGGTGGCAAAACAATAGCTGTGTGAATACGGGACAATGGAATTAGCTCCCAATTTGTATCACTTCCCCGAAGGATTGAGATGTCTTATCCTGTTAGGAGCTCCTCTCTGCTGAGCGACACATCCTTGCTTTGAAGCATGAGAGGGATAAGCAGGCTAAAGCCCTTGTTATCCCACTTTTTCCTCAAAGAGATTACAATCTTAGCTGTGGTGCGGCTTTTGGGTGGCGTGCGCACGTCGACTGGTGCTTCCCACGCTTGACTGACACCGTGCCCCGGGAGGCGTCATCCCTTCAGGACACATCAGCCGCTGTAGCACTTTCAGAAAGCACAACTCTCCTCAGGTGCTGAGCGCTCTTTGCGACACCCAGGAACCGCTGCTTTCCGGCAGCTTCCGTCCCGTTTCTTGCACGACAGCTGGAGGCAGGTGTAATAAAGAAGAGAGCTCGGCCCCACTCAAGGAGGGGGTGAATGGAGGGGAATGCACTCTCTTGTGCATCAGGGGGCAGTATGAGTGGAATGTGTGAGTGATAAAGAGTTTTGGCGGGTTGGTTCTGTTCGGCTCAAGCCACAATGGCGTCTTTGACAGCTGAGAGAACAGCGCTTTTGTGGGGCCCTGCCAGTGACACTACACATTGTTGTGAATACTCTGCATAGCCGGCATTCTCCATCATGCCTTCCTCTGTGCTCAAGGCTTATCAAGAATTCCTTCTTCTTTCTCTCTCGCACTTCTTTTTGTGAGGCTGTACATTGTGTCGCCAGCTACTGTGGAGGCTGAAGGACTAGCAGAGAATGCCAGCTCCTGCTGATGACCTCACTCACACATCAACAGTACAGTAAAACACTGGCTAATGTGCCGCCATTCCACATCGAAGATACTGATGTCCAATGAACTAAAGACATATTAGAAAGTTGCTTTTAATTAGCTCTAGAACAGGCTCTAGAACATGCTATTCAATTTATTCAGCTCTAGAATTGCGTGTACTTTTTCATTGACAACAGAAATGTTTCTTTTCACTGAAATTACTCTTGATATCACTTAGCAATTTCACAGTTCTCATTAAAATGGCCATTACAGTCATTCATTTGAAGTAAATGACTGGGACTCACTAGCTTCTTTTCAAACAAACAAATAATCAAATTTCCTGTGCATGTATTCCACAACTGTCATCCATTTTAATGGACAAAACACATTAATATTATTATTGTTTGTGTTGTTACAATTAAACAACAACAACATATGATTTAAATCTTTCCAAGTACCCTCAAGGGTGCAAGTACCCTTGTTTGATAATCACTGCTTGGGAACATCTCCAAATTAAAAACATTAATTTAAAGAAACTTAGCTACAGATGTAGTGATGTAGTGTCTGTGCTGCTTGCATCTATGATCCACAGCTGCTGAAAGGGAAAAACAGGATGAGTAACAAAAGAGAGGATACCAGACTACCAATATGAAGCAGAACACTGGGAAGTAGAAAGCACTCTAATGTTCTTCTTTTATAATATCATTGGACATTTCTGATTAGACGTAGATCCCCAGTGCAACCACAAGGGGCAAAGCTAATTGAGTTTCCATATTATGTCTTTTGAGTGGATTTGATTAAGCACATATCCAGTGGTCTGAGGTACACACACACACACACACACACACACACACACACACACACACACACATACATGGGGAATTGGTTCCTGATAACCTTCTAAATAAATCATGTTGAGTAAGTTCAATATGCTCTGTATATTTAAGTACTGTGTGCATGCGTGTGGTGTTATTTAAATTTTAAAATATTATTTCTCCTGTGGGAAAAAAAGTGTTACTAAATGATATTACTGGCATCATTTGCATGTTGTATAAAGGTAATCATAATAATACAAATAAAAAAAGAGTATTACAAATAAACGTAAATAAACATAAAGTTTTACAGCCATTATGTGACCAACATATTTAGTTTTTGAATGTGGAAGTCCATACTATACTTAATCTAAAACTGAAAAATGCTGCTATTTTTTTAAAATAATTATAATGTATGCATCTGGAATGTTATGCTGACAGACTGCATAGAATATGTGTAAATAAAGTTGCATTTAAAAAATGTATTTGTCCCACTGCAGGACCATTTGAAATGATTGATATTGATCAAAACAAATGTACTGATAAATTCTGTCATTCAAAACAATTCACCATATTTTCAGGAATTAAATGGTGAACGATATGAACAAACCCCTCTGTAAAAACCTTTAGAATATTAATTAGAATAAAAATAAGTTTGGTGTGTGTAATGCGACTGAAGTGCAGATTTCTGGTTCAGTGCATGAGAAAAAAAAACATGGTACTTAAAAATATATGTACTGCACATGAAATCTACAAATGCAAATAGATAAAGTGTAAAATAAATGTGTGTTTTGGACTTTTTCTTTCCACTTGTCTGAAAGAAGACAAGAAGCTAAATTGCCCAAAATCTCAAAAGTGACCAGTGCCTAATAAAACAATGGGTTTGACTGTAGTGTCTTGCTTTAAAAGACTTAATAACTTAATAAACCGCAAAATAAACAGCAAATAAATGTATTCATTTAATGTGCCCACAATGGTCACAGCTCCTTCTTGTATAAATTCTTTGAAGAAATCCTCTGAATACAGTCTAAATACAAGCTGGTAGTGAACAGACTCGGCCCTGCGCTTTTAAGGAGTCACACTGTGCAAATTGAAGCTTTGCCAACAGAGCTGACATTATAGTAGTCTGAACCCTGTCCAAAAGGGCATGGTAATGAGGCTGGAATTGGGCCGGTTTCATGTCCTTTCACCATGCGACAGAAAACAAGGGATTTTATTAAGAGAAAACATCATTCTTTGCCATGTTCCCGGACTCCTCCCTTTCTCATGTTGCACAGCTCACTGCGAGCCAGAGTTCTGCCCGTGTATGACACCCACATGTGTGCTTTCTCTCTCTCTCTAGTGTACAGCTATGAGGACACTGAGGTTTCTGATGTCATGTTCACAGCACTTCTGTTAATGTGCTTGGAGCAAACGCACCATATTCACTAAATTAGAAAGTAATGAGATTCTGCACATCAGAGAATCAAATATATAAAGTGGTGACAGCATCAACAGATAACTGACATGAAGCTCAGTACTCACATAAAGCACTAACAAGTGTTTTCAAAAGCAAGGCAATCAAGCTCAATCCTGGCAAACATACACCTCCAGCTGCAGGAGTACGACCCCTTTGCCAGCTTGCTGATAGGCGCATTGTTTGATCTTTTAGACTGTGCAGTTGTAAGCTGAATCTGCTCTTATTTAGTGTGTTTATGTCTCCTTCACACGTGTTCCCTGACATATGGCACAGATGTGACAGATAATGCACATCAAAGACTTTGTGCAATGCCAGTTATAACACTGCGCTGAAAGAGACATGCTCAAATGTTCTTCCTTTTAAACTTGGTTCTCCAAACCACATTACTTCTGGGGGAATTTATATACAACTTTTATATTTTTGGATACTTTTAAAACACAATTTTGCATTAAACATGTTGTTAACCTTTGTTCTAATGAAGTTATGTTGTAATTTATAATGGAAATTTACTAATAAAGTTATGAGAGGCTGTGCGTTAAAGTAGTAATCTTTAGCATTCTGATTTCTCTCAATGGCAGTTGCTTGGCTGGCACATGCGATTTGAATTTTGCCATCTTTGCTCATGTGCACTACAGTTTTTTTGTCAGCCAATCACTGAGCTGCAGGAAAATGATATCATGATAGCACTGACTGCCTAAAGGCACCGAAGTTAATTGTTTTTACCTGAAAGCCTGGAGTACAAAACAAGGCCTCCGCTACTCACAAGTTATTTTTTACCAGTTTTGTACTAAGCACTACTGCACTAAGACAGTGATATTAAAAGACCAAATGCATACACCTTTTTTAGAAATGCACAATTTATGCACCTTACTAATGATGCATACTACGTATATATAAGTGAACAAATGTGCCCAGAATAGGAACGCAAGTCACGCAACATGCTAAATTGTATGTTAAGTTTCCATTATAAAGAAAATGCTTAATCCATTAAGACAGTGATATTGGAGGACCAAATTTAGTACACCTTATTAATAAAACATACTATGTATAGTCAAACAGATAAATCCAGGATATGAATGCAATGCGCAAAAGTTTCACGTGAAGTTTTGTGTAATTTCTGGGACTTTGGCGCCTCACAACAGTTAAGTAAGTAGAATTCACAGTCATAAAAATGTATCTATCATAATTACAGTGGATATGCATGTATTTGTCGCTGCTGTGAAACAATCTGCCTTTTCGCAGTATTTCGTACCCGCTCACCAACCTTACATACTCCCAGAATAGTCGTCTGGAGGGAAGAGTGGGAAAGAAACACAAGCCATTTGCCTTAATAGAAGTCAGTGTCATCATTCTTTTGAAAGGTGATTTAGATATTCTGAAACAGATGGAAAATTGATAGGCTTGTGCTGCAGTTCTGATGTTTTGTCCTCCAGTCTCCGCACCAGTCACATGACTGAAACCTATGAATCTCAAGCCCTTCATTATGAACTATCCTGAGCAGTGACGTCAAAGACAGCAGACAGGGGAAAATTGATGTCTTTTTTTCATGCTTTTAAGAGCACTCTGAAACATTGGGCACTGGTAAACATCTAGTATAATATAACTGCTTGAAAAAAGAACAGCAACAAAAAACATTTCATTAAAATACACTGAAACTTAGGAATGGCTGATGTAGAAAGCTGCTTTTTACCGAAGCTAATTGGACCTAATGATACTGTAGGTAAAAGATTTCTTAAGCACAACGTGAAGCACAAACAACAGTTATATGATAACAGACAGCAATTTTCTATAAATAGACACATTAAGTGACAACAAGTTTATGGTGCCAAGTAACTCACTGTATTAATAAAGAATGCACTCATAGATGTGTGTTTGTTGTCTATTTAACAACACCTTTATATGCAACTTAACCAATCAGAATTTACAGTAGGAACTATGTTTCATAATAGCCTTTTAAAGCGTCTCAGAAATATTCTCCAATTTGCCAATGTGCTTAAATGTATTGAATGTGCACTTGTAGTATACTTTACATCTTAAAAGTATATATATTTTTTAAAACCGTACTTGCTTTTAATATAACTTTATTGAAATAAAACAACACTTAAGTGTACTTAAAGAGAGCAGACCCTTAAGTACATTTTGTAATAATGTCATATTAAAAGTTTTACTTTCAAGCACACTTGAATTATGTTTAAATAATCTTGTCTCATGCAAAGAAGTACACTTATTTTAATGTGTTGACTAACATACTAAAGCACACATAAAATACTTAAGTTGATTATAATTTTAACTGTGGTGTTTGATTGATTACATTTAAAGTTAATATATTTTAAATGAGCTAAATTGCAACTTCATCATTGCAAATGTGTAATTACAAATATATTTAAACACATGACATATAAATTTCAGTAAGAAGTACTTTAAAATATATTTTAGTATTTCAAAGACAAAGTCATTATGAAATTGCATAAAGATGTACTTAAGACCCACTTATGTGGGTCAAAATAACACTTTAAAGTTCAAATAATTGCATTTAATACACATTTAAAGTATAATACATTTTCATTTAAGTTCATTAGTGAGTTCATTAAGTGCTCTTTTTAAAAGAATGCTAAATTGTTTTCTTCTTTTTTCAGAAGCGACAGCTTTCATAGTGTGTCATTTCAGGAACAAAGCTTGTGTTATCATTAGACATCCACAAGCTTATTTCTCCTCTACATCAGGCGCGGTGCTGGAATTCATTTCCCTGATTGCAGTGCTGTTTTTTAATGCCCAATACAAACAGCAGCAGCATATGATCACCTTGGCATCACATGTGTAATGTTCCACTCCTCTCCCATCCTCCAGTAACCAAATGGCCCTTACCAAAGATAAGAGCATGCATGCTCCATTAAACCTTAGGGCTGCCCTGGGAGTTTCTGGAATAGTTTCAAGACGACTTTGTTAAATTTATAACCCCCTGCAATGGGAATAAAATAATGAAAGGAATTAACTGTTATTGTCCTCCTGGGATTTGGCTTGTAAGGCAGAGAGTCTGTTTCTGCATGGGTGACTTTTTATTTGCTGTAAGACATGTAAGGCAGTTTACAGAGCGATGGGAAATGATCTTTAAAGACGTGCTCTGAAGAAGACCGGAGATAAAGTGAGGTATTTTGCTGCTGCCTGCAGGGATTGTTCACGTTAGTATTATTTTAATACTCATTTCTTTCTTCTGTGGAACAAAATAGCAGACATCTAGAAAAATGTCCAAGCTGCTGATTTCCATTGGTGACCTTACCTGTCAAGCAAGGTTGTCAATAAATAATATCTTAAATTTTGGTCTTTTTCTCATTTTGCAGAAGAATTGAAATATAGCATATGAGTTCTAGGGAATACTTTTCAGTACCAGGGTTACTACTTTTAGTCGTTACTATTACTTGGGTTACTATTACTTGACACAAAATAAACTTTCACTGAAACAAATATATATATATATGTATATATATATATACAGTATATATATATATACAGTATATATATATTTTTTATTTTTTTCAGCTAGTTGCCAAGGCAACATTCCCTGTTAACAGCAACATAACCCTGTTAACAGTACTTTAATGGTGCTTTTTGGAGCTTGACAGCCTCTGGTTCCAACTGACTTTCATTGTAGGGGAAAAAAAGCAGCTTGGACATTTGGATAAATATCTCTTTTTTGTTTAAAAAAGGAAAAAGAAAGAAAAGGTCATATGGGTTTGGTATAGTATAAACAATTCCAGCATTTACTTTTTATTATTAAACAATTCCATCATTTATTTATTTTTTATTATCAAACAATGAAATTCTGTGGGGTCCAATGTTTCAGGGTTTTTTGGCCCCCAATGACTTTTTATTATATGGATTTAAAATAAATGTTTTATTTTGTTTTGTTTCACAGAAAACAGTTGGCACAATACGATGGAGAGTGAATGATGACAGTATCTTCATACTGGAGTGAACCGTCCCTTTAATATTCCAGTGGGAGAGGCTGAGGACTGTATCTCCATCAATGCCGACACTTTGCCAAGGGGCATCACGAAGCACTGGCCCTAAAACAAGAGCATCAGCAGCAGTGTCCTCCCTTCAGCAGAAAAAGGAGCTGCCATCAAATGATGGACTTAAGCATTTAGATTCACAAATGGGATTTTGCTCAGCTGTGATAAAAGCTATTCTTAGAACTGTTTTTCCGTATTGCATTCTCCTCGTGACTGTGTAGATGCGGTGGGAGGAGAAGGATGAAGATCAGCAGTACCTGCCTCCTGTCTGTCTGGGTGTCCCTGAGAACCCTGCTATCCGGCCCAGTTGTCTCCAAACACAGCACTGGCCCTGAGCCTGCCACACATTCCACAACTTCCAGACAGCTCCAACTTTATTTTCAGGCAAAACGGCATCAGCGCTCTCACATGACATTCCCAAAAAAGGCACTGCAGCCCAGACTACCCTGATTCTCTATATGACTTAACCATTGAGGAATTAAAACAACATGAGTTATGTCAAAACCCGTAGAGGAACATACTAATGATACATCAGTGACGCTAATAGATACAGTTGGGTCCAAATGTCTAGGGCCACTGTTTTACTACTAATACATATATACACTGTATATATATATTTACTGTGTATTTCCCAGTATTCAATGTGGCCTTTATGATCACCTTCAAGTTTGGAAGATCAATCCGAAGGACACTGAACTGTTTTATTTTTCACCCAGATGGCATAAGCTATGGTGATGAAATCTACAAAGTACAAAAAAATAGTTTTCGAATAATAATAATAATGTAACCATCTGTATTTACAGTATTACCAGTAATAGGTTATTATTCATTTATTGGCAAAATAATAAAAGTAAATTACTTTTCAATTATCAGACATCTCATTTCTGTTCGAACCTGTGAAATATTAGAATTGAAGCCTGAGATTATTTACTCAGATAAAAGACAAAAGAAAGAAAGATAAGAGAACACATGGGTTCCATCTAGCCTAATTATTTTGTTTAATATTCACTCCAACAGATTATTTTTGTTGACTGAAAAAAATAAAGAAAATTATTTTCTAATCAGTTCTACGCAAATAATGTCTACTATGCAAATAATGAACTCCAAATCATATTCCCGGATTTTGAAGTCTTACACTTTTGCCTTTCTAAAGGCACTTTATAATTCTGTGATTAAAATCACATTTCCTGAAAGTCCCTTATAGCTTAAGGGTATAAACTACACATTAAAATATTCATATTCCAATTAAATACAGTAAAATTACTGTCATAAATATAACCTGACAGCATGCATGAACAGCAATAAATGGTCAAAGTAAATCTTTAAAACCTTAAATATTTAAAAACTTTAATTTCCCAAAAACTGCACGAGTGTGCCCAGCACTTTCTCTGAGGAAGATTTTATGCATCTACAGATGAACATTTGAGCTTAAAGCATGATATCGACTGGTTTGCATGTTCCATCAGAGTTATAGGAAAGGGTTAAAGGTCTCAGGCATTGACTTTCTCTTTTCTCCAGATGAAAACCGGAAAGAAGCTGATTTTGATAAATCACTCAGAGTCTCGTCCCCGGTTTGAAGACTTTAATTGCACTGGGCGTTTATGACCCAGCGCAGCTCATCTGCATATATGCAGCATATCTCTGAGGACACACAAACCAACACTGATTGAGGGACAGTCATTTTCAGCTCAGAGTGTAAGCATTTTATTGTAATTGAGTCACTGACTGTTGTATCAAGGGGAGACAGATAATTGGACAGTCAGCTGAACATGGCAAGTTATTGGTAATTTGAGAATTTGATTGCTCTTTCTTGTTATCTCTCAAGTGGACGTGCAGTGAAAATACCACGAAACAACTCGCACATATCGGTACAATATCACCAATCACTGCTGAAGGACATTGTTGCAAATGGGTGAAAAGAACCTACATCGAATAAAAAGCAGGTGCTGAAATATTATAACAGTCTAAATCCTTTTGTGAAGATCTCATTTAAAAGTAATGGCCAACCTGTGTATATATTTGAAGAGAAGTTAGTTTTAAATTGCGTTAGTTCCAGAAGTCAAATCTTTCATACAAGAGTAGAATGTCGAAGTGTTTACTCTCTCTGTGAGAGACATGCACTACTGCCCTCATCTGGATCGCTGCGTTTGTACAGCAGAAGTGCTATTGAGCGCAGTCTTAAAAAAAGAAAATTATATTTTCATACAAATATAGGTTCAGTTTACTTTATCTGTATCCCGAGGGGAAATAAAATCAGTTGCAAATGGCTTAATTTTGCCCAGACACTAATTAGACAAAAAGGAGCAGCATTAATCATCTGTCTGAGCTCAAAAAGCCCCCTGAGCACAGTTTCCAGCAGTCGATTAGATTGTGTTTACCCTAGTTTATAAATTGTGTCAGTATCACGGGGTGGTTGATGATCAACATTAATGAAATTACTAGGAGGCTGAAGGTCTATAGGTTTATTTGAAGAGAGTTATTTGCCATGTCGAATGATCGTATGTCTTGTTGAACAGCACCATCTGCTGTAGCCTACAGGCAGGACGACTAAATACCGAAAACTGAACACCTAAAATCATGTGATTAAAACATTTCAGGTGTATTAGCCTACCACTGACAATCATATACTGCTTTGAGACAAAGGGTAGACACTGGCCATTCATTGTTTTTCTGCATGGCTTTTGAATGAATTTAAATAATAAAATGTGTATAAAAAAAAAAAAAAAAACATGGAAAACCTGCAATGACGATCCACTAAATGTGTCAGAAATTGATAAATATTAATGCATTTTTATAATATTAATGCATTTTTTTTATTCAATTGAGGAAAAATGCTAAATGAATGAATGAATGAATGAGTGAACGAATGAATGAATGAATACTGGCTTGACAAAATTATTGTACAAACTTGGTTTATTCTTCTAATCATCCTCATCTTAAAGTTTTCATATTGCATTCATCTGACTTGGCAAATACCTTCTAAATTGTCCTGTTTAGATTTTTCAGTGAACACATCTTACTGCAATTCCTCCTAAAGCCTTTAACATGGCTACAGCCACTTATTTTATGTGCTGTTTATAGGCTACCAATTAGACATCTAATTAGATCTCACACGTCTATACATAAAGCTGTAACAGCTGAATTCGCTTACAGCAACATTCATTGATTTTGTTGTTGTTTTGTCATGTCTTTAGTGAAGTGTCATCTGTGTCCTGTAGAGGGCGCACATGTCCAGTCGATAGGCGGAGAGAAGTGAGTGACGCACTTCCGGTCTCTTTTATACCCCAGTAGCGAAGATTCTCCTCCTTTCTCGAAGAAACAGCAGAGGCAGCTGGAGCAGCCGACACCCAACTCTTATTAGCTCAATGACCGAATTACAGTCCGCTACCATGACTTACCCTGACTGCATATCAGGTAATCTGACCTAATTTAACAAGAGTCTTAAATGCATAGGTTTTGAGTTGTTCTGCAGGCTCTTGGCAGGTTTGGGGTCCATTCTGTGCAGGCTGTGTGTTGGCCTGTTAAACACGTGCTCTCCACCATGTCTTGAAGATTATGGAGTATCATAAACAACTTTATAATATGTTATTATTATTTATGATAGTTTAAGTTACAGACACAGTTAACATGAAATATCTGATTTCGGACAAATATTAGGCTCTTTTTTTCTGATCAGATTGTGGTGCCAAGTTAAAAAAAAAAAAAAAAAGTTATTGTAATGCAGATTAGTTGTAACTTTGTCATCTGAAAACAACTTAACAGGTTTAAATCATCTTCTATGAATTTTGTTTAATGTATCTTTAAATAACTTAATTGCTCCTTGCAAAAAAAGCGTGACTGCACTGACCCTTATATTTTTTCCCCTCAAAATTGTGAGTTTACATCTTGCAATTCTGACTTTTTTCCTCAGAATTGTGAGATATAAACTCGCTATTGCGAGTTATAAAGTAAGAATTGTGAGAAACTCTCAATTGACTTTTTTTTTTAAATCAGAATTTTGAGTTTATATCTTGCAATTCTGATTTTATAACACGCAGTTGCGAGTTAATTCTGAGGGGGGTCTTTTTTCCCCCTCAGAATTCAACTTTATTACTCGCAATTACGAGTTTATATCTCGTACTTCTGACTTAATTTCTCAGAATTCTGAGAAAAAAAGAAAAGAAAAAAGAATTGAGTTTGTATCATGCAGTTTTTTTTCTTTTTTTTTTTGACTATGACTAGAGTAGTGAAATGACTAATTGACACTTGCCTCTCTCACTAGCCGGGCTGCAGGACACAGGAGAAGGGCCGCTCGCTCTCACTGGGGTCCGTGCATCAGCTGAGAGCAGAGGGAAGGTGCCCATTAAATGAAAATGCATTTAACATGCAGGAGGCAGCTGTTACCTGTCCATCAGGTACTGCATTAGCATACGAGTAAGTGCTCACTATGTCAAGAGCCCTTCTGCCTCATGAATATGCTTTATAACTGATATTATGCCTGTATGGCTTATATGATGGTGAATGAGCTTAATGCTGTTTTTTTTTCTCTTTTTACAGCATAAAGCCAATATGAAGTGAAACTTTGAATGGAACGCAAAGAAAATAAGAATGCAAAGGATTGTAAGGTATAACACTTCAACCGTCTTAAATGCACCTTTAGTGCAAATGGTTTAGCAACATGGACTAAAGTGAATGTCAAGACGTTAACACAGTAAAGATGTGCAATGATGACTACAAATCGCTGAGGTCACGACCAGTGAAACTTCATAATAGCATGTATTACCTGAGCACATGTTGTCTATGCTGGTTTGTGTGCTTTAAGGTCTGGGGGCTCTATTTTTTGACTCCTTTTCTCTTGCCAGTTTTTCCACAGGCAAAACTATAAATCCAGATGGCATGCTGGATCAACCCGAGCCGATGAAAAATAACAGTGGAGGGCCGAAAAGACTGGAAAAAAAAAATGTATGAAGGTGGCAAGAGAATAAGAATTTCACACCTACAGTACCTACCACACATGGCTTTCACACATCGGATAGGGCTTGGAGAGAAAGCCCAGATGAACACAAATGTAAATGTACCATTTTAGTATACATGACATTAGGTAATGTTATTGTCTTATGCTTTTCACTGTAATATCTGTATCTTCCTGTTTCATAATAAACATTCAACAATGCATTCAAACAAACAATATTGCAGATGAGTTTTGTTTTTTATTTTTTATTTGATGCTCGTTTAATGCAATGACAAAATAATGAAAAAACAAATGACTTTGCCTGCATTTTAATAATTATGGCTAATTGTTAAATGCTTGCAGGAAAATTAATTTATGAACTTAATTTATATGCTACTGTTAAGGTTGGGTTAACTTTCTTTAAGAAAAAAAATAATACTTTTATACACCAAGCCATGTCATCAAAAGTGACAGTAAAAACATTTTACGATTATTTTTCCATTTCAAGTAAATCGTTCTTAACTTCATATTCAGCAACGAATTCCAACGGGAAAAAATCTGTTTCATCTTGTATTGCAAAATATGAACTGGTTTTCAACACTGATAATAAGAAATATTTCTTCAGCATATTAAGATATTTTCTGAAGGATCGTGACATTTGAAGACTGGAGTAATGATGCTGAAAACTCAGCTTTGCATCACAAGAATAAATATAATTTAAAATGCATTTTCTATGTGCTTTTGACCTGTTATAAATGCATTTAATATTTTTTATTATTTGTAACTTAATATTTATCCATGTATTAGGGGTGGTGAATAATATATTTTTATAATGGCAGAGGAAACATCTCTGCAGATATGGTGGACGGCACCTATACAGAACAAAAATTATATTTTGCTTTTGGAAAATGAAGTTGCTTTTATCACCACACCAACCCCTAAATAAAAAGTATTTATACATTATGAAGGTATTTATTTTGTTGCCTTCAAGCTAATTTAAACTGAAAAACAAACTACAGTGATGAGTGAACGCTGTAGAGAACAATATTAAATACAGAATCACTAAAAGGCATTACAGTAGTGAATTTGGGGAGAAACTGTGATTACGTAACGATCCAAAAATCCTTGTTGGTCCTAAAAATCTGCTTCATCTTGCAATGCAAACTTTGTTTTAATTTAGTTTCGTGGTGAAGTGTGACCTGCATGTGATCTTGAGCAATTTACTATTGCATGTGATTATTCCTGCCCAGCAGGACAGATGTGTTTATATGCACAAACTGTTACTGAAGAGAGTTATGAAACTATTAAACTAATGAAAAGTCCAAAGGGTGACTGCGTTTTCATTAATGTTATTAATGTGCTTCTGTAACCATAAACACAAGTGCTCTTAACTCAGAAGATTGTAAGAGTCATATGCAAATTACAGTATTCATTTCATAATGCTCTTAGAGAAACGCTTCGTTATGTAACCAAAGAAAAAAGTTTATCTTGATTTCTTTTATACTGACATTAGTTCCACCTGGGAGTGAACAAGAGACCAAAATAAATCTGGCACAGAAACAAACAAGAGTTACATGAAAGCAAATCCAACCCAGGCTTATGTAAACCGGATTACTCCATTTTTTCCTCCTCATCCTCCTGTCCTTCCTCATAGTGGCGATACTCTGGCTTCAGCTCCCAGGTGCTCTTATGAGGCCCTCGGGAATTATACACTCCGATCTCCCTAAGAATCTCCTTCAGGTAAATCTAGAGGAAGAGCAGATCGACAGGGTGAACACGTGCTGCCAAGATATGATCATACATCCAACTCTTAACCACGGCTCTCTAACAACTTTGTGAAAAGTGATAAATTCTTTATTTAGCCTCACTTAGTGTAATCTATCCACTAAATGGCAAGACCACCGTGGGAAGTAACAATTATCTTACTCAGTTCTGTTTAGTTTCTTTTTAGTTATGACTCATGTATCTTCAATCACATTTATATTTCTCCAATCCTTCAGAGAGACTGAGGCAGCAGTCAAGTGGCAGTTATTCATCAAGAGCTCACTTAACTATGATAATATAATCAACACCAAGCCCATGCAGAATATTTGCGATTTCTTGTAACTTGGTTTAATCTCTCTCATGTATAACTTCTGATAAAACTGAAAAGATCTGTTCAAAATTACCATTAACAGAGCAAACATCAGTTTTGATGAACCCTTACGAAATAGAAGTGCACAAAGTTTTTTTTTTTCTAAATTGCAACCTCATCATTCAAATGTATAATTACAAATATATTTAAATACATGACAAAGTTTCAAAATAAATTACATTAAAATATATTTTAGTTTAATATAATAGCATGGCAATACACTATTTTAAAGACAACGGCAGTAATTATGAAATTACATGTCCTTGAGTCCTCCTTAATGTGGGTCAAAAAAGCACTCTGAAGTTCAGCTAATTGCATTTAATATAAACTTAAACTATAATACACATTCATTTAATGTCAAATAATGGTCGCACTTTATTTTAAGGTCCAGTTCACGTCATTAACAAAACATTAACTACGACTTTTGCCTCAAACTCCTAATTTGCTGCTTATTAATAGTTAGTAAGGTAGTTGTTTAGGATTAGGGATGTAGAATGTGGTCATGCAGAATATGTGCTTTATAAGTACTAATAAACAGCCAATATGTTAATAATGTGCATGCTAATAAGCAACTAGTTAATAGTGAGAACTGGTCCTTATACTAAAGTTTTACCTGAGTACTGTTTTTAAAAGTGTACTTAAGTGTACTTCTTTTTCACGAGGGGAGGCACAAGCTCTCGTTTATATAATGGCACAGTGTTTTCACGTTCAACTGCCTTGAGCTGGACAACTTACCACCGGTTGCTTCGTGATGTCCACCAGGTCTCTGATGTTGTAGTACTGGTGTTTCTCAAAGGCTGAGAAGAGCATTTCCAGAACCTTCTGCTTGTCAGCTCTTGCACGCTTGCCTTCCTCTTTCTTTCTCTTCTCATGTTCCACCTGAACAGAAGCAAACCAGAGCATTCATTCATTTGCTCACATTATTATATCTCTCACATACACACACTTACATTATGGCTGTGGTTGGACACAGGTTTGTAATTTGTTGTGACAGCTTTCTCAAGCTTCTGGGAAAAACGAAGAGGTTTGGTGGATTCTTCAATCTGGAGCCTGTGAATAAAACACACATCTCTAGAAGGTCAGATCAAGTGCCTTTGACAAGATTGAAGTATTGTGATCAAACTTTGACTTACTTCTTTAGTTTCATATAGCTCTCACTGACCGCAGGTCTACACTCAGCTCGCTGCACAACCATGCCTTCAAGAGCCAGCTTGTCTTAAAAACAAAAGACATTATACTTTATACATTTCCAAGACGGGATGGTTCACCCCAAAATTCATCTGTCATTATTTACACAGCAGGTAAGTTATTATCATTAATTTCTTGGTGAATTATTACCTTTTTAAAGGAACAGTTTACCCAAAAATTAAAATTTTATGAACATTTACTCCCCCTCAGGCCATCCAAGATGTAGAAGAGTTTGTTTCTTCATCAGAACAGATTTGGAGAAATTTAGCATTACATCACTTGCTCACCAATCGATCCTCTGCAGTGAATGGGTGCCGTCAGAATGAGAGTCCAAACAGCTGATAAAAACATCACAAAATTCCACAAATAATCCACACAACTCTAGTCCATCAATTAATGTCTTGTGAACTGAAAAGCTCTGTGTGTTTGCAATAAACAAATCCATGATTGCATTTTTTTTTTTTTTTTTACATAAACGGTTGCTTCTGGCTAAAATACGAGTCCTTTATCCATAACATTGCTTTCTCCAATGAAAACAATCTTGTCTGAATCAGGAGAGAAATATGCACAGATCAAGCAATGTTTATAAACAAAAAGTCCAAAACAGTTCCAGACAAATATGTCTGTGGATTTTGATGTGAGAGAACAGAGGATGGACTTTCTCACTGGAGAAAGCGTTATTATGGACTCATATTTTATCAAACAGCACCCATTTAAAGCTAAAACGCCTCAATGATGGATTTGCTCATTTAAACACACAGCTTTTGGCTTCACAAGACATTAACTGATGTTCTGGAGTGGTGTGGATTATTTGTGGATGATTGTGATGTTTTTATCATCTGTTTGGACTCTCATTCTGACGGCACCCATTCACTGCAGAGCATCCATTGGTGAGCAAGTGATGTAATGCTACATTTCTCCAAATCTGTTCTGAAGAATAAACAAACTCATTTACATCTTGGATGGCCTGAGGGGGAGTACATTTTCAGCAAATTGAAATTTTAGGTGAACTTTTCATTTAACATTGCACAGCCATGTTCAAACACCATGTGTCATGCATTACACACTCGCACAAAGCATAAGCAAACCTATTTAAAAATATCTGAATTTTGCAAGCAACTAATGGCTTCGCATTGTACTAAAACATTAACATACTTCAACAGCAAGCACTCTCTAATAAAGCGTTGGCACGAAACCCCTCTTTCAAGGTGACAATTGAAATATTGTGATTCAACCAGGTGGCTTTTATGGCGCTATTCTGAAGTGTTTGACTCTTGTATGGTCAACCAGCCATGAGTGATGATTTTAATCAAACCCCAATGAGCCTCCCTCCTGCGGAACGGCATTGTGCTGCACCGCTCTCGTTTGATGGCGCGCCATGAAGTCGGCCTAATGGTTTAGCTTGCTTCTGTTGATTGTATTAATTGTACCTCGGTGCCTGTAATACCTTGTGGTTATTGTCCCAGAGGCCTTTTAAAAGGGCAGAAATATTTCACTCACAAAATCCATCAGAGCGGCACTAATGCGCACAATTATTAGCAATTATTGCCAGATGAGTGTTAGAGCACTTGTTGGAGTAACTCCATAAAAACGCCCACTTGTGTTTCACAACTTCAACAAAGCATCCATTTTCCTCGCAATTACCCGGAGGCTATGAAGAGGGGTCAGGGCAAACCGAGACCTCGAGGTTCGCATCTCCTCTGCACCGTCCCTCCCCGAGCATCACGTGACTCGCGCATCTTACAAGGCCGGTAACGTTACATAAGTATTTCCACACAGGATTCATATTTAAATGAGCCGGAGATGCATTAATGCTGGCTCTGAATGGAGTAGGACTGCGTTTGGGGGTGGCGAGTTGCTCAAACCGATGGTGGGCAGCAGATCCGATGCTGAGATGATAGCGAGGTTACGGGGGTCGGCCTTCCACCTCCTCACAAGATCCCACCAGTTTGACTTCCTCAGAGACGAGAGCAATAACATCCCCAGCCCTCAGCAGGACACAGCCTCACTACCTCCACTCACACACCCACCTGCAGGCAGAGCTTCAATCCCCACAGTCTCTTCATCAGCGCACAATGCCAGAGAAGAAGCGCCTCAAGGTCTCTTAAACTCAGCGCTCACCCCGGCGCCTGTTGATTTTGATCATTTCCAAAAGTGTCTAGTATTGCACACTGCATTTTATGAGACCGCTGCTTTTAATTTATGCTTTTCAATTAAGATTTTTCATTAGCTGACAGAGTATCCTTTCAAAACACTGAAATTTTTGAAGGGCCATAACACTGAGAAGATTTGCCAGAGCACAATAACAGTCATAGCCTAATCTTTTTAAAGGACTCTGAGGGAGTAGACGGAGATATTTTTGGGACAAGATATGACAGTAAAATAATAATAAGACTCTTAATCATATGCCTCAGAGGCTTTTTAAATCACGTCTGTGGCACAATTTCTCTCCGCTCTAACTCTGCCAGCTTCATTTCAACATCTGTTTTGAAATACCGTGCACTTGGTAATTAAGTGTCTGCAAACACTACGCAAATATAGCAAAGGTACTGCCTGTTTCACAAACAATAGCATATATGGCAGACCCAAGTGTATTTAGACACTTAAGTCACAATTAAAAATGCATGAATTCATTGCATTAGTTATAAAAGCTTCTCAACTGGTCTCGAGGTGATTCTTAAGGCTAATATCATTCAGAAGTGCGCATTCTGTGAGGGCCGATGATTTGAAGCAAATGCTCTTATGGGTGCAGGGCATTACGGTCTCATATGTGGCCATTTGAACAGCCATACGTAACTGACACTTTATTGTGAATCAGAATGTTTCCATGACAACAACATAAAAGCTAAATTCATACTTAAGAAAATTCAGCTGATAAGACTGAGGGAGAAAACAAAAACAGAGAATGTATAAATGTGAAAGGAATATTTCACAGTGGTTCAATTCCAAGGTAACATAATAATAATAATAATAATAATTAAATAACACCCCGGGATGGCTAGATTATAAATGATGAAATTAGTCATTCATCCATTCCTGAAGAGATTAATTTGCTCACTTTCTTTCCTGGCTCTAAGTCATGTCCCTTTCCTGTGGTTTCCTTCAAGGTTGCAAAAAATGCAGTTTGCTATTGGCTTTTAGTGGGCATACTGTATGAAATTCAAATGGTGAATTTCTCCTTAAAAAGACACACAAAGTAACCACAGGCTAGTTCATCATATCTGTTATGACCATGAAAACCAGTTTCACACAATATTTTAGCTTCAGTTTGAACAGTGTACTATTTGAGCATAAGAAACAACATTCATGGGGCAGTTCATTTCAGATTTTGTTGCCGATTTGAAATATGTAATTTAATCGTGAGTTCAGCGAGACGTTTTTGAGATTTCAGGATTCCCCCATTCATTTAGATAGGACTTGGTCTTGTCTGAGCTGCCCGGAGGCGTTGCAAATATGGCGGCCGAGTGAACGGACTTTCCTTGAAAGGGACTTTGACTAAAATGACCTATCGAATTAGTACAAAGTGGTCATGATTTACATAATTAGGGAAAGAAATTAACAAAATATGACCAATTGTGGGAATAAATTCTTAATTCATGGTCAAAAATTCTCAGAATATCTATTTTTTTCTTTTCCATGACATACGCCACAGTACTGTATATCTATAATTTAAAGCAAGTTTTTCATGAAAAAGTGTGCTTGAGCTATCGTTCTTTAAAATAATTGCCTCCTGGTTAGCTATTCTGTTTTGTAATGCATAACCTAAGTATCCAAATAGTTTTTTGGCCATTGTAGTTTCATGAATATGCATAACTAATTATGAATCTGGCCACAAAGCACAGCATTTGCTCCACTCTGTCTCTGTTCATTGTTTCTGCATTTGTCAAGCCATATATTATTCTGCACAGTTAAACTAATATCGCCTATCCATGTGCTCTAATCTACATTTGCCTGCTTGTGCGTCTGCCACTGATGGACTAAAATCAATTTGGGCCTCTTCAAGTTGAACAAACAAGTGCGCTAATTAAAACAAAAAAAGATAGATGAGAAAAAGCAGGTCAGCCACCCACTATTTTCTCTGGCATAGTTCCCTGTTTGCAATTCAAATGCAGATGAATAAACCCAGTAATCCCATGATGATTAAACCATGACCATCGCCTATAACAACTATAATCAGTCATATATGACCATAATGATCTGTCACTGCATCTGTAATCAGATGGCTGTGTGCATGGGCGGCACGGTTTAAAAAAAGTAATGAGGAAAGTTGCGCAGGGTTGCACAGATGTACCGTTTGTGACATCACAAATCCAAGACAATACAGGCAAAAACAATGTTTTTTCAATTTTGAGATTTTGGATTATTCTGCTCCATAGGATGTCGTCTTTCAGACTAGTGGAGAGAAAACATCCAAAATGCACATTTAAATGTTTATTTTATTACACTTTCTATCTATCTATTTGCATCTGTAGATTACGAATAGAATACAAATAATTTCTTTAAATGCTCCACTTCAGCAGCACCAAACTTTAGAGTTTTATTCCTATCTACTGTATAATCTGTTATTTACAGAAGAGTTTTTTTCATATATAACTTGCCTGATTTTATACATTTTATTTAAAAAAATGTGGTGAACTTGTTTTCTGGCTGTTGACAGTATTTTATGGAGCAATAAAGAGACACCAAAAGCCCCTTTGTAAAAAACCTTTGACTAAAATGTCAACAAAATTAAGCAATTTTGAACCTGGCTTTACCCAACGTTCAGATTTCCGTTCTTCAAAAATATTCAAATTATTGCATATTTAATTAGATAATACCTCATTTGCATATTCAAACATAACATTTCAGAAAAATTGTAATACAAAAATGTTTGCAATTCTTAATGCAATCAATCAACTTGTGAGTAATGGTGATATCCGTTAATTTTTTTATGTCTGTTATTTATTTATTTTTTTCTTCAACTGGGTTGTCTTGCTTTAAATGATTGAATACAATCTTGTACAGTTTTTTACAAAAAACAAAAGGCTTACATTAATCCAGAGATCTAGTTAGCTATAACGATTTGACACAACCGACTGTGCCATTGTTCAAAACTCATCCATAGCAAGTAAAACTCAAGTGATTTAATAAATCAAAATACCAGCTGTCATAGTGTGTATAACAGAAGCAAGGACAAATTTGCTTCCAAAATGTAAATTGTGATATTTTTAAATATTCCTTCAGTAAAAAAGTGAGAAGTATGTGTGAAAACATCCAATTTAATCCATCTGATGAATATGTAAAGCCAAATCAACCCCAGCACTCAAACAGTGAATTAGCCTCCACCCCGTCTCAGCTGCTGATGACGTACACGCAACAAAAACTGTCTCAGAAGGGTCCATCTCCTCTGTCTTGGGGCTATTCAAGAATGACTGATAGGCTGTCATCGGTTAGTGACATCACTGAGAAAAATGTCACAGCGTTTCTGCTGCTGTTTAAGGGCATGTCTTCTTTGTGAAAAACAAAGGCTCAGGCTCTTTGTTACTGACAGCCCAAGTTTAACAAGGATTATATTAAGAATATCGATTCTGGGTTCTCATCCCTGGGTGGTTTATATGATGAAACAGCACCGTACGTCTTGGTTGCATGTGCAACACCCTTAAAGACGGCTTGGAGCCAATTACGGGCTCAGTCCCCATGACTTCAAGTGAAGACGTAGGCTTCCTTATCAAAGGCTCCTTCTCAGCTCTGCCGACAACTGGGTCATGGCGAGTGCCTCAAAGCCTCTCAAAGAGAGCGAGAAGGCTTCAATGCATTCATCCCTTTTGATATGAAGACTAGCAAATCATTTACATAACTACACCTACACTACTTGATATGGCTCTCGTTTGGCGATAAAGCCGCCAGTTGTCGGCACATCACACAGACGGCTTTCCAAAGCAACGACTTAACACGATAGACGCCAAAGCATTAACATCTCGCTCTCATTGGAGGGAGTTCATTATGTGGGATCCCTGTGATTCGGCCCTCTCGGTGAGTTCACGTGCCGCCACCCAACCGAGGAGTCCTTTCATCAGAGGGCAGCGACGCTAATTGCTGAGCCAGAGAGGTGCTGAAGTGGAAAGGTGATTAAATGCAGCCTTTAGAGCGGAGGGCAGCGAGCAAAATGCTCGCTCTTCCCGAGCCCACACCGCTGACGCAGTAGAGCCCACCCTTAACACTCCTCCTCCCACTGCGAGTGCCTGCGCGCACGCATATATGTGTGTGTGTTGCGTGGCTGTGAAAGGCTCAGACACCGTTGGCAGCGCACACTGCTCCCGTGCTCCATGCCAGCGCCGCTCAGCTGCACTCCTATTTGTCCGCCCGCCCGCTCACGTGCACGCTCCCCACACACTCCGCCAGGCTGGGTGTGAGGCACGGCATGGAATGGAATCTCAGAAGGATGGAGAGTGAACTGAGACAGATCAATCCGGACTTGCTGCAGCCCAGCAAGAGCTTCAAAAAACCTTCCTCCGGCACCATCACCATCAACGTGGGGGGCTACCTGTACGCCGCGCAGCGCCAAACCCTGGCCAAGCATCCCGGCTCCCTGCTGGAAGAGATGGTCATGGGTAAGAAGCCCGTGGTGCACGTGGACTCCATGGGCAACACCTTCATCGATCGTGACGGGCCCATCTTCCGGCACGTGTTGAACTTCTTGCGCCTGGGCGAGCTGGTGCTGCCCGACGACTTCAAGGAAGCCGAGCTGCTCCGACGCGAGGCCAACTTCTACCGGCTGAGCGAGCTGGCCCAAGCCCTGCAGGACTGGGAACAGCAGCAGGGCACGCAGCGCGAGCCCGCCTTCCTGGAGATGACAGACAGCCACGAGCGCTCGCAGGGTCTGAGGGTCTACTGCAGCGAAAACAGCTTCATCGAGAAGGTGAAGAACCGCCTGGTGCAGATCTCCAAGAGCCGCTTGGATGGCTTTCCGGAAGAGTTCGAGGTGTCCTCCAACATCATCCAGTTCCGGCATTTCATCAAGTCGGAGCAGGGCTCTCGGCTTGTGCTGAAGCAGGACAGCACATTTTTGTGTACACTCGAGTGTCTGAAGCTGGAGACGGTTATGCTCGCTCTCAAAGGAGGCTTTCGCCTGCTCACCAGCCTAGACAGCAGCCGTGGATCAGTGGTTCACTGCGAGGCTCTGCATTTTGTCAAGTGACCCGAGCAGAACTGTCACCACATGGCCTGCTGTAAAACCATCCTGCGTCAACAAACACCAGCGTCCTCAACCGAAAACCTGTTCTGGAATACTCTACGCTAACTGCTTCTATGTGACACACTCTGACGGACAGCCTTGAGAAACGAGAGAGATGATGTGTACTGTGCTGTGGGGTTTTGTTTGGTTTGTAGTCGTCTTCTGTTTACAGATGAAGAGCAACAGTTTGTAGTGTAGATGGTGATGATAATGAATCTGAATTGCAGAGTACTGTGGAATCTAAAGGCTGAGTGCAATGATCATTACATTTGTGAGCAAGTTTTGTGATTTCTGGTAATGTGAACACATGTAGTGAACAACAGGTTGTAATTTGGAGTCTGTGAATGTTTTGCACAATAAAGCCACATTATAATTTATTCAAAACACTGTTGAAATGTTTATAAATGAGACTGTGGATCATCTTCTAAGTGACACTCTACACTGACAAACACTGCATATGGTTTTGTCTGTGAACTGTGGAATGTACGGTGGGCTGTATAAATAGAGCTACATTTATTTTTTTCTTATTTGCTGTGGAGTCGGCTTGTAAGAGAGATACTCTGTCCTAAATTGTAAGTTTGCAATATTATGCAGCAAAATGTGACCTAAAATTAAATTTCCTCCAGCATTGATCCAAATTTGAATGGGTTTGATCATTTTTAGAGCATGTGGCATACATACATCAACCACAGATATTCTAGCATGTGTACACTGATTCATAAACAACATCTGATGTATTACCAGAAAACTAGGCACACTCATTTAGCTCAGTAACAAACAAAAAAAAAATCTTGTCAACCTAAAAAATGTATTTAAAGTGCAGGAACATTAGACAAAGCCAGGAGCTCAACTACCGTGGGAAAATATCAAGTTCAAAATAGATCAAGCACACTGTGAATTTTGCAACAAAACATTCAGAGCGCAGTCAAGAGCGCTGAGTAATTCTAAAAAAAACCAGCTCTGCTCGACAGTTACAGTCGAAGTCGGCCGCTTCAAAGAAAGGCAAAGGCAGACATATGGTTACACTCACTTTGGATTAGCCGACATCTCCACACACTAGTATCCATCTGTTTACATCAAATCTGTCATGCACTCTCATGCAATCTCCCACTAAAATGAGTCTAAAGCACATTTCTGACACGGGAAAAAATGAAACACCTTCCATCTCCACGGTTTGTCGTGTGGACATCAAAACAGGGTCCTTTTTAATTGCAGATATCAGTCATTCATATTTGATGAGACACGGCAGGCTTATTAGCCGTCGTCACCAGCTGATGTGTTTCTAAACCGCTGCCAGCAGGGGACTGGAGAGCTGCGGGAGGGTGCTGGTAAGCAAGAGCATTTATTTCAAATGGAAGAAACCCATTAACAGCTGAAATATTCATGGATTAGTCTCACATCCATTTGTTGCCAGGCAAATGAGACTCCTACATAACAAAAAAGAAGCCAAAGATTCTCATCATGTGCTCCCAAGGAGGCATGACTAATGGCTCCCTCTCAATTTGATTAAAATTAATGGTCAGGCAAACATGTGACTTCAAGGACTCGTATGCCCTTAAGAGACCAATTTCTCAGCCGCACAGAGAAAACGGAGCGAGAGCGAAGAATAAAATTACCGCTAAGGTACTTTTCAAAGTGTGAGTATGAACAGAGGCACACCGCCATGTTAGAACAATGTGAAATGGGCAATAGTCAAGGCCATCTGTAAAAGCACGACTGCAACAAATCAAAGTTTCATGAGTTGGAAGAAGAAAAATGCAAGCAACAAAGCCTGCATATTTTCATGCTAACTTCTGATATTCAACAAGTATTTATTAAACTAAACCAAATATTCGGCATGTTTTAAAGGGGTCATGAAATAGATTTTTTTATATATATTTTAATATGTTCTTTATAATGTTAAAGTTTTTTGAACAAAACAACAAATAAATATGTGGAAAAATTATTTTCAACCCTCATTCTGACCCTCTCTCTAAAATGACCTGTTTTAAGGGGCGGGTCCTTTAAGTCTTATCAGAAATCGGCCACTATTATGATTGGCTAATGTCATTGCATAGGAAACGGTATCAATGCCTCCTCGCTATTGCATGTGAGTGTTTTGACAACATGATCAAAATAAAATGGTCACTTCCAGACAAAGCATTATGAAATCATTTACTTATGGTTTGTGATGCAGCTGCAGTCAGATCAAGTTCTGCTTTATCTTTCAACAAATGTTTCTTTGTGAACTCTCCATGACACTGTGCCTCGTTTACAAAACAAAATGCTCCGATCAATCCTCTGACACGATCCGGGGTGCCATTAAAAATCAACTATCCACTTGTTCCTTATGCTGGGAACCTTCTGATATCTGTACAAAGATGCGAATGAGCTGTTTGAACCAAACGCATCAAAGCGAACTTTCTTTCCCTCCATTTGTCCTGACGACAGACTCGAGCTCGTGGACTGTGTCAGAAAGCGAAAACTCATCTGTGTACTGTATCCAGTGTAGACAAGATAGCAGCAGTGATTGCAATTTCTATTTGCTTTTGACGCGACACTCGCATTCAGCGTCATCAAGTGTCAGCCGTTAAAGCTGAACACCAGTGGGCGGGCCTATTCGTCAATGTCTTGCTCTGGAGGTGGTGTTTATGCAAATGTTTGTGCCCGGGTGACGTCACCTTGCACTTCGGATCCAAAACAAACCGTTTTTTTAAGCTTAATTAAATAAATGTTTTTTTTTTATAATGAGGAGGAAGTTTTAAGCTATGAAATTTGCAGGATGTTTTAATGGTACAAAGACCTCTTATATGCCAAAATATCAAGGCAAATTAGATTTTTCATGTCATGACCCCTTTAAAATAAATCATCTGTCACACATCTGAACGCCAGCTGAATGCACTAAACATGCTTACAGCATGTTTACATGCCTGAAAAAAAACTACCTTCTCAACCCCCAACATCCAGCCTTGATTACCACCGTCACGTGACTCTTTTGTGTGAGCTGAAAAGTGGCATCTCTATTTCAAGTCGGTGATGGAAATGTGCACAAAGAAAGTGCCTTTCACAAGAGTATCACACATGTGTGCATAAGTGTCCAACTCTTCGAGTCTAACTTTAACCTGGCAACAGGCTTTAAGCGGCCATGCCAATCAAGTCAAACTGCCTCTTCAACCTATCGTTGTGAAGGACTTAATAAGTAGGAAAAAATATTCGACCCTGACAGCTTATCAAAGTCACAGCAGCTCCTCCACACCTGGTGGCACCTGGTCCATACGCTGCTGCTCTCTGACACACGATCGCTCACAAAAGAACACGCAAAAATCTCTGAAAAGCTTTTACAGAAGTCTTTCTCTCAAAATGACAGCTTATGTAATAATAAAAAAATCCTATTTACAAAATGATAACCTACACCCGATACACCCGAGTATGTGCAATCATGAAGCCAAGGACACATGTGTCCGGTCTGAATCACATGCATTACACCTAGGGTCACTATAGGCCATTCAAACAAATAGATGTGCAGTTCAAAGCAATCACAAAGCACGCACACCCTCATTGCGGAGGTTTTGTTTTGGCCTTTTTTGACAGAGAATTCAAAAACCTGGTCTTTCTGCTCCCTGCCTGCACAATGATGTGTGACCTCCATCCCTCAAATAGCCCTCTATGTTCTCTTCAATACTAAAAAAGAAACTAATACCAAAGAAGAGTGTTTATGCTATGCATTAGACAATAGAGAGCTTTTCATACCCTGAACCATTTCAATTCATAACTTACTGAGAAAAAGACACTGTTACCCTTCCACCCCCAGAAAAAGCTTTTAACTGTAACAAGTAGAGCCTCTATTCATGGCCAACTTCTGTGGCCAACCTGTTGCTTAGCAACCACTTAATCAATACCTGGGGCTTGTGAGCGCTAAGCAGAAAACTGGAAAAAAATAATAATTCATAAGTGAACAAAAGCGCACAACACAATGATTGCAATTCTACACTTAGCCTTGTGCGATTTCCAGTAAGGCTGCAATTATTATGCTGTGACTATAAGCTGCACTGTAAAGCTGCAGTCTTCAATCTGTATTAAAAATCTTTTGTTTTGCAACGGTAAAGTAAGAGAACGGCTCTTGATGACCACAAGTTTATACAATGTACAGTGATTACAGCATCAAGCAATTTGTCGGTCCAAAATAAACAATAAAATGCTGCACGGCATGATTAAGTACCAGCTAAATAATAATAGTAATTTTTTAAAAACTTAAAATTGATCAAACAATATTAATCAAACAGTAATATTGTGAAATATTAGTACAATTTATAACATATTTTGAGATGTACTTTATTCCATGTGATCAAAGCTGAATTTTCAGTATCATTACTCCAGTCTTCAGTGTCACATGATCCTTCAGAAATCATTCTAAGATGCTGATTTGCTGCTCAAGAGACATTGCTTATTATTACCAATGTTGAAAACATTATTTTGTGAAAACAACTTGAATTCTTTGTTTAAAATCAATAGAAAGTGTTGAATAGAAAGTACAAAAGAACAGCATTTATCTGAAATAGAAATTATTACATTATAAATGCTTTTATTTTCACTTTTAAACAATTGAATGTGTCCTTGCTGAATAAAAGTATTAATTTCTTTCATAAACTTTGAACAGTACTGCGCTGGTTAGTGTTGGGGAGTAACTAGTTACATGTAACAGAGTTGCATAATTTAATTACAAAATAAATGTAACTGCAATCTGTTACAGTTACTGAGAAACAATGTGTAATTAAATTACAGTTACTTATGAAAATGTTAACGATTACAAAGGAGGTTACATCTGGATATTTTCACACATAAACATATGATTGATTTCTTTCCCAAATTGCATCGACTGCTCTAAAATATGAGACACCAATGTTTCAGGAGTTTAGGACATAGAATAGGACACATGCTTATTTGATAACCGTTTTATTCCTGTTTGGGTTTGTGTAAATGCTTTATTTTTTAAAGATTAACATTTTGTTCCAAAGCATTGTTAGGTGGCAGTGTTTCCTGTTTCCTATGCAAAGATTTGATTTCAAAAACAGTATCTTAGCTATTAAACTAGATCTTATGATTTTAAATCTGTATTTAAACTCAGAATGAAAAAGAGGTGCTAAAGTCTGATTTTGAGGAGGTTGCGCTTTAAAATTAAATTATCATCATTTTAATGATACGGGCGTCCTGAGCCCCCACTCTCTCTCCAACTCAACTGTCCAATCAAAATAAAAGCAAAAATGCCAAAAAAAAGAAAAGAAATGTGGAAAGGTAATCAAAAAGTAATCAGTTACGTTACTTTAATAAAGTAATTGAAATAGTTACACTATCAATTAACCGTTTTAAATAGGGTAACTTGTAATCTGTAATCTATAACATTTCCAAAGTAACTTTCCCAACACTGGTGCTGGTATCAATACCTAGAGAACAAGAAGACATTACAACACAATAAACCTAATTACAGCAGTAATATGTCCACAAAATTGCTGAAAAATTTAGGCGAGCAAATGTGTTAAAATAAAAACTTATTTTACTAAATAAAATTATTTTAAAAGGATCCATTAACAAGGCTGTTTTTAGCTTTTGGGACTAACACTAGATGGAATGATTAATTCTGTTGATCAGCCAAGCAGGCACAGTTATTGGCTGATGCTGATCATCTCAAAATAGCCAAATATCATCTGATTATTTGGACTGGCTGATGTACCGGCATATAAATAATGACAGACTAACAACTTAACTGTTTATGTTGAGGTGACACAGTTGCTGTTCTCAATGTCAGAGAGCATGGGTACACTCACCTGAGGTCTCTGTAAAGACAGCGAGGGTCTGGCCGCCCACCGTCTGTATGGTGAAGGGATGTTCTCTCGGGGAGCGCACTGACGAAAGCTTCTCCCCTGAGCACTGCACCACGGTCAGCTCCTCGTTCAGATTGAAAGACACCTGAGGAAACCATCAATCAGCCTCTACATAAGCAATAGCACATCACATGTTCCCTCTCCACAGCCCAGGGTCAGATCATAGTAATTATGCAAATCAGCGCTGACATCTTAATAAAAGATGAGGAGCAAATAGTGCATGTCTTTAAAGACATTAATAAAACTTACCGCCGTCTTCCCTTGAGCTCTAGAAGAGAGATTAAAAAGCATGAGTGGAAAGATTTCATACAAAAATATCAATTTCGAATGAGGTTTAAAATTAGATCATACTTCCCAATTTTAAGTTTGCCTACGTCTCCTCGCCCAGATGCTTTTGCCCACTGCTGAGAAAGATATTTGGGGACCTAAAAAGAAGTGAATAAGACTACATTTAGTTATTGGTCCCTATGGGTTTCCTAAAAAAAAGTATACTGCTCATATTTGTCTGAGTATTAACTAATAATAAATTATTATTTCAATAATTCAACTGTATGTTTACATTTTCTGAAGCAAATGTGCGTGTAAACTTGATGATACATATAGTGTGAGGTTGCCATGGCATTGCTGTGCAGTTGCTAAGGTGGTTCTTAGTATGTTTCTATGGTTTCTATGGTAACAAATTTTCTTTTCTTTTAATAAGACCCCAAAGCCTCAATGATTCTGGTCCTTGGATACAGATTGGGTCCATCTTTCTGATCATTATCACACCTTTATTTAAAATCTCTCCCAATTTGAGATAAAGGAGATCCAAGTGAGCTGTACCACCATTAATTTATACAATTATACAAGAGCTACAGTGATGAAATCACTGTGACTCTGTGTAAAGAATTTGCAAAACATAATTTTTGAGGGGGAAAAATTAAACAATACTGATAACCTAGGTTTTGTGTATTTGGTCAATGTCTTTCCAACTTGTTTTCTATTTTTAATTAAAATGTTTCCTGTTCATTTGCCTTTTTAAAGTGAATTGCGTAAAATCAAATGGAAGTAAATTGGTGATATAATTTTTTTTTAAATTACATTTAAAATTTTAACTATTGTCCATGTTTCCTTTTAATCTTGCCGTTTACATCCAACTTAGCAACTAAGCTCGGTATTGGGGCAGGTTTTAACAACAACAGAATATGGTATACGTTATAGATTTCCAATTAACTGGAGTACTTTTGTAGCACAAAATTGAAAAAAAAAAAGATATCAAAGTACAAATACCGCGCCGTTGAAACACCCTCCATCATTCACATCAACAGTACAGAGTTAGTTTACCGCCATAGTTTAATCCTCCAGAGTTTGTTCAAAGGTTCAACACCAATGCTGACTGATAAACCACCAACCTTCACCAGCCAGACTCCCGTGTTTTGTTTGGCTTTAGTTAAATCGACGTCTTGGCCTTTGTCTGACATGACTGGAGGGCTTTGTGTTAACAAAACAAAAAAAAAGAAAAGAAAAAAAGCATTTACTGAACTACAGTAAATATGCGCTTGGTTATTGAAAGGCAAATCGCACTATATGTAGTCAACATGAACAATGTATTGCTCATGAACCTGCCGGTCATTGGAGAGACTTTTATATCTATTTACCCCCATCTAGTGGCCATGTGAAGAAATTAGATTTATTTTGCATTGTAAATATGAAGATAATCTCAAAAAGTTTTTGAGCGAGTTTTTTATTTTTATTTTTTAGCTTTTTAGTGTAGTTTAACCAGCCAAGGTTCGTAAACAGTGCAATTAAATTAATTATATGTGCTATGTGTGGCATACAGAATATAGGCAGAAGTATATTTACTACTAATCACTAGGATTCACTACTAATATTATAGGCTACATTAGGGTGCAAAGCTGATATAAATATATAACATCCTCAAAATTGAAATTTATTAAAATACATTTTGACATTTAACTCTGTTTGAGTTTTCCAAGCAAGCAATAGGTCTTTATGATAACCACAAAATCACATAAAAATAAAAATCAACATTCACATTCTGATATTCATCCTCATTGACAAAGGACTCTTGATTATACCGGTACCTATACACTACATAATAAATTCAGCAGAAATCTAAAATTTCCTGAATGGCTAAATCCAAACTGTTATGATTTCAACTATGAACCGCGAAAGAAAATCTCATGAAGCTGCCACTAGATGAAGCTGTTTGACCCTCTTTTGTTTCCATAGTCCTCAAAACCAGGGCCTGTCCAAAGGCCTGAGATCAACACAGCAAACTGAATTTAGCATTTATAAGACCATTTAAATTGCAAATGAAGTGTTAATAGTGACTATTTGAATTACCTGATATTACTTCAATCGATCAAAAAAGTTTATTTATACAATTAAAACTGAAGAAAATCTTAAAGCCCCATCCAAAGTTATATAATTATTTCACCTTACGGTCAAAGAGGCTCTAAAATCTATCTGGTTTCACGTTTGACTCAGATGGTTTACACAAAGTACATCTTTCATAGACCGAAATGCTTTCCTTTCACCACATGTTCATATTTCATGTGAATTCAAACCTTTTCTGAACAAGTAGCTTTGCAAAGATTATTCACATAATATTACAGAGTGCTGAAATGAAGGGAGCGCCGTCCTTGCTGTCACTGTCAAGGACATCATATCATGAGGATTCTGGAACAAGCTGTGTTCGTTTAGTTATAGTCGAGTTTGCAGACTCGACATTTTAATATCATTACAAGTGAAGTTGTGAATGAAGCAATGTGAATAAATGATACCAAAAAAAAACATGTTTGAATATCCTGCCATGTTACCCAGCAGGCCTCACAGAGTACAAGAGAGGAATTTATCAAGCTTTTGAGCAAAAACGGATAATGTCATTTAATGCTCTAATCACTTACCTTGCCTACTCACGTGTCATAAATAAACCGGCTCAAGTTAGTAAACTTGTAAAACCTGCTTTAGTATGTGCACATTGATCAGTAACTTTCCATGCAATTAAGAAGTTACTTAGATGATCGTTTTCATAATTGCTTTATTTGCTTGTTTTGCTTCCACCTTAAACGGCCTGTTGTTTGAGTCTTCTTTTAGACACAGCTTCCTGGGCCTCAAACAAGTGAATAGCATTCTGTTTTGGATTTATGTCAGTGGTCTTGGCTATAGGATGCTTTGTCTTTAAAGTTCTTGAAGAAATATGTGAAACTACTTTAAAACAGTTGCATTTCCTCATAGAGACAAGAAGGAGGTCCAGGTCAAACACTTATGATGAATTTGTAGATGAGAGATGAATGCCCTTACCATGATGCTCTGTTAAATACTATAAAGTGAGCTAAGCTTTCCTCTTAACCTCATAATGCAGTAGTATTATTAGCTGACACTTCAGGTGCTGCATAAGTGGTTTCATGTAGAAAAAGACTAATCAAAACAAATCAAGTCATATTTATGGGGCTTTATTTACATTTACATTTAGTCATTTAGCAGACGCTTTTATCCAAAGTGACTTAAAAATGAAGACAATGGAAGCAATCAAAATCAACAAAAGAGCAATGATATGCAAGTGCTATAACAAGTCTCAGTTAGCTTAACACAGTACACATAGCAAGGGTTTATTATTTTAAATTATATAATAAATAAAAAGAAAACAGATAGAATAGACAAAGAATAGAGCAAGCTAGTGTTAGAGGCCTTTTTTGCGTTTGTTAATTGCATAATAAATAAAAAGAAAACAAATAGATAGAATACAAAAAGATTAGAGAAGCTATAGTGTTCGTTTTTTTTTAAAGAAGACAAGCAGTTAGTAAATGAATAGTGAATATAATATATATACATTCTATATAATAATGTATATATATATATATATATATATATAACAGCTTTACAGAAATAAACAGGAAAATAAGTGTTGCAAAATTGAAATGAAATGACTTCAGCTGTAACGCAGCTCTACAGAAGGTGTCATTATTCAACTCAAGTAACTGTAAATGTTGCAGAGTTCATCAATAATGAATCTATTTCAATTCAGCTAGATCTACAGTAACAATATTTAACTCAAGTCAGTTCAGTGTTGATTGAATTCAGTTCATTTAAAGTATTGATGTTGCAAAGTCCAATTTCGAATCAAATGTTATTCAGCGACAAAGCAGCTCTACAAAAGACAATAGTGTCATTATTCAGCTCTAATTTGTTTAGTGTTGATTCAGTTCAGTTTGACACCTGTGTCAATGTTGTTGAGTTCCTTAATTATGAAAAACTTTCAAAGGCAGCTCAACAGAATACAATAGAGTCAATATCCAGCTCAATTCAGTTCAAGTTTTGTTCTCATTCCATAGTGTCAGTGCAGTCAAATCGATAATATTACTGAATATTAAGTGTCTTTTGAACCCCAAGCCAAAGGCAAAAGTGGCAGGGAACCAAACTCCATCAGACCCTTCTAATTATCGCTATTTAAAAAGTTCACATCAAACATGATTTAGTTTTTTAAGGACCTCATCCTTTCACCCTTCATTAAATGTGTATGTAAACACCCTCTTCACATGTGAAATGTGCAACAGTGCTTTGGTTTGCTGTCAGCTCCAGTATAGTTTATAACTGCCCTATCATTCAATAACAAACTCTCTGCAAGGCCTGTATTACATTGTGACAGATTAAAAAAACAATCTCATTTAAAATGTTCCACACAAATGTTGAGGTCAGATTGAAACGATCGGCAGCCTTGTTAAAGTAAACCTCGGCCACCTCTTCCTAACATTGGCATTCTCCGGAGGGATAAGCTTTCATTTCGGAGTGAAATTACACAGAACAATGGCAATTCTCATAG
Source organism: Schizothorax lantsangensis (assembly GCA_027422415.1). NCBI lineage: Eukaryota > Metazoa > Chordata > Actinopteri > Cypriniformes > Cyprinidae > Schizothorax > Schizothorax lantsangensis. Next base: position 8,106,012 of record CM049848.1, read on the forward strand.
AGGTTCTCTATTTTTTCCTATATCACCAAAGATACCTGTTTTAATAAGTGTTTACAAAATGAAAGCAGACTCCAGTGTATAAATTGACCATTATTGTTCGGGAGCACAATAGCTCTCTGTGTTTTTTGTTGTGGAGTGCCTGTGTGATTTAAAGCTGCTGACAGCACCAGACGCTTACATTGCAATCAGCTCTCGCTGGCTCTCTCCCTCTGAAATTTGTATGGATGGGCACAGCCTGTCTGCTAGGTCTGGACATCAGGGCACACGCCCATTTTGGTACTGTCAGACCTCATTTCCTCATACTTAATGTGTTACACTACGATCTCTCCCTCGGGTCATTCCATTTCACATTCAAGTGCAAAGGTTTGGTGAGGGCAAAGGGATGTGTCAGCCCTTTCTGGGGACACTCATAAATCAACAATTTCATGTAATAAATGACAAGATGATGTGTCAGACATTTGGTGACTTGTCTTTACAAGTGCTGTCTGTATGAGAAATCCCCATAATGTAGATATTAGAAAAATCACAAGCAGGACTCTCAACAATACTATATATTACTGCCTATAACAACAGCTTTTATACATTAAATACAGATAATATTATAAAAAATGTACTATATTCAACAATAATCTCAAATATGACTAAATGTTAAACCTATTATTAAATATATTCTTCAATTATTTCTGTTACCCCTTTTCTGCCAAACAGACTTTTTTTTATATTCAATTGTTTACAGATTTTAACAGTGAATAAACCATTTCGCCCAGTAGCTGTGATGGCAAATCTTGAGCATTATACATATCTGGTGTTCATACTTTTGAAAATGTATTTTCTTCCACACAACAAAGATGCTATTCTCACTGTCACAGCTGAAAGCTAAATATAGTTGGATCAGTGCACATGAGATACATTCCTTGTTGTAATTTTATAACCTAGCTTTCAACATCTGAAATAAAACACATATTGTGGAATTAAATTATACCGGTTTAAAGTAAAACACATGAATAGACACATAGTCCCTTACAAAAGTTAACCATGGTTTTACCACAAATAAAGACAAAAAAAACATGGTTACTATAGTTAAACCATGGTAACCACAAATTAACCATGGTTTTGCTACACTAATCATAGTTTAACCATGGTATTTGTAGTAAAATTGTGGTTATACAAATGGTAATCAATATGCCAAAAAAACATGGGTACTACAATAAAACCATGGTTAATTTTCGTAAGGGATATTCTGTGTAAAAGTCTGCTGGAGCTCGAGCTTTAGTTCTATAGTGCCCAAACACGAGGCGATCAACAAACAGCGTTTGTGAAATAACTGTGTCACTGTGGATGTGTTTGGTTGTTCTTTTCTGTCTGTGGAAATATCTGGCTCCTCTTTCAGACTAGCTGTTTTGTAAAAACAGAACAAATCTCTGGACTATGTTGACAACATTGTTGTCACAGTGTCTGTTTACATCTTGTTGATGTAGCTGCCCTGTATAGGGAAAAACACACAATAGCACCCAACCTAAAATACAGGTATTTGCTAAATCTTTCACAGGTTTAAACTGTTTATTTTCTTACTCGGCATCAATAAAATACACATTTTCTCATAAACCAATTTGTTAGCCTTATTGGACCTAGAAATCCGTGCCCTTCCTTTCTCTTCCCTCCTTCAATGTCAAATAATAATAACCACAGCGGACAAAAGATGTTATTCTGAGTGTTTGCTGCCACAGTTACCGAAGGCTATAATAAGAAACATCCCTCACCAACACAGTTGGTTGTACTCGGCTGCGCTCGTGTTTTTTCGGAACTCTTCGGCAGCCGGCCGTCTCTAGGAAACCCCCCTCCCCCCATCCTTGCCAGACTCTCTGGGCTTTATGTCTGGCCGCTGTGGAGGTGAACTGCCATGCGCGGTCGCCATGTTATCGCGCTCTCCTCCCCCTTTCTGGGACTCGTCACAGGCTGATATAGCACTAGCACAGGCTACATTACAAGGAGGCAGCTGGTGAATAGGAGAGAGACTAACACAGGACTAAAACAAAAGAAAGCACGGGATGGAATAAAGTAGGACAGCGCTGAGTCGCGACTCGCTCGGTTTCTCTCTGTCATCTGACGCCGGCTGAAGGACTTTGTTTCGTTTGATTTTGTGCTCTGGTGACTGCGATACAACAATTGAAAATGCGCCTGGCAGTTTGAACTGTGATGGGGAGAGACTGTGTCGTTGTAAGGTTGGATATATCGATCGCCTCGGCCGTCTGTGTCGACTCCCTCACGTTTAAACTTGTGCGCTGAATGGTTTTGCGAGAATATACGTTTGAAAACAACAGCTGAAGCGAATCCCTGTCAGCTAGCTCGCTAGCGACTGTTAACTAGCATTGGCGTTAGCCTGCTCCTCATGGTGGACATTTAAATACACCTCAAGTGGAATTATCGTGGCAGTTACTGGAAAGTGTTGGTTTTATGTGGAAATTACTTGAGCGGCTTCAAGTTGCTTCCCAAAAAGAGCTTGTTCTCTTAAGCTGCGTTTATAACTTTGTTGGAGACCATCCTCTAGAAATGAATCACCACGACCGATCTGGGGACACCGGCAGCGCCCGAAAAATGGTTTACTCCATGAGTTTACCCAAACGGGAGAGCAGCAGCAACTCGGTTGGTGGTTCCGCCACATTGACAACTTCTGGAAGCACCAGCCTTAATAGCAACAATTTGATGCTGGGGGATGATTATTCATCACCGGTGCTGATTCAGTCTCAAACGCCGGTTGCATCGTCGCTCGGGCCCCAGAACCCTCCCCAGAGCCTGAATATCCCCGTGCAGGCCACCCTGTTACCCCAAACTCTGCCCACCACAGTGGCGCAGATGAAGAAGAAGAGTGGCTTTCAGATAACCAGCGTTACTCCCGCTCAGACGTCTGTCAGCACCAACAACAGCATTACAGAGGACACTGAGAGCTGTGACGACTTGGACGAGTCCCACACTGAAGACCTGTCGTCCTCTGAGATCATGGATGTGCCCCTTTCACGGGCCAACAATGCGGGGGGACCGGAAAGGAGTTCCTCGGAGGAGACGCTGAATAACTTCCATGAGGCGGAGACCCCGGGGGCCATGTCGCCCAACCAGCCTTCCATTCTCACCCAAGCACACCTGCATGGCTCTATGGTTAACGGGACTGTGCACCATCATCACCATAATCCTGCTTCGTCTGGAAAAGCCCATCCTGCTGGTGGGATGCAGATTGGGATATCTTTGGGTGCCGTGGTCACGTCTGCGGTGACCTCAAGTTCTGCAAGCACAGGCCAAAAAATGCCTTCAAATGTGGTAGGATTGATTGAGAGCGCCTCTGTTGGCACAACCGCTGTCAAGCCTTTGGCCACTGTCGCCTCAGGAACTGGTATGATCTCTGTGACTTCAGGTGCCACAGTTAGTACTGGTAAACCTATAACAAATAATGTTTCTATGTTAAATTCTGCCAGTGTGCCTGTTGTGGGTGGCAAGAGCACCAATAGTAACAGTGTAAACTACTCCCCTGCTTTGAATAGTATTAGTAACCAAATTGTAAACTTGACGCACATTCCTAGTGGAATAATTGGCATGGGCATCACCGCTGCTACCATGGTTTCCGGTGGTGTTGCTTCAACAGGTGGAGGGCAGGTGGGCCCAGCTGTCATGGGTCAGCACACAATGCCTGCTCCCTCTGTCCCGCTGATGAACGCTCAGCCTCAGCAGGCCCAAGTGCCTACTCCAGCCTCCACCAGCTCACGTTTCAGAGTGGTCAAATTGGACTCTACCTCTGAGCCTTTTAAGAAGGGTCGGTGGACTTGCACAGAGTATTACGACAAGGAGGCCCCGAGCACGTCGTCCTCTGAAAACGCCCCCAGCACCCGGACAGTGGAAAGCATCCGCCAGTTTGTGCCTGAGAGTGTGGCATGCCCGGAACGAGAGCGTGTCAGCAGCACGGCTAGCCATTATACCAAAAGCCTGAGCAGCGGAGATACGGGCGGCCCCTGTTTGACCTTCCAGCAGCCCGCTGCTCAGAAGCACGACTACTCGTCTACTCATAACGTGTCTCAGATGCAACCTCAAGACTTAGTTCATGCGCATCTTAAGACTAATGCGGTTGCTCCGAGCATTCAGCCGCCGGCCCCCATGGGAGGAATGCAGACCACAATCGGGCATTCGACTGCAGCCGTGCCCGCTCATATGCCTAAACTGACATACGCACAGGCAGCACAATCCTCCTCTGCTCAAGCCCTGCCTGTGGTGACCCAGCAGCAGATGGGCTACCCGCCAGCACAGCAGCCGGCTGCACCGGCCCAGGTAGCGCCGGCACACATTAACCCCTTAAGCCAAGGAGGCAGCTTGCCACCTGACTTCCCTCAACCCAAGCAGATCATGAACACTGTGCCATCTGGGTCAACACAAACACTTCCCCACCTGTCTGCCCCCATCCCTCCGGTGGCGGGGAACGGTCAGCTGATTGCAGCTTCGCAGCAGCCCGTGGGGACTGTGCCACCCCCTGCTGCTCAACCACTTCCGCAAGGGCTCCTGCAGCCACAACAGACACCCGCCCCGCAGATGGTCCAGCTGGTGCAGCCCGCCGGCGCCGGTCTCATACAGCAGACCCAGGGGCAGCAGCTCGCCCCTCAACCCTCCTTGGAGCAGCAGCAGGCGCAGCTCAGCAGTCAAGGTCGCAGCACCCAGTTCGTCCCGGCCTTGATCTCCTCAAACGTGCCTCCTAACCTTCAGAGTGAGTCCAGTTTGATCCAGAATGGTTCGAAGGAGCCCGGGTCGCAGGTGAGCACCCTGCACTCCGTGATGCCCACCCTGCAGGAGGATGCCCACTTCCTGTTACAGCACCCTGCTCTGCTCACGCAGGTCGGCACCTCCCGTGGTCCTGAGGGAAGCGGTGGAGTCAATGCCTTAACTGCCTCGGCCAGCCTGCTGAGGAGCTTACCTGTGGATGGAGAAGAGGATGGGTAAGTTTCAGAATTTATTTTTTTCAGTGCATTGTCTGTTTACTGTTTCCAATTAATTTGCTTTTGTAATTACAGCTTGAATAGCTTCATTAAAAAATTACACATGCAGGCAGTGGGTGATCAGCGGTATGGCTTAATGTAGTGCTATAAACATAAATGATGCTGTGCATTAAATATCACAGCAGGCCGGTTACAGAAGGAGGTCTATAGGCTTCTACAGCATAGCTAGAAGTGTTTTCTTCATATAACACAAAACTGCAGACCGCTAGACTGTTACTGTGGTATTATAGACCGAAATGTAATCAGGCATCCCAGCCTGTCTTTAAAGACCCCATGAAATCACTTTAGTGTGCAGTGATTTTGTGCTGTTGACATTTCCTTTTGAAACAGGAAATTAGGGCAGGAGCCAGTAGACTTTTGCTTCACATCCACAAACATTTTTTTTCCCTAGCTGTTGCTTGTGGTATTAATGGGGGGGCTTTGTTATTCTAAAGAACATTTCATTGGACAAAAAAGTGAGTGCAGGATGAGTCAACATTATTTTTAGTACATTTAGTAAGAAAACTTTTGGACATTTTAAATGCGTATATCTGTTAAAATCAAATTGTCATCATTTAAGGGATACACTAGTATTTAGGTGGCATCTGAGCTAACATTTTATGCACGAAAAGCTTGAAATGTAAGAAAAAATATACATTTTGTGACTATATTTAGCTTGCTGAAGGCACTTTTTTTGAATGGTTATCCTTTGTGGCATGTTTGCTTCTAGCTGTAACTCTATTAAGGGCAAAAGAGATCAATGGAGTGTATCTGTTTAAACTCTTTTGTTGTCTCTAATTATTGCAGATACAGCACTATACTCTTTTAGTAGACGTCAGCTAATTAACATACCTGAAAATATTTTTCTGATATTTGTTTTTTGAAGACTCAGAAACTGTAGCTTCGGTGTAGTCCATTTTTCACAGTTTTCTCACGGCAAGGCCGAGAATGTAAACTAAATATGATTGCTTACATACTGCTAATATTGTGACATATGTTTGAATTTGTCTTGCACTGTTCATAAGAAACAGGAGTGCATGTTTATGCTGTACAATGTTTATGAATTGTTCATAAATGAAGTTTCCTGTGCTTGACAGAGCTTGTCTAACAGATGTCCCAGGGATGACAGAGTGCTCTGTAATCTGACACTCCTTAATGAAACAGACAGTTTTGTCACAGTGCACACACATCATTGTGGCACTGCTTGTTTCTCTCAGGTGTTAGTCATGATCTTACTTAGTTAGTTATTTGCCTGGCTTTACTATATAACAATGTCACATACCAGACTGAGACTCTCTGTTCTGTTCAGATCTATATGTTTTAGACATAAAGTAAAATGTAGTCGTTCCGAAACATCAGACCCTTATTAGGATGAATATCACAGTTGTATAACACTTGATGGCCTTATAAATTGTTGGTCAGCACTTACTGTCAGCCACATCTAGATAGTCCTCTGTATACCCTCAATATCTGGGCAATATATCTGTATTAGTGATGTAGCTTTCAGTCTTTTGGCGAGATTCAGTGTATATTTTGAAATGAATGTATTTGCTCTCAAATAGTAGGCTCTTTTCTATCAGAGCATCATCACTTTAACAAACTCAGCCATTTTTCCCCCAGGTTGATTCATAACGTTTAATGAGAAGTAAAATGCACAATGTGAACATTTTATAAACTCTTTTAACATTAAGTCAGAAATGCTATTAAAATTTTCACAAGTTAAATGTCGGGGATGAATTGTGAAAATAGTGTAATGAAACGCTCTTCAGGAAACTGACCAAATCTAAGCTTGTTAAACTCATCATATTCTAGGGATGCATCGATCCGATACTCAGGATTGGTATCGGCTCCGATATGGTCATTTTCTGTGGATCGGGTATCGGTGAGATGAGACCGATCCAAATCCGATATTGTGTGTATACTATTCTGTTGTTATTAAGCCCCACGAAAGCACAAAAATATTATAAAGCACCATAAAGTCCAAGTGTTCTGAAGCCGTTCCATAGTTTAATGTGAGGTACAGATGAATATTTAAGTCGTTAAATTCAAGTTCAGGTAAACTTTTCTCTCCGCTGCGTCTGTCATCCTCCGTTCAGCATTCAAACTGTCACGTTTGGTTAAGACAGTCAAGACGATGAAAATCTCCAAGAGCGCACAATAACTAAACTGTATAACTGTTAAAAGAAAAGGCTTGATAAACTATCGCACAGATTTAATAAGCTACGCATCAATATCTCTTTCCTTTGTGCTTTGAACTTCTCTTTGCGGAGCTGCACGCTGTGACTCCGTGCTGCTTCAAGCACATCGTTCTGCGCACGGGATACGCATAAGCGCTTTGTGCCACTCTCTATTGGAGCTTTTCGTATTATAATACTTTTGCGCAATGAAAGATTATTTATAGCGTTTCTTGTTCTGTCCTATCAAGGCTATTAATAATCTAATGTATAGCACAGTATATCTCTATCATATGTTGCTGCCTTCATTACTGTGCTATACATTTAAAAGAAATTTCTTTTAATTTTGTAGTTTATATTTATAAATAAATGTACTACTTTTCATTAATGTATTTTACAACAATACAAAGAGCAATGTGTAACATTTTACCAGGTTTAGTCCTTCACATATTCACTTTTAGTTGTTCCCCACTAAATAATGTTATTTCACTAAATGTTTAGATTTTATAAAATTGTGCACTCATGATTTTTCTAGAATAACTTTTGCTGCTAAATTATCCACTAACCTAGTTTATAATAGTTTTTGTCATAGATTATGAATGGGCCTGTTTACACCTGGTCATTTCATGCGTTTTCGCTTATCGGATATCTATCTGATTTGTTAAAACGTTTCCATTTGCAGTTGGCCACATAAATGTGTCGTCGCAAAACCGATATAAATTCGATCTTCAATTCCCGCGCTATATTTAAATTTAACGAAGTTCACGTCAACGAAATTAATTATTAATTTTCAGCTCATTTCAAGATCAAGGACCACAATAGGAGAGCGCGCGGCATCAGCACTGGAAAGATATGTTTGTTTTACTACTTTTAATGAAGATGACCGTCTGCGTCTTACTTTCAGTTTCAATCGTGGCAGTTTGCGCGTCTGCTTGCTGAAGAGATGCTCAGCTACTCGTCCGCGGCGATGCGTGTTGCATTAGCGCTGTCATATCTGACTATAATGTCATATAGCCTATAACACGGTCTCACATGTTTATTATTTTTTACATTTTGGGAGGAGTAAAATTTACATATGTGGTTTCAACAACCAGATGCATTTACACAAGTCCAGTTTCGTCTGGAATGCAGCCCAGACCACCTCCTGAAGTGTTTTGAGCGATCGGATTTATGTTACAAAACGCATGAAGTGACCAGGTGTAAACAACCCCTATATATTTTTTCATGTTATTTTTCATTAAAATGAAGTTGTCTAGTAGATTGTGTTTAACACACAAAAGAGTGACACAGAAGTATTGAAATTTTACATTGATTAAAAAAAAAAAAAAACTGCTCTGATCGGAATTGTCCGATACTCAGAATTTTCTGGATCGGATCTGAAAAAATGGTGTCGTTGCATCCCTATCATATTCACAATGTCACTTCTTGTATCGCCAGCAAAATCATTTTTGAATATATCCTATACAGTCAATGTATTGTCCAGATAGCCAGGAACAAGTTCACTGTTAAATTTAACTTGGCATGTTGACAGCTTGAGGCTTTTTTGATGTTTGATCATGTGATTGAAGTAACATGGAAGACTAAAACTTCTATTGGATTCAGATCTATCTTTCAAGGCCTGTTATCCTTGTAAGATCTGTTTTGTTCTGTGTATCATGGCTGTCCTTTTTGACTGGCATCATTATTTTTGGTGTGATTGTGTTTGGGTGAAGGACAGTAGGACTACCTACAGAGCCAGCCATTTCAAATATAACAGTTTCGCTCCTCAGTGAGCAAACAATTTAATTTCAACCTTTTTATTTCTTTGTTGTGAAAGGCTATCAGCTGGTGCTGTTTTGGTCTAGAGCGTGAGGCGACTTATACAGGATGAGATCATTCAGTTTTCTCCCATTTTGCTCTTGCTCAATAGCAGATTAAGTCAGCGCAAATTATTTGAATCTGTTTTTTTGCTGTTCTTAGGTCACAGTGTTGACAAGCAGCCTCGTATAGAAAGATTATCATCTCACATTTGCTTTTTTTCAATGTAATCTGCTCTTGGCAGTGATAAAAGCCACACATGCGAGTCTCAATGAATCACTCATTGTGTAGAGATCAAGTAGATTATCTCTCCAATTAACGACCCTGTGGAATGGGAGAGGAGAGGAAATGCTTTCACTCGGCCAGATCGGGCCAGAGCAGATAACGGGGCAGAACTTAAAGCGGCAGTACATGTGTGCTTTCTCTCTGGGTCCCTCAGTGAGATTCATTTTCACTTCTCTCCCTGTCTCTATTACAGGGATAAATTAGCCAGAAATGAAAATGGTCTATGTACTCATCCTTTTATATGTTTTTTTTTTTTTTTTTTAAGAGATGTTAGCCATAATGTAAGAGCTGCTCTTTTTCATACAGTGTCGATGGTTATTGTCAAGCTCCAATAAGGGAAAAAAGCATCACAAGTGTTAATTTGGTGCTATGGTCCGAGTCTTCTGAAGCCATACAATTAGGGTTGGGTATCATTTGAATTTTATCGATTCCGATTCTGCTTATCGATTCCGATTCTTTTCGATTCTCAGTTTCAATTCCAGTGTGATTTAAATAATGATATCAAACATTTATCCTGTGTCTCTTTTTTGCAAACCATTTATTGGAGCTGAATACCATGAACAAAAATCAACAGGCTACATAAAAACTGGACTCTTTAAGAGCTGTTTGTGCAAAATAGAACTGCATGATTCTGGATAAATTAAAAAAACAAATTAATGTTTATTTATTTTTTTTATTTTTTTCCCCAATGGAAGTTGTGCTTCTCTCATGATGCTGAAAAAAACGTTAGACAACTAAACAAAATCACATGTAATTTATGAATGAATGATTCAGTGACTCACTCAAGATGTACTTTGTTCATTACTGGATGAATCAGCGTTCTTGAACGAATCTCTTGTGTGATTCAAAGACAAATACATTTTAACAGCTCATTTTCGCCACCTACAGGCATAACAATGTAATCGATAAATCTACATTTGAAGTGTCAAATTACTTTCAAAAGGTGATTTACTCTATTTTAATCACTACCGTACACATCAGAGTTTATATCTGAACTATAAACGTTTATCCCAGTACTTCTGTGATTTGAATGTTTGTAACAAATAAATAATGGTACTGTGTGGTAGGGTTGCACGATACACCGGTACTACGGTAGTATCGCAATACTAAAGCTTAAAAATACCCGCGGTGCCATTGCATTTTTTAAACGGTAGTATCGTCCATAAGGTAGTACAAGATATGTAGTATGCACGGCAGTACCACGGTTTAAAACGTTCATTTGAACATGCATGCCAGCAGAAACATTACAAGTTGATTGCCAAATGTCTTTCTGCTGTGCTCTGTGTAGTATAGTCTGTGTATACGCTTTATATGGTATTGAGTGTTTCCCGAAGCTTCAGTTCAGTTTGTAATAAGAAGTTCACTTGCACGTCGTTGTTCATGCTGCAGTTTATCAGAAGAAAGGGTCTGATTCAGACCGTCTGATGTCATTTTAAAAAACAGCAGCTCAAGCATCACTTATTCAACATCATAATATCTTACAAGAAAGTATTATCGCAGTTTTATTCATTTGACCACTTCTAGAACAGGTGAACTAGTTCGTTTCTGGAAGCATTTTTGCGATCACGAACGCAGTTCCATTCATCAACATAGCGGCTTTGCACTTGGTTCTTATCAATCATTATATATATATATTTATTCATTTATAATGTTATGTTTTAATATACATGCTGCTAACTTGGAAATTTCAAGATATGCGAGCAAAAAATGCTCCTGACAGTTCGGCAATATGACACGAGCAAGAGAGCTGTTTTTGTTTCGTTTCTGTGTTCGAATCCAAATCCGCGTTGTCTCTGAATCACTGATTCACTGAACCATTCATAAAAACAGTCATTTGATTCACTTCTGAAGGATTCAGCCGTTTTGAAAGAATCGTTTGAATGACTCAGTGATTCAATCACGAACTTCTGCCACCTGCTGGCCGTTTGAAGTTTCCCATCTAAAAGTAGGCATATTACATTATTTTCCAACAAATTTCTATATTCAGAATTTAGTATTTAAAACATTAATCTCATTACTTTATTTATGCAATTATAAATACAGTCTAAATGTATAAATGCCACATCTAAATGTCACTTCATGCAGCTTCTGTGCAGTGCTAAGATTTGTTTAGATCATTTCATGGATAACAATAGCCAGTCATTCATTCACATTAATTAAGTATTCAGAGAAAAATATTGTCTGTTTTCATTTACATCTATTTATGAAATTTTGATTCATTTTGTAGAATTGAATTTTAAATTAACACAATACTGCATGGTATCGTGATACTACTTGGTATCGTGATACTTCAGCTGGTATAGTATCGTAAGACATTTTTATGGTATCGTGACAACCCTACTGTGTGGTTGAAAAGACTGAGAGGCTGTCTCATTCCAGACAGATGACAGCTGCTCTCTTCAGGTCAGTGGCAGCGTGAACGCAGATTTAAATGTTCAAATCACACTGATGTGATCTTACGCTGTACGCCAAAGGTTGAGGAATGAAACGGATGAATCTTTGTAATTTAGGAATAGAATCACGTTGGTGTTTGAATCATGTTCGCAATCTTTAATGATCTATTAAATTAAAGTGCTTTGTCATGTTGGTGGTGACACCTCTCTTGCAACATGTTTAGCTATCACAGATATTATACTTAACTTTTTTGGCTTCTGATCGCAACTGTAGCCAAACTTTGGAGCGCTTAGCGAGCAAGGTCCTGGCAGATCACTGTAGGTCCGGTCCTCACAGATGAAGGAAAAAAAAAAGCACATAGGAATCGATAGGCGGAATCTAAATTTTAATTTGACAACAAGCATCCGATTCTGGAATCGATTTTCGATTCCCAACCCTACATACAATAATTATATTTGAAGAACAGACTGAAATTTTAGACTTTTATCGAAATACTCATGAGAACATATGAAATTTGCCCTCAGTGACGCTACACCTTGGGATGAGTTGCACATTACAAATGAATGTAGGGCTGTGCAATTAATCGAATTCGATTCTCATGCGCATCTCGTCAGTAAAGCCGGTTCCGTGATTGGCGCTAAATCTCCATCACCTGTTTTCAAACGCAGCGGCAGTTAATACACAGAGCCGTAGTTCACTGACAAGCTACGCGATATCGCGTTCATAATCGCAGATGAATCTAATTCGATTATGAACGCAAAATTGCCTAACTTGTCAGTGAACTACGGCTCTGTGTATTTACTGCCGCTCAATTTGAAAACAGGTGATGGAGATTTAGCGCCAATCACGGAACCGGCTTTACTGACGAGATGCGCATGAGAATCGAATCCGATTAATTGCACAGCCCTAAATGAATGGCTAGTTTTTAAGTTGAACAAAAATTACATTTTTAGGGCCCTATGAAATAATTTTTTCCACAATTTGTTTTCAGTTTTAATTTAAAAAAAAAATCAAATTAAACCGTAAAATGCTCATGAAGAGACTCTCAGAGCAGTGTAGGCTTGTCTTGCAAGTTAGTCGTCTAATCTTTTTCTTTAAACATTTGGTTAGATAAAAATGTAGATTGGTTTAAGTTGAATCCAAAAAGAAAGAACTAGACTGATTACACTTTGGCTAACAGCTAGTTGCTCAGACTAGTTCTTAAGACACTTCTTAAGACCGTTTATGCAGCTGGCCCCTGAAGATGAAATTTAGTGAGACAGCTGATGCTGAAAACACCATGAGCATCACACTTACTTCAGTATGTGTGTAGTAGACAAGTCACATGTCTTTATTATGCTTCAATATTGCGATTTGATTAAAGCTGCAGTCCGTAAGTTTTGCCTCTTTGTCGCCATATCTGTTTGAAAACCTGGAATTGCAGCTCTGTGGGGAATTATCTTCTGTGCGTGGGGTTGTGCTCCGGCATGGCTCCAGCGTGGATGAATCAAATGTTTTAGGAATATGTGTGTCAGTCATCGCACCTGTACTTAGGAATCACAGATTCTAGCCTACGTCTTGGAATATATGACCCAAATAAGAATTTTCTCCGTATATTGCTATCTGAACAAGTAACAAGTCTGCCACGTTTGTTCTGACCAACTGAGGAAAAAGTTATTACCATAAATCGTGCTACCAATGGTGATTTAATCTAAAGATCGGTTAGATCATATCACATCAAACTGTGCAAAGTATTATTATTGTTATACTTTATTCTCAAATTATTAATGTTAACAACAACAGCATTGCGTGACTGAGTATAGTGTATATTAGTGTGTGGATTTCAATTTCTGTACAGTCTAATCTAATTGTCATACCATTCGAATTTCATATTAAGAAATTATTTTAACCCAAAAAGCAAACTATGCTCCCTTCAAACTGGTTTTCTTTAAAATACAAATCTTGTGTAATCTCAGGCTATCTGTAATCAGAAGCACATTTAAAACTGGAATATAATTTAATTTCATTCACGTGTTTCATAAACACATAATCTTTTCTGGATTACAATCCACCGTCAAAATGATAAATTTAATTATTCTAGCTGCTGTGAGAAAAGGCTATAAATGTTCCGTCACCTGCAGGATCCTCACATGCTATAGCCTACTAGTCGGGACAACTTTGTTTACAGACATGACGTAATGGCGCAGTGCCATGCTCGAATTTCCCACGAAAACCTACCCATACAACTCAAGTTAGAAAACATTATTATAAACTAACCGTTGTGAATCGGGCTAAAGTAAGGTGATAGTTTTGAACATTGGCTGGTTATGTACTTGCTCAAATATTGATTTCGGATAATTTTTAACCCAAAAAAAGTTACGGACTGCAGCTTTAAGTGGACAGCCCTACTTTTTACTAATTCATTCAAAATTTTCAAAATTATGTGCATTTATTTTGTAAATTAAGTTATGACTGGATTACACATTTCTGTCTGGGTTTTCCGCATTATGGAAATCATAGGGCCCTAATAAAGCTTGAAATATAGAGCATAAGCTGTGTGGACCATGTTTATAAGCGCTTTTATTTATTTTTATTGAAACTTGATATAAATCAAGATTTTTTTGTTGAATGCAACAGAACTGCTCAGACATTTTGGCCAGCATCTCTTTTTGTTTTTCACGGATGGGTAACAATAATACGGGTTGGAATGACATGAGGGGGTGAGTAAATGATAGAATGTTCATTTTCGGACAAACTTTCCCTTTAATGTGGTTTTTAGCTGCATCATTATCAAACATCAGAAGGGTCATTCTGCATCTGTAATCCAAGACGATATCCTGTACTTTGAAGTCTTTTTTAGACCAGAGAAGGCTCTTTGTACGCAGGTCTCTCTTTTAGGATGATGTCATTTGGATTAGAACCTGTCCTTCCAAACCTGAGACCAGAGAGCACAGCAAAGTACTTTAGGGACTGAAAGCTAATAGGGGCAGAGACCTCGAGCTCAGCTGAACTGGTTTCTCAAACACATTAACAACAGGCATTTGCGCTGGTCTCAACTCTTTTCAGGTTTGAAATCTGCAGCCTTTCATATTCTTTCCCAGACGTGACAACATATGATCCTCAAACGCTTTGCTACTTCCTGCCTCTCCTAATTGGCATTGTTTTTCTCTGGTAAATCTCTAATCTGAAGACACACTAGGCTGATATTGCCTATTAAAGTTAACATTGTAGTTATGAAAAGTACAAGATCACATCTGGTGGAACTGTTGTATCGAATGTTTCTTTAACCATGTTCTGCTGTTCATTTGTCCAGACAGAGTCTCATCTGGACAGCTGCTACGCAACACATTCACATGTAAACATTTCATTATTTTGAAGCCTCTACACACAGCGTACAGGGAAATGCCAGGGCGCAGCAACACGTTTTATTACTTATAAAGCATATTTGCCAAGTGTGTATTTTCATCTGGCCCATTTAGCCAGCCCTATTTAAGTGCTCTCAGAACAGCAGAACGGGGACCAACCAAAACAACATCATGGCTGGTGCATTGTCATGTTTTAGCAGACAATTAACATCCTCTTTTGATCTGCTGGGTATAATGATTGCAGAGCATGACCCCTTTTAATTTTATTTCCATTGCTTTAATAATGTTAGTTCAGCAGTGAGAGGAATTATCAGTTTGCATTCACAGATCACTGGGGATGGGTATTGGTTTTATTCTTCTCGTCAGTAGATCTTTTTTTTTTTTTAAATGCATGAGGTATTTGCATAACCAAGCCTCTGCCTTTTCATTGTGTCCATGTTGTTTTTGCTCTTTACTCATCCAAATTATTTGGAAATGGACGGAATTAGTGTAAAAGAAAAAGAGCTTATGCTTTTATTGCACAGATGTTATATTATCTATCTTCCGAACTCCAGTCTTCTCATTTTCTGACACGTAATGACAAAGATGCATGCTTTTTACTTAAAGGTCAATCCTGTGCCGTCTGATTTAATATGCCTTCAAAGAAATCCAGATAGCTGCTCTGAAAGTAAACCGCTCCCAATCCCAAGTCGTTATTCATGCCTGAGCTACAGCCTGTAGAAAGTTTGATCCCTTCCTATTTTGGCTTTCTAAGAGCAGTCGGCACGTGAGTCAGCAGAGTTGGAAAGCTGCCTCTCGCTGTGGTTTCAGACCGGGCAGGAAATCTCGCATTCAACCTTGAGCATGTGCCCATGACGCGCTCTTGCTCTGTTAAACATGTACAATGAGATTTCCTCTTCTTGTATCACCAGGCTGGACGGAGTGAAACGAGGTCACCGTGGAAAACATGGCGACCGCTGCACAACACATTTAATTGGACCGCTTCTAATTTAAATAGGATTTATTCTTCTGGGATAAATACAAAACTGTCTTTTCAGCTGACATTTATTTGATTGCCTTTTAGTGCTTAACACAAACTTTTACAGACTGTATTAATAGCCTGTCAGGTGAACGATTGATGATCTTTGACAGGGGGAAATTTTTCCCACTCAGCACCTTGCTCGATCCCTGAGGGATTGCTCTATCTGTGCGGAGTGTCTTATCTCCACTTCCTCCCCATCCCTGCCACAAACACCATGTGTGCCGCAGATTATCTGCCAGTCAAGTTCTCACCTCACAATTTTAAACTCCTAATACTGGATAACGAGCAAACAGCTTGGGCTGGCGCGCAAATTAATCGCTGCTGCGATCCACAGCCACCTGAGTGCCGAATGATTTTCGCGATAGGGCAAATGTGGACTGAATCGTGGAATCCAGTCATAAAATGGAATTTACAGTATATCCCGGAATGTCATGGAATCTGGTAAATTGATTTTTGAAATTGTGACATCGATTAGGGTCTGTGCATGTTAAAGTGCAAAATGACGGCTGTTTAAATATAAATTCTGCATGTTATGCGTCTTTGTGTAAGTAAGCAGCATGTGTGATGCTCGTGGTCCACAAAAATTAAAACCAAAAACGAGTTTTTGTGCTCTGATATATGTGAGCGTGAACCTTGTTGCAGTCTCTATTTAACGCAGTCCCATCCGATGTTAAAGTAAGCTTTGGTTACGATGGGGTTTATCGTTGTTCTCCCAACACTTTGTCTAAAGTAATCCCTCTCTCTTATGCGAGGAGGCTGAATGAGTGCCGGGCTCTGTATTTAGCATACAGCGTGCCGCTGTGTGCCATTAGCACTGAGTCATTGTTTCAGCCATGCTGCCAGTGTCGCCTGGCCGCCGGCCATCTCGCTCTTTCTGTGCAGACCCCCGCGAGCTCGCCCATCCCGGTCCTTTGCGCCGGTCTGTCTGAGCTGCCACCGAGCTGCTATAGCAACCGGCAGCCCTAAAACCCCTAGCATAGCCCTTCCAGAGCCAATTGTGTCTTCATCACTCTCACTCTGGCTCTGGAAAAGCTGCTCTCGTTTAGCAGGGGCTGTGAGTTCCCGTTTTAAAGACAACGCCATGCTTCTTTGTGCTGGAAATCAGAATCAAAGGACTTTAGAATTATTGTTTGCTTAGTTGTTTGAGGATTAGCCGCAGAATACATGCAAATTTATGCCTAGCCTTGGTTCAGTGTCTGGCAGAATGGCAGTGCAGTGCTCTGTCATGGTGGTTTTCAAGGAAGCGTGAATAAAGAACAGGTCCCTACAGAGGATTCTGGGTTGCTTTCTCATCCGGGGCACTTTTGGGCTATGTTGGTTCCAGGACTGAATCATTAATAACATTTTGCCTTGTACAATACCTGTATACATAATATATTTATTACTTGGACAACAGATAAACAATGACATTTGGGCTGTCAATAGATTTAACAATTCAATGTCAATAAGTCATTGTCAATAATATCTCATTTTATATATATATATATATATATATATATATATATATTTTTTTAAATGCCTTAAATTAAGATTCCAAAAGAAAAGTTCATTAAGAAACAGAATCTAAAGTCATATTCAGATATGTTTAACACGTTTTGAGTTACTGACATGCAAACTTTGGAAAAATACTATTTATGGTATGTTTTATGCAATTGTTTTGATGTAGGGAAACAATATATGTTTTTAGTTTAAACATTATTTGTTCTTCAGATCTTCCTCCTTAAAAGAAAAACAGAATCCACTGAATGCAGAGTGATCCACATTTGGTTTTTGACCACTGAACATGTGTACAATTAAACAATTTACTCCTGGAGCCATAAAGAGATTTCAGTATCTCTGGAACTGAACCATGTAGGGCCTTAAAAATGAAAATCCCAACAGGAAAGTTTAAGACCCAAAATCTAAAAGGACATTAAGATATCTTTAAAACCTCTTGAGTTACAGTAGGGTGGCCATATGTGCTATTTATATGGGACATGTCCTGGCCAAGATTTTTATATTGCCTAAAACATCCAAAGTAGTTTGACCAATAACATGCAGGTATTGTACATAATCGACCAATCATGGTGCGTGAGAAGGTGGGAACGATCAAAGCGGAGCAAATACATGCACGTGTTTGTTTGTTCGTTCGACTTGAAGCTGCGCACCAATCATTGTATGACCCCAAAGTACCACGAGAGCGATTTGAAAGCATAAGAAGCCGTTTGCTCTACTCTTTATAGCTCTCGTGAAATAATGTCATACAACGATCGATCTGCACAGTGCAAACAGTCAAAACCTGGATATTTTAGGCATTATAGAAATCCTGGCAAGGGTGCGTCCCGTAAAAATGTCCTGTATGGTCATCCTAGTTACAGCCATGCAAACTTTGGAGAAAAAAGCAATTTTGAATGGTCACTATTGCTGTATAATGCAAAAAGATTGCTGAAGTCAACAGATTTTACGGTAACGCTTTACAATAAGGTTCATTAGTTAATGTGAACTAAGAATGAACAATACTTCTACAGCATTTATTAATCTTAGTTCATGTTAATTTCAGCATTTACTAATGCATTATTAAAATCACAAGTTGTTTTAACATTAGTTAATGCACTGTGAACTAACATGAATAAACAATGAACAACTGTATTTTTGTTAACTAACATTAATAAAGATTAATAAAGAGTGTAATAAATGTAGTGTTCATTGTTCGCTCATGTTAATTAATACATTAACTAATGTTAACAAATGACACCTTATTGTAAAGTGTTACCGATTTTGCTAATAGAGCTACCAATCTCCATGTAAAAATAATATAATGATAC
The DNA here is from genome assembly GCA_027422415.1 of Schizothorax lantsangensis. NCBI lineage: Eukaryota > Metazoa > Chordata > Actinopteri > Cypriniformes > Cyprinidae > Schizothorax > Schizothorax lantsangensis. Next base: position 8,124,840 of record CM049848.1, read on the forward strand.
TGCCATCTTTCTGAAGTAATTTCCCCCCCCCCCCCCTTTATCTGGCTTCAAATCTCAGGTGAAAATTTTCACTTTGCCCCCCCCCTACAAAATAGTGGATTACTCCGTAAAAATACATCTGTGAAATGTAATATTGGCTTTAATCACTATATATGGTTATCTTTGTTCAGAATAAATATTGACAATCAAAAAATTGAGCCGGAGACCTCTGGTTGAGTTAACACCGCATTAGTCTTGCGTAGCCAGACCTTCAGACTGACGGCTGAAGGTCTGGAATGTATGGTAGGTTTCATTGGCCAAGGCCCACCCATGAGGCCGTTTGGCCGACATGTCAAACAACCAATCATAGTTCGTTTCGTTCAGCGTCACGTTTCGGGGCGTGGAAATGTCGCCACGATAACAGACCGGTGTGTAAAACTCTCGGATGTATTTTAAAGATTATATGCCGCAAACTTTAAATATTTCACATACTTTTGAAAATCCAGCGTTTAGTTGATCCTGATAAGCATTTGTCGTCACATTTGTAAACACGGCGGCTTTCTTCTTTCGTGAGGGGGTTTGGAGCCACGGCATCTTTGTTTCCAGGCGGAACGTTAAAGAACGCGACACACACGTCTCCCGGAAATCCTGTAGAATTCAACCAATCCGACGTCGACTTCGACACTCCTGAAGTGTTTCCAGATAAGTGTACCATATGCATCAGACGTTTAGCCAACGGTCCGTGGGCGTGACGTCTGAGGCTGAGACTAACACCGGATTGACAAATCAATGCCAGTTTGCATTTACTGCCATTTTTTTATTATTTTCATTTAGTATCCTTTTTTTAAAAGAAAAAAACAAAACATGCAAGTCTTGGATCTTCCTGTTCAGATGACACAAAGTATGAAAATGTAAATATCAGTATTTCCTGTAAAAGGCAGTTTTTGCAGGAGCTGTTTTTGTTTGCAGTCTTAATATTTGTTAAAATATGTATTTCATACTTGAGGTTGTATATTTATAAAAAGTGCAAATGACTTTGCTTTGACCATCTGGATTTTATTTATAGATCTTGTCCAATATATACATGTAGCAGATTGTATAGTTTATATAGAATGTCCAATATGATACATGTAGTAATAGTAATTTACTGACTTTAACACATCAGTGCATAAACTTTTACGCTTCTGAATTGTAGGATTCTATTGACAAAACTGATAAAACTATGGTATTGTACCTTGGTGCCTTTTTATAGTTTTATATTTAGATGTATTTATTTTTATGCACTGATGACTGCTCAAATCTAGTATGTTTTCTCTCTCTGTCTTATGCATGGTGCAATTATCCCAGGAGTCAGCAGTGTTGATATTCGTACTGTGTGAGGTGAATCGATGGGCAGTGCCACTGTTTGAAACGGTAACCATGAGTTTGTGTTCTCACACAGCCTCCTGCTATGCTGTCCCATGGGTCCTGTGGCCATCTGTATTTGCAGTACTCTCTCAAACAGGGACTTTCCAGGAACGGCCCCTTTAACAAATCAGGCCCTGTCCTTGTTTTCTAGTGGGAAGCTATGCTCTGTCATGCAGTCTGGGCTTTTTTGGATGCCTTATAATCCTATTCTAGGTGCAAAATAAACAGCAATGGTTCAAAAACAGAACAGAGTAGGACTTATTCCAGACGACTGGAAGTTTGTACCCACTGTCCTCCATGTGATGCATATGCAAACATAATGTGGCTGTGGCAGAGTTGTGGTTAGCCTCCTCAGCAGGCCTGACTTTCCTGTTTGATTGTGGCCAGGAAATAAAAGAATAAATGTAACAGTGGCAAATATGACAGCAAAACTGAAATCTGAACTAAGAGAGGTGACTTTAAAGAGTATAGTCAGAGTTGTAGAGGGATCTCAGATTATCTTTCCAGTATCACTGATATAGAATAAATGAAATACATTATTTTCATTTGATGTTTTATCTAGCTATCCGTGAAGTGTCAGATCAGATCTCATTCCTCTCTGATGGCCGCAGATGACTGGGGTTTCTGCCGTGGCTTGTTTTGAACGCGCAGTGCCAGAAGCTCCCTGACTGCGCTGGGTTTGGCTCTCGTAAATTAGAGCCATGTCCCCTCAGGCAACCCACCCACATGCATCAAGAATCCTGCCTTTTCACTTGCAAACCTGAAACACTGTACACAGAGCCTTTATTAGACCAGACGCAAACATTACAAACTTCTGAAGGAGTCTTGTATAGCATTCAGACCATGTCTACAGCAGACTTCAGGCTGTCTGCACTGCAGCTGTCCGTCACCTCAGAGTGCTAACTAACAACAGACCAGTCAGCTAGACTTGAGGAACATCGAAATTAAAACTAGATTTTTACATGTTTGGGTGGTTACTTGGAGTCAAGTCAAAAGAGTTGAACCCCAAGTTTTTTTTTTATATATATATATATATATATATATATATATATTACTTGAGACTCTACAATTTATTTGTTGTTTACATTTATTTTTAAATCAATTTGTATTTATTTTTAATTGATAAGTTTTTTTTTTTTTTTTTTTTATTTGTATTTAGTTATTTCATTTTTTCTCTTTCTCTTTTTTAAATTAAATTATAAACATTTATTTAATTAATAATTTTGATATAAATATAAATAAAATATAAACTTTTATATACATTATATTATAATATGATTTATTTACATTTTATTTTGTATATATTTTATTACATTTATTTTTTATTTCTATGCATTTCTATTTAGTTATTTATATTCATACATTTATTTTTCTCCTTTTTATTTCCATATTTCTATTTGAAGCATTTTTTTCTTTTTTATTTCTTATTTGTTTCTGTATATATTTTTCTATGTATTTGTTTAGTTATTAAATACAAATAAGAAATTAAAGCAGCAGTAATTTTTTTTCTTTTTTAATCAATTCATAAACATTTGTTTTATTAATAATTTTCCATAAATATAAATGGAGTATAAACTTTATATACATTATATTATATTTATATACATTTAATTTTTGTTTTATTATTATATTTACTTTTTAATTTATATGCATTTCTGTTTATTTATATTTATACATTTCTTATGTTTTCTCCGTTATTTCCATGTTTCTGTTTATTTAAAAAAAAAAAAAATTCTTTTTATTTCTTTTTTCTTTTTTGTTATTTCTTTTTTAGATATTTTATATTATTTTTAATTTCTGTTTTGTTATTTATTAAATATTTTTTTTCTTGTTTTAATTTCTTATTTGAATGTCTTTTAAATAATTTATAAACATTTTATAATAAAATTTTATATAAATATAAATTTAAAACTTTTATATACATTATATTATTCTATTAAATATTTTTTTTATTTTATTTTTTTTTTATTTTTATGCATTTCTGTTTAGTGATTCAACCAATAAAGTATTGATTTATTATTAATGTATTTCATTTATTGAAGGAGAATGTTAAGTTTTCTGCCAGGCAAAAAATAAAAAAGAACATTTGCATGGGTTCATTTTGAATGCTGAAATGATTTCTTATCTGATGTAGATGCTGTGTTATACAGTTTCCTTATTGTTGATGGGTGTTTTGTAGTGTGTGGTACCACACAGGTGGAGCTGATACAGAGATTACTCTTTATATTGGAATCTGTCATCATGGGCTTTTTGGTGTTGACTGTTGGCTTCTGAAACTCTTAATGGCTGAGGTTATCATCTAGGCTGTGGTGAAGCTGATGCTTTGAATTACTGGTTAAATTGCAGAGAGTATTTTAAGCCGTCAGTGTTGAAATAGGCTCAGTGAGTGGATGTGTACAGGCGTATCAGGTAGGCTGTGTGTAAATCGCAGTGAATGGGAGTGTGTTGTCAGTGAATGGCATCCTTTCAAAATGTGCTCTTCGGTGTCAAACTGTGTTGTGCATAGATCTTGTTAAAGATTGGCTGCATCTCACTCAGAATGAGGTTCAATCCAAAAAGAATGGATCTAGTCGTTCTGGTCTCGTCTTAACAGTGTGATCCAGCACTGCTTTTGAGTTGAAACCAAGCCTAGATCTAGTCTAGCAGCTGGTTATGATTGTCTGACTACTTTGGTTTATGCTTTTGCTAATGTGCTGCCCGACATAAATTGGGTTTCGAGTTGATTTGTTTACCGGCCGCTTACACTCACAAGTGTGTGCAGCTTTCTCAGGGGAGCATGAACGCAAAGAAGGCACAGATCCAGTGACAGCCATGCAGTATTGATGGAGAACTTTCCTTTAGGCCCTCACACAGGCCTTTCATTCACCGAGTAATGTGAGAGTGTGTGTGAATAAGAGAGAGTGAGCTGGACACATACACACGTGATGTGGTCTGCTCTCACATTTCCCTCACTCGTGTTTCCTCACTCCGTGTTCTACTTGTGACATAATCACAATAGACAGAACTGTCCAGTACTTCCCTTTACCATTAAATGAGCTCATTTTAATGTGCTTTTACATAAACATCAGTTCCTTCCTCACCGGCCCTTCAGATGAAGCAGGCTGTGATTTAAGCTCACAGTCTTGCAAGTCAGCATGTAGGTGCTGCCGGAAGTTTTAATGACTGTGTAGATGGCTTTTGGCCCCACTGACTGATCGACCTCTGTGGCTGTTGTGATGAATCACCATGTCCTCAGCTGTCATGGTCTGTGAGGAGTCATTTATTTAATGCTTTACTGCACTTGGCAGTTATATAGGTTTTAGTTTTCATCTACGTTTCTATTCTGGCACTATTTTTAGCAGTTGTTGAAACCTATGCAACATTCTGTTGGAGAGGGGTGCCCAAATGTCCAATGAAGTATAAAAGTGTATATATAATATTACAATATAATAATAAATAGGTAAATCTGTAAATTTATAGTTTAAAAAAAATTATATTTAAATATGAATCATATTTTTTACATGTGATTTAAAAAAATAAATTACATTTGAATTTTTATAAAAAAATAATGCAATCAGAAGTTAACTTAAAATAAACTTTAAAGAGTAAAACAAATTAATTTCTGACACTGACTTAAATAGGGCCCTATGAAATCCATTTTATTTTTCACAAATTCAGTTTTCTTTTTTCCAAATTAGTTTTTTTCCGTTTTAATTTTCCTGGACTCAGTGTTTTTTTTATTTGTTATTTATTTAATTTTTTACATTTCTGGACTCTGTTTTAATGGTTAAATTAAAATTTTGTAATCAAAAAGCGTGTCTAATTAATTGAAACTTATGCAATTTATTAAAATGTTAACAAAAATAAAAAATTAAGGCCCTATGAAATACACTTTTTTTTTTTTTCTTTTTTTTTTACATTTACCAGATTCCATTTTAATGGTTCAGTTGTTTTTTAATTATCAAAAAGCATGTCTAATTAATTGAATTCATAATCTATTTAATAAATTAGTTTCATTATTACATTTAACCTGTTAGCCTGCACCAGGACGCCGGCGCACTGAACGCTCTTTGTTTGCATATGTCATTGTCTGTGAATAGATTAAATGAAACGGGACAAAGTTAATCTTGACAAACTATATATCATTCTGAAGGTCTAGGCCTCAAGCATCGACGAAAGATCGCTGTTTTTCGATAGAAAGCTTATAAGGAATGTATTTGCTAAATTTGTGTAAGCAGTACACATCAAAACACTTATAAAAAAACGCAGTACAAACCAGATTCATCCTGATAATGAGAGACAAACGTATCCACTGCTGTAAATCCCGGTTTAGTTGGAGAGGTAAGTGTCCACGGAACAACATTCCATCAAGAACTTTTAGTCCAAAGAAACAATAACATTGTAATTTGGATCGTTATTCATTTGTTTACGTTTCATTTCTTCAGGGAGAGTTATTGTTTGTGTCCGTTATGGAATAAATTACGCTCAAAAACAGCGTCTTGGTGGTAAAAAAATTAGGTAAAACTAGAAAGATCTCAGAAAAATGGTTGCAGGAATCTCATTTTTCATGGTGTCTTCAGATTTGAAATATAAACTCATGAGACATGTGACTTTCAACCCATTACTTTTCTGGATTGCTCCAGGACTGATTTCATGTATTTTTATATGAAATAAAAAAAAAATCAGTGTGGTACAATTTTTTTCAAGGCATTTCAGTGTCTATAACTCTTTATATTTTTGAGCATTATCAACTCTGGATGATGGATAGTAAAGCCCAAAGGGTCTTCTTTCCAACGGCTTGGTTTCAGACACCAATCTCCGCAATGTTCTCTTTTTCCGCAGTGTGAACAACGTAGCCAGTGGCACATGAAAACTGACACCTACCTACATCTTCAAGTCTGATAAGGAGCTAAAATTGTAACCATTTTAAGTTAGTTAGTCAGGGCCCTTTTCAGCTGTGATTTCTTCCCACCAACAATTTCTCTTTCTCCAATATGTTTGGGGGTGCTGTACACATGACAAAAGAAATTGTAAAAGTAACAGGTTAAAAAAAAAATGTTGTAGTACAACCTAAATCACACTAAGGTGAAAAAAATAGCTGAATAATTGTTGGCCAACCAAACAATTAAAAAATTGACAGTTCTAATGATATGTTGAACTTTGTTCATAGAAATGTTTTTTTTTTTTTTTTTTTTTATTTAAGTCCGGTGTGAATAAAGCTTTAAATAGAAAGGTTAAATGTGTCCTGGTCTGCCTCCTGTGCCTTCAGCCTCAGTAGAGAGCCTGCGGTTGAGACAGACAGACAGACAGACACACACACACACACACACACACACAGACTGTGGCTCCTGGACAGACAGTATTGCATAAGAGTGCTAATGAGGACTAGATGTGACAGTCAGGCTCTTTCAGGCCACGGCGATGGCCAGGTCGAGCTTCTCGTACTGTGAATAGATTTTTGTTTGCTTCATATTATTGTATGTGCCTGAATTTTCTGTTTGATTCTTTGTTGCCTTTTTTTTTTTTATTAATATTTTTTTTTTTTATAAATGCATTATTTTAAATATGTAACATAATACATAAATGATAATTTATAATATTTTTATATTTAGTTTTGGCATTAATACTTTTTAATTAGCTTTGAAGCTGATTTATTAGGTCATGTGCATATTTAGTTCATTAGCAGAGCTAGATGATTTCTTGAATTAAATTTAACATTTAAAAAGCTGTAGATAGAATTATTTTGAAAACTCCAGCAAAATAATTGCACACCAACTTGGAGACATTTTAAAGGAATAGTGGTAACACTTTACAATAAGGTTCATTAGTTAACTACATTAGTTAACATGAACTAATAATGAACTGCACTTAAACAGCATTTATTAATCTTTGTTAATGTTAATTTCAACATTTACTAATACATTACTAAAATCTTGTTAACATTAATGCACTGTGAACTAACAATGAACATCTGTATTTTTATTAACTAACGTTAGCGAAGATTAGTAAATACAGTAACAAATGTATTGCTCATGGTTAGTTCATGTTAGTTAATACATTAAATAATGAACCGGAATAGTTCACCCAAAAATATTGATTTAACCCTCATGTTGTTGTGTTAAGGAACACAAAAGAAACCTGTATGTAGGGAATAGTTCATAATATGCTTGCAGATATTTAAGAAACCTAAATTAAAACTTGTTTATGACCATTGTAATCCTTCTTTGAATATGTGCGGTCTGATGTCTGTTTTTATTGAAACCCGCCCACCCAGTTTCATGTTGTTGGCGGAAAACGCCGCGTATTTCATTTCAATCGTCATGTGCGCCCGTTCCTGTTGGTGTGTTAATCTAAGGTAAGGGGCTGGGAAAAAAAACCGTCTCCAATATTTTGAATTTGGACAAAACCGCTGGGTGTCAATCCTACATAAACTTTAAGCTGTTTTGTCAATACAGTAATAGTCAATGGGATCCAAATGTTTGAAGCTCCAAAAGCTTTACTCATGAGGAAGTACACGTGACGGTTTTCAGTTTGGGTGAGCTTTCTCTTTAAATGTGGTTGAGCTGTGCTGTTGTGCTCACTAGCTGCTCAGCAGGCGGCATAGTTTTCTTATGACAGTGACTGACTCATATCTTTCATTGCTGAGGTCATGAAACGAGTTTTATCAAAGCGTTGTTATGTGTCACACTATGACGGCATCAAGGTCACATGAACTTCACCCATCATTAAAAATAAAGCATTGGGATTAAAGGCATTCCTGTATGTCTGACTGGATATCTTCTGCTTTTGGGATCGGTTCTGCACCCAAACACAAATGAAGGAGCTCTATTTGTTTTGGGGCCGGTTGTTTCACATTACCTGACGTGAACTCTCTCAGAGCTGCCACTCCCTTGGTTTATGTAAGAGTTGAGAGGCATTATTGGGAATGGTGGACACAATGATTTTGGCCTTTGATAAATGAGGGTTTTGGCAGGAGGGGTCAGTTTTGTCACAATCTGTGGATGTGGCAGCAGCACTGAGCTGAATGAGTGTGAGTTAGTAGCTCTGCTTTCACAGCGCTTGCTTACATTGCCCTCTGATGGCCGTTTTCTGACATTGGCACAACTAAGTAGGCCTGCATTGCATGGAGAAAGCTAAAATTAACTTAGGATCAAACAGTTTTGGTGGAATCGCTGCAGAACCCACAGACCACCTAATGCTCACCGACTGGACTAGATTGTGCTAACCAGCCAAACTCAAACCCTTTGGATACAGTGTGATTGAATGATTTATGCATTTTTTTCAAATTCACATTAAATGAACAACTCCAAATCTGTTATGGTGTTACAAGTCTTTAGTATTCAAATGTGTTTCCAGCTGTAGTGAAGATCTTTAGCATTTGCATTTCTGGGAGCAGGACAACACCCTTCATACTGTAACCTTTACAGGGAATTGAAGCGTGTGTGTGATTTGTTTGCTCATGTTCAGAGCTGGATATGGATTATGGCTGCGGTTCTTGCTGTATCATCCAAAAGAAGCATTCAAAGTGCTCAGACTGGCAAGTAGTCAAATCAAATGTAGGGTGTTATGGCGCCATCTAGTGATGATTTCTAAAACAAAACATATTTAACCATAAAGTAATAACAAGATAGTATTAGTAAGGACCTAGAAAGAGAAAAAAAATAAGAAAATGTTGTTAATAATAAAATAATGCTAAATGCTTCATAAAGAGATGGTCTGCTAGTCTGGCTGATGAAAAGTGTTTACATTTTTTTCTGAATTGTTTCCAGTTTTGAAAAGGCGATGTGAATAATATTTTGAATTTGACAGTCAAATCGTTTGTGATAAGATTATCTGTTTAGTTTACAAAAGATTGCAAATGCTCATCTAAACATCTGAAGTCATGATGACTGCTTTAGGACTTTAGTTGGTCTCATTTTTTGTTTTGAGTCTTAAACTTTTAAAGTACTTGGTTAACTTTGCTTACTATGTCAAATAGTTTAGAGGCTAGTCAATTTAATCCAACTGAGAAAAGCACAATCCTTTGGCTTCACCTTTCAAATTTGTTTCAGATTTAGTTTTTTTTTCTTTTGTAATATTGCTGATTTGATGGTTTCAGTGCTGCTGCTTTAAAAATTTATAATTTTAATTTAAAAACAGTTTTAAAGACCTGGGCCCATATTCATCTTAAGGCTAAAAGTATCTCATAGCTTGCAGATTTGGGAGAAAATCTTAAAAATAATGGGCGTGTTTTTAGGACTCCTAATTTTTGCTCTAAGGGTATTTCACAAAGCATTTTAGCGTTAAAACTAGCTCCTAAATTTGTGAAACGTTAGGAGCAGCGAAGAGGAGTCCTAAGTCACTAAGACCAAGCCACAAACTATCCTAAAGTGGCTGTTTCCGGCAATCCACCTCGGAATGTAAACGCACGTTTTCCCATGCATAGGGGAAGTCGTGGCCTAATGGTTAGAGAGTTGGACTCGTAATCCAAAGGTTGTGGGTTCGAATCTCAGGTCCGGCAGGGTTTGTTGGTGGGGGGAGTGAATAACCAGTGCTCTCTCCTCCTTCAATACCACGACTGAGGTGCCCTTGAGCAAGACACCGAACCCCCAATTGCTCCCCGGGTGCTGTAACATGGCTGCCCACTGCTCCGGGTGCGTGTTCACTTAAGATGGGTTAAATGCAGAGAATACATTTCACTGCTGGTTATATACTCTCTATATAATCGTGTATGTGACAAAAAAAATAATCTTAATCTTATGTTTTTGGAGGTTATCCCAACTCCAGATTTTCCTTTGAATATATCCTTGTTTTCATTAACCAGTTGGGCAAGAAGTAACTGCTGTTCTTGCATCCAGTTTGGTTTTCTTTTACGTTTGCATGTCTTACTATCAGCCATGATTATTCTACTGTTAATTAAAAGGCTGTTTATATGCCTATCTGCTAATTGATTGAGAAGCACATGTAAGAGGCTGATAATTACCATATTGGTCCGAATATAAGACGACCCCCTTTTTCAAGATGTACCTTTTGGAAAAAGACTTTGAAAACCAAATCTTGTTTTATTAAGAAAAAACTTTTATGCCATTAAGGTTGCTAATATTGTTTTGAGTGTTCTAAAACAGGTTTACATGCATCCAAGGTCAAAAAACACTTTAGTGTTCTCAAAAAATAGCTTTAATTTGACCTCCTTTCTAAATGATTCCTAAACGACTCGTGCGAAGCAGTTAGAAAAATCAGTCTCTCTAAACCCCTCCTTTCCGTGAGCCCTCACTGCTGCGATTGGTCAGATGGCGCAGTCCTTTGTGATTGGTCTACTGCGTACAGCGCGAGTGACAGCCCATGGGCGGACATTATGCAAATGTGTTACTTCGTGACGTACAGCCGTAACAGAATAAGATTCGAATTCCTGACGACTCGTTTAGGCGATTGCTCTGCTTTTCTTTTTTTTTTTATATAGACTAACTTTAATTATCGTGCACTGTCGGCTTCACAACTTTGCAGATAGTTTGTTCACATGCTGCTACATGACGCACTGCATGAAAGGTAATATTTGAAAAGGCATAATAGGGGCACTTTAATATACCCTAAAAATAACAGGTAGACCATCTGAATTATATAACAATTAGGCTATTCATCTCATAGTAGCATGCCAAAATTTCATTAACAGCAGAAGTGAAATCTTATTGTAGTCTTCAAATCTGGGTACTGTCTAACGTTTTAAACTCACTTACTGAGGAAATTTGGTCCCATCAGGCTAACATGACAGTCATGACTCATGCCGCTGTAAGATTTTCACTAGCGATCTTCTAACATTAGGACACACAGTACATTACGTATTTCATTTCACACTCGTTTTACGCGTATTCGGCGCCATCTATTGTTGTGGGTGTATTATTGACATGTCAAAGTCTAGACCCTAAATATAAGACGACCGTGTTTTTTCAGATGTATTTCCATGAAAAAAACATTCTTATTCGGGACAGTATGGTAGCTGAACATATACTTGTTTAATTAGTGACACTTAGCCTGCATTTTAAAATCTTTATTTGAATGTGGCAACATTTTTATCTTTAAACCTTTATTTGAATATGGCAACATATCACGCTCTACAATATTTCTGTGAATAAATCTCTGACAGAGACCCCTCTCCTATCAGCCAATCACTGTGTGCATAGTTAGTAAGCATGCTGACATCATCCATAGCAACGAGGTCAACCCCACCCTTACTCTTGGCTTAAGACTTCTCTCTATTCCTTTGTCTCAGCAGCTTTGTGAATAGGTTTTAAGGGAAAACTCTTGAACCCTTTCCAGCAGTGACTATGATTTTGAGATCCATCTTTTCACACCGAGGACAATTGAGGGACTCAAACACAACTATTAAAGGTGGTTCAAACTAGGGCTGCACGATATTGGAAAACTCACATTGCGATATTTTGTTTTGCTGCAATATATATTGCGATATGAAGAAGAAAAAAAAAAAAAAAAAAAATGATTTTAATATCTCTGTTTGGAAAAAAAAAATCAATGATTGGGGTGATTTTATAGGTGAGTAAATCAGCATAGAAAATAAACAAATTACAACCATAGCATCTGCGTGGCTCTTACCTTGTCTACACCTGACGCGCGCGACGCCACAAAATACTGTAGAACCCATAATCAGTGATGCTGTCTGTCTACACTGGATGCATGCGCGGCGCGACAAATTCCCGCTCTAATCCTGGTCTAAATCCCCGCTCTAACTGATGCCTCGCTCTATTTATGATGTACTGACACAAAAGTTCAAATTATTTGTAACAGTAGCTTTGTCGCATCCAGTGTAGACAGACTTTGGGGCCATAGGCCGTTCACATGTCGTGGCTAAAAACACGTGGAAAACACCAGCCGCGCTGCTTTCTCCTTCTTTCCAAAGCGCTCTGGAGCTTGCGCTTTCGTGGCTTCTGCCGTTGCTAAGCAACCGTGATCAGCGCGCTCCTCGACAACGCGGAAGTTTCAGCAAAGGATAAATGGATTTCCAGCACTGAAATCTTGCAGTAGCTCTGCTACTAAATTTATTTAAAAATGGATATCTCTGTACAGCTGTCGCGTCTGGTGTAGATGCAGTGTCTGTGTGTGAGCAAAGAAAACAATCAGTATATATATAACGAAAAGTATAGACCTACTAAACATCGCACATCCTGCGATGTGACTTTTGCGGATGCGCACATCGCGATATCGATGCTGAAACGATATATCGTGCAGCCCTAGTTCAAACATTCACTGATGCTCCAGAAGGAAACATGATGCATTAAGAGCCGGGGGGTGAAAACTTTTGAACAGGATGAAGATGTCCAAATTTTTCTTACTTTGTTGAAATATAATTTTTTTTCCCCGTGTAGTACTGCCCTGCGTAAGCAACAGAAGATACTTGCATGTTTCCCAGAAGACAAGTTAAGTACAATTTACCTTGATTTTCAAATTCAAAAAGATTTCACCCCCCCGGCACTTAATGCATCGTGTTTCCTTCTGGAGCGTCAGTGAATGTTTGAACCTTTTTTTAATATTTGTGTTTGAGTCCCTCAATTGTCCTCAGTGTGAAAAGATGGATCTCAAAATCATACAGTCACTGCTGGAAAGGGTTTAAATATGCAAAAGATGCTGGAAAACTGAAGATTCCGCAGGACATGGAGGATTTTTCTGAAGAACAGTGCTCAGTTTAACTGTTCAGAACAAACAAGGGACTCATGAACAACCATCACAAAAGAAAAAAAAAACAGTCGTAGATCATCCAGGTAACCACACACAGTATTAAGAACCAAGGCTTCCCAAACTTTTGAAGGTTTTTTTTTTTTTTAAATTTCAGCAAAAAAAAAAAATTGTCTTGTGGACTATATGTAAACATCTTTTATGTAAAATATATTACTCGGGACAATACTAAATAAAAAATAACATGCATTTTGTTTGATCTCTCTTATTTTGTTGAAATTATTCACATTTTCACAGATTCTGCAAGGGGTTCCCAAACTTTTGCATGCCACTGTATATATTTACATTTAATCATTTAGCAGACGCTTTTTATCCAGAGCGACTAAAATGAAGGTAATCGAAACATCAAAATATATAAATATGTAAGTATTGTGACAAGTCCCGGTTAATCTAAGGCAGTACACATAGCAAGTTTTCTTTTCTTTTTTTTTTTAATACACAAAGTAGATAGAAAAGAAACAGAATAGATAGAGCTAGTGTTAGAGGGTCAAGTTGTTATTCTTTTATAGTTATTAAAAAGAAGACAAGATGGAATAGAAAGGAGAAAGCTAGTTTTAGAGGGCCACGTTTTTTTATATATAAAAAGAAAACAAGTAGATAGAATAGGGAGTTCAATTGTATATAAACATAAAAATTCATTTTTATGCACTTCATTGTGCATTCCAATTAATCTCAATCAAACTGCAGTTGGGTTATTTTGATTAGGTTAAAAAATAACAAAGAAATACAGCTAACTACAACAAAACACAATAAAAACATGATAACATAGTAAAAAACATGAATTTTGAAAATTAAAAAAAAGTTATGTTTTTGCAAATAAACATCATATATTAATATATTCGTACATATATAAATTGTGTATATATACCAAACCATTTTAATTATTTATGCATGTACACATAATATATAAAATATAAATATGTAAACTATTCTAATGGTATACAGTTCAAAATATGATATTGTATTATGATATATTATAGGTATTATGTGGCTGTTACCACAAATGAACACTAGAGGGCAAATGTGACCATCCAAACCAGTGTGTAGTTTCTAACACTCTAGCTGTGAACAAGCCTTTGAGGTCATGTGTTTAAAAATGTCTTTGCTGCGCTGGCTAAATGAATCAGACTGTACAGAGACTTTGTAGGTAACCTGTATACTTCTATATGAGTTTATGGCTGAATCCCTCATTTATGGAGAAATGTTCAGCAGACAGCTGCATATGAAAGCATGGGTAATTCACACAGCAGCAGTCATACAGCTTTTGTAAAGCAATTTGAATGGGCAAGCTTACAGCAGTCACGGGTCTTAGTGGGCATATTGAGTCAGATTTATATATATGTCAGGTGAGACTGAGGCTTAACAGAAAACTACTTTGTCTCTCTTCTCATTTTTGTTTGACTTGATGTCAGATTGATGAGTCGTTTGGAAAAAGCTCAGCTGATGTCAGATTGATGTGTATGGAAACGCTTGGTTGTTTTCCAGTGCGCCTCATTGTCTTGACTTGCACTGTGGCAGAACTTCACGCTGTGCTGAGCCAGTGAGATGTAGGAGTGCTGTTTACGGTTAGCTGGCAGGGTCAGAAGTTTCTCTTCTAGAACCTGTATAGTTATAGAAATAACATTAAGTAAGCATACATTTGTTTTGAACAGTACGTTATTTTTTTCGTAATGTTTTGTATGAAGTCTCTAATCACCAAAGACAGCGTTCTTCTTGTTTTGTCGGTTATGTCAGAAGCCGTGCCATTTTTGGAAAGTCCATTGAAATGAAATATCCCTTCCATTATCACATACTCACTGACAGAATGACGTTTACCTGCTCCAGCGCAGCTCTAAGGTCATTTTAACAGTGCCGCTTCAGATCCTGAGCGTCAACTTTCGCTCAGAGATACTGTAGATGTTTTTGAGAGTTGAGTTACCGAATGAAAGGTTACTTCTGCAGTGTCGCCTTTGACCAAAATAACATCAGCTACTTTACACTGCCCTCCTTTTACAGCCTTCTTATCTAGATCTGTGTTTTACTAGTGCATACCTGCCTGGATCTATTCCTCGAAGTCATAGCAATTCCAGCTTTGTCTTCAGGGAAAGCATTTTCTGAGTAGAGACACCTCACTAGACTGCATTTCCTAGAAGTGCTGTGCAAACTTCATGCTTATTGTTTTTTTGCATACGAACTTGCTCTTCGTGTTTTTTCATGTTATAGGGAGAAAAGGGAGTTTGTTGGAAAAATCCTTAAGCTAAATGGATTTCCAGGATATTTGTAGCCCCTAAGCCTACATCAAAGAAACTATCCATTTCAGTCTACATTTACAAATGGCATGTGTAATTGTTTCCTTGAGATTTCACATTTGTTATAATAGTGTAATATTTGTAGGATTATTTCAGTTTTACTTGCAGTCTGAGGCTGTGAAGTTGATGAAGATTAAAGTTTTTGAGATATTGCATATGCACTGTTTTGTTTGATTTGTGCCTCAATTTATAAACTAGCAGCTTTTAGATATGCATTCATATAGGGTTTAGCATGAATAAAATGTTCCATCACAGTATAGAGTGTTTTTTATATAACTGCAAGGGTATTGTGTAAATATTGTTGTTGGTAATGTAACGATTTATTAAAATTAACAAAAATAACTGCAGAATAATAGAAAAGCAATAGGCCTAGATATACATTACATATTTAAGGTACTTCATTTTCTTCTTCGGATGGATTAAAAACAAAAGCATGAGATTATTCATGATGACCGCAACAGTGCAAAAACACCTTCAAGTTTAGATTATGTAAAACTAGAGTTAAAAACAAAACAGTTACAAGTAATTTTACAAAACAGTCCCCACTCTGGAATCTGACTGGATGAGCCACTTTGTGAAATATGAAATACTCACAAATGTGGCCGCATTATCACATTAAAGCGCAAGTTGCAACATTATTTGGCAACAACTAAACTCAGCTTTACAATGATGCTTAAGTTCTTCCTTGTCTTTTTTTGGGCATATCACAATCTGTATTTTCACTCCATGTTGTTCATCGCCCTCACATGTAAATTACGTAAAGCGATCCTGCCCACTAATAGTCACACAAATATATCCATCTGTAAACAATGTAACAAAATCTCAATTCGGAACTTGCTGTCGGAAAATCTAAATTTCTCTGTCAAGCCGTTTTATACCATCATGCCGCCCGGCCCTTTATTGTCTTTGTTCCTTTGTTTGTTGTTTCTAGCTTCAGTGTTGCTGTCATCATCTAAGCACTGCTTTTTGTATGACCTTTGTTGGGCCTTTGAGACCTTGCAGTCCTGAAATGAAGCCGCTAGAGCTGGGTGCAAATGACAAAGACGAATAGAAAACCGAGGGATGTATTTGAACGGGAAAACCCAGCTGTCTTTTTGTAACTGTACTATAGGGACCGCGAGCTTCTCGGAGTCAAGAGGACCGGTTATAACCGGCTAGGCTCTACCACTCCCCCTCCATATCACTGTCTCTTTCTCTCTCCAGCCACGGTCTTAAAAATAAAGGTTTCAAAAAGGGGTTTTCATAGAGATGCCATTTCCCAAAGAACCTTTCAGTGAAACGTTCTTAGAAGAACCATTTTTTCTTAGTGTGACGAACATTCTAATAATCCTCTATAAAGAACATTTTAATCAATGGAAAGTAGGTGTGTGTGATATATCATCTGCGATTAATATCATCATTTGTTGTTTTAACGATGTGCGATTTGACTGAGTATTTTGCAAAAACCCTTCAAATCACCCCTACAGAGTGCACACATACATTACGTGAGATTAATGCGAGTGTGCATTTAGAGTGCGTTCTTTCTCTGCATGATTCAGTCTATTAAAATACATTTAGGATGATCACAAATTCAAGACATGGGGGCAGAAAATGTATATATTTATACCACTTCATATAGTTCATCAATTTCACACGAAGAGTGCATTTCCCCCCCCCCCCCCAAAAAAATTACCATCATTAATCACAAATGTAATATTGATTTTTTTTTTTTTTTTTTACAACAGTTCAATAAACAAGTTAATTAAGAGACTTATGTTTTAGACAACATATTTCCTGTTTTTACGCTATTTCGCAAACAAAAATGATTCCAAACGCAGTCACAAAGCTGTTTTGCGTCTCTGAGCAACATGACGGTGTATTGTTCCTGAATGAATGAATCAATCATTTAAATGATTCGGTTCAATCGCAATGACTCGCTTATTAACAGTGACTTGCTGCCACCTACTGGCAGTTTTAATTTAACATTTAAAGTATATTTTTATTTAAATAATTTTAAATATTAGTATTTAACGTTTTGTTTAATATCAAAACATTTATGAATTTGTAATTGCAGGTTAAATACATTCATGTCCTGCATTAAACAGTGTGTAAATGCATCTAAATGCCACTTCAGACGCAGCTTCTGTTTTCTCTGCATTGCAAAGAAGATTTTTGTTGATACTGATTTCATTTGCGTGGTAACAGCCCAAATGTCTTATTATTCTAATTCACTGATTAAATGTAAGAATTTGACTCAAAAGATAATGGACACTTTTAGAAAAAAAAATGGCTTTATAAAGGTTAAAAAATGTAAAAATCAATTTAAACTTATTGGAAAAGATTCAATTCTATTAGTGTGAACTGACCACCACACAAAATATGAAGAATATCAAAAACTTTAGGAGTCAGGTGTCCATGGCAGTCCTTAAGGTACCAGCACAATTACACACTCAGCAAAATATTGTCTAATTATTATCGATAAAATCCCAGAAATTTTTTGGGACCTGACTCACATTTCAGTACTGGTTATATACTCTCTATATAATAGTGTATGTGACAAATAAAAAAATCTTGAATCTTGAAAATATCGAGATATTGTTTATCAGTATTGCACACCCCTAATTGAAAGGTTCTTTATGGAACCATCGATGCCAACCAAGAACGCTTATTTTTAAGAGTGTAGCGTGTCTTTCTCTCAGCCCCAAATTCTGTGCTGTCAAACCATTTATTGCTACATACAACTTTTGATACCTTTTGCATCATAATTTGATGTCAAATGTTATCATATTCTGAGGAACATGTTGACAATGCACCCGCTTTTTATACACCACCACGCAGTCAAACAGCGATTGAGGCCCAAGACAGCACCCAGAGATTAAGTCTTATTACAGTCAAGACGTGGGCGTCATGGATTTGCATCTGACGTAGACTAGTAATCTGGGATATTGGTTTCTGTGAGTGAACGTTTAATGAGATGATCATAGAGCGTGGCAGGAAGAGAAGAGCGAACGGGTTAAATATAGGCCGGCTTGAGCAGTAAACCACACAGTGAGGTTAAGAAGTCATCACAAACAATTGCTTTAAAACGTTCCTCTGAAACGGCATTATGGTTCATTGTGTTCAGGTCATAGGTCGCCTTCATTAACAAACGCTGTTTGCTTGGCACTGTTGGTGTCAGAGGTAAACTGAATTCCCAGTAGTGATGTTAAGCATTACCCGAGTCGCTCGACTGAGCTTCGCTTGTCATCATAGGAGCGCAGAGTGATGAAACGGGCATCTTTCAAAGACCAGATATGCTCTCTCCATCATAAATACCAAGAATGACAGCCAATCTGCCAGTTCAGCAAACTCGTGTGATTCCTGAAAAACTGTCATAAAGAACTGACAGTCTTAAATGTGCTAGTGTTGGACTCAAGGCTACGCTGCTGGAAAAACTTTGAAATTCTCAGTGTCATTTGTATGAATCATCATGGTATATATACTGTTCAAAAGTTTGGAGTCAGTAAGATTTATGTATTTTTAAAGAAGTGAATACTTTTATTCTGCAAGGATACATTAAATTGATGAAACGCAACAGTAAAGACATTTTATAATGTTACAAAAGATTTCTATTTCAAACTAATGCTGTTCTTTTGACCAAATAATCCTGAAAAAAGTATAATGGTTTCCACAAAAATATAAAGCAGGACGACTGTTTTCAACATTAATAATACTAAGAAATGTTTCTTGAGCAGCAAATCAGTATATTAGAATGATTTCTGAAGGATCACGTGATTGCTGAAAAGTCAGCTTTGCATTTTGCATTAAACATGTATTTTAAATATCTCACAATATTACTGTTGTTAATTTATTATACCGTACCATAAATTTTTGGGACATGTTTTTCTTGATTTGTTTTGCTCTGCACTCTTAAGTTTTAGATTTATAATCAAACACTTCATGAGTGGTTAAAGGTCACAGTCTTGCATTTTATTAAAGGGTATTTTATGTATTTTGGATTCAACATGTAGAAATTACAACACCTTTTTATGGGTCTCTCCCCCATTTCAGAGTGCCATAACGTTTGGGACACAGCGATATTATGCAAATTATGTTCACGTTTAGTGCTTTGTTGCATATCCTTTGCATGCAGTGGCTGCTAGAAGTCTGCGACTCACCAGGTGTGGAGTACCTTCTCTGGTGATGTAGACTGTTGTTCACAAAGATTGAGCAAAGCACATACATAGAGCTCATCGAATATGGTAAACGGAAGCTCAGACGCGCTTGCTTTCAGTAGAAGTATCTTTGTGCTTCAAAGATGAATTAAAATCATATTGGGTTTGGAATGATATGAGGGAGAGTCATTGATGACAGAATTTTCATTTTTAGGGTGAACTGTCCGTTTACGTTTATTTTCAGCTAAAATACATGTTAAAGATGTGGTCAGGATGTGACAGATGTGTGCACAGCAGAGCAAGTATTGATTGCTGTTCCTCAAAATGCTTTTTTGTGCACTGTAAGGCATTTATACACTTAAAATCCAAATCTAATTTAGATTGCAAATGTGGTTAACAAACAAGGTTATCGCATATAATCGTGATCAGACCTACTGACTGATATTTAGGTCAGTGCATGAATGCAGCGGTCACTTCTGTCTTTGATCGTGTTTTCCCTCTCCACTGACAGCACACGTCGCCCTGCGGAAGGCGGCGGGTTCGTTTGCCCTGCGCCCGTGCCCCCTTCCTGCCTAAACAAAGAGGAAGACTGGCAGAGGGAGCGGAGCCGCGTTCCCGGCCCGCACAGTGATTAGTGTGAACGGGGGTCCCCTCTCCAAATGAAACAGTGGTTATGTAACGCACAATGAGGACAGGCGAGGCTTGAGGCTCCCTCAGGTTCTCTTCCGCCTGAATGGAGAAAAAGGGATATGGGAGAGGGATGCATGCTGTTCGATGGGGTGGGAGGAGAGATTCCTGTAGTCTCCACAGAGACAGAGGAACACGGGGCCTCCGCTCCTACACACACGCTCTGCATTCCACTGCAGATTTTTGATAACTAAATTACATGCAGGATATTTCTCTGTGTATGATTTTGCATAGCTGAGAAAATTCAGCATAGCCGTTTCATTATGTTGCTCTCTCAAGGTGCAGATCTTTATTGTTTTTTGTATTTTAGCCTCATTTTAATTGATCGGTATAAAGAAAATAGAAGTTATTGAGCAGAAGAGCGGATGGCAAGGGAGGGGAATGACACAAGCTCTTCTTAAACTTGCATCACCTGCATGAGCACTAGGCTTGGGCGGTGTGATACTGTGTAACAGCTATGCAATACTTTTGGGTTGCGTCTTATTTGATGATTTTTCTATTTTTATTTGGAATTTAATCAGGTACCTTTTAATAAGTAATATGATTATCCAAAATATTTTTTTTAATTAAAGAAGGATGTAAAATTTAAGATATAATTTGTACATTTAAATCAGCTGTGTGTGTGTGTATATATATATATATTTATTTATTTACATTTTCTTTTTTTTT
This sequence comes from Schizothorax lantsangensis, assembly GCA_027422415.1. Classification (NCBI taxonomy): domain Eukaryota; kingdom Metazoa; phylum Chordata; class Actinopteri; order Cypriniformes; family Cyprinidae; genus Schizothorax; species Schizothorax lantsangensis. Next base: position 8,145,706 of record CM049848.1, read on the forward strand.
ATTAATGTAGGATTATTCACATTGATCAATTTTATGAATTTATCCACATATATAAATAGTTATCAACATTTGTAGTGGATCAAAAAAAAGAATCAGTTGTCTTAAGACAAGAACAGGTATTGTTTTGGTTTTAGGACAACGTTGATGAAAGGTCTTGATCCACTTCAAATGTTGACTACTGTACATCGACACAAAACAGTAGGCTTTTAAATAATGCTAATAATTAAGGTACAAATGCAATAATTAAAAAATTATAATTTTGTACATAATGATTAATGATTGCTTGTTTTACAGAAATAGTATTTGTATAATGTTTCCATGGAGAAATGACAATTGTTAATTCTCACTTTGTGGTCATAGTTCTGATTATATTAAAACTACAAAAGTTCAAATTCCAAAAAAGAAATCCGATACAAAAAAATCCGCATTTGCATATGATCACTTGTGATCCTGGATGCACTTTTAATCCTGCCAAAGTCAGCAAAGTAAATCCAAACCATTTACTTCAAATGTATTATTATGACTGCCACCTATCATTTAGAAATGTCACTGTGATGAAAAGTAGTGCTTCATGCCTCGAGGCAATTGCTTCATGTGTCTCAGTGACTGCAGTCAGTTTGCTCCCTTACTCAGCGTCACCATACAGTGAGTCACGCTTCTGTTTTTGCCAAGCGTTTAGAGCGGCTCCAGTGCTGCTGCAGGTGTGATTGCTCACACAGGCCAGCACACGACTGCAGAGATGCTTCTGATGTTTTTGTGGAGGGAGGGCTTGGAATGCGTCCCACCTCATTGCCCGGACGACTCCGTGGCTCTCATCGTGGGCTCTTTTCCATAAGCAAACTGGATTCTGCCGGTTGGCGCTGAGCGTATATATTCTTCTCAGAATTAGGGCAGAGCAGAGAGAGAGGAGCACTCGTCACAGGCTGACATGACAGATGGAGAGAAGGAGCAGGCGGGGGAGTCAGCTCAGTGAATCTGGAAAAACAGGCAGTGTAGTTTAGAAAGAAAAAGAGCCAACAGAGACATGGTAAATTATTGGGCAAATAATTGGCCCCAGTGTTGTGTGTGCATTTACATAAGGCATTTCCCTAGGTGTCTAACATGGAAATATTTGGGATTCGTGGTCAAAACTTTGGGGGTTTTTTAATGGCTGACACAGGTACAAATATCTAAAGAGCAGGGTTGCTGATAATAAAGTCTGTACACTGAGAAAAAGGTACAAAAGCTGTCAGTAGGGCAGGAGCCTTTCAAAAGGTACACCTTTGTCCCTTTTTTTCCGTAAAAGGGTACATATTAGTATCCTAAAGATACATATTAGTACCTAGAGTGCATAATATATATTGGTACAGTAACAATTCTTTCTGCTGGCCTGATTGGGCTTCTGTCACATTTTTTGCTTGACCTGCTAATGTTTTTTTACTAACCTAACAAATATATATATATATATATATATATATGTATATACACACAACCATGTTTGGAGCCAGTAAAACATATACATTTTTTTTTATCCTTTATCAGCAAGGATGCATTAAACTGATCATAAAAGACAGTAAAGACATTTATAATGTCACAGATTTGTATTTCAAATAAATGCTGTTCGTCTTAACTTTCTATTCAAAGATTTCTGAAATAAAAGTATCACCAATCAGCATATTAGAATGATTTCTAAAGGATCATGTGACACTGAAGACTGGAGTAATGATACTGAAAATTCAGCTTTGCCAAGAATAAAAAATAAATGACAATTTATATTAATCAGCCTAACACTATTGGAGATAATTGAAAAAAACAACTTGTTTGCTCTTGGTTTGGTACGCAGTTGCACATGAATCTAGAATGATTCATGTTTTTAACCAAAACATTTATGAGCTGATGGCAGGCCTGTTATCTCTTTTGTTACATCAGGGTAATTGCTGCTCAGTCTGTGAACATGAACCCTGCTTCAACTGAGAACCGTGTGATTTTGGTCCCGTGCTGTTCACACACTACATCTACTATAGTGTTGCAGTAGGAACGTTGTGTTCCCGAGTGCAGTCATGAGGAGATACCTCTTCCTTTTTAGGCTTCTACATCACAGTGGGATGGATTGAGATGATGCGAGAACCTTCTCTGTTTATCCCAGTGATCATACTGCAGTTTAAACTAGATCAGACAGCAGCCTCAATGCTTTATCCACATGCTGTGAGACGTCTCATTTGTAAAAGTGGTTTAAAGCAAAGAAAAACATTCACAGAAGCTTTAACGCTCCATGAAAAGATGGAGGGCTGCTGGGTGCTTTGATAAGCTGTTTTGTTTGGAAGCAAAAAAACTGTAAGAAGCCTCAAAACATATTTCAAGTTTGTTTGTTGTATTTATATTTTTATGGTAAAGCACACGTTTTTGTCTTTTTCGTCTCTAGGAACTTGCTCAATTCAATTCTATTGTGTTTTAATAATAATAAACACAATATTATTTTATATTATTAATTACACTGTAAATTTTTTTTCAAAAAATTGTTTCAACAAAATCATTTGTTACCCCGCTGACTTAAAATTTTTAGTTTAGTCAACTTGAAATTAAGATACTCAATGTTAATTTAAGGGACAACTGGAATATTTTAGTTGACTAAACTAAAAATTAAGTCAGCGGTAAAAAGTAAAAAAACTGTAAAAAGTGATAAGTTGGCTTAACTTAAAAAAAAAATTGAGGAAACCCGTTGCCTTAAAATTAAGTAATTAATAATAAAAAAAGTAAGTCAATTGTCAATTTTTTTGTTGTTGTTTTTTTTGGAGAGGGAAATTGGAGTGGGAAAGTGTAGTGACAAGAACAGGCCAACTTTGACATACCAAGTTTTCATTTATGGTACCAGTCCGACACAATATTGCCACATCTTGACAGTGTCTGCAAACATACCGAAAAGTCCACAAATCGCATTAGGAGCTCGAGTGGAAGTAATGCTCGTGCTTGACTGGCCGTCTGCATCAAGAACATCGTGTACAATGTAAACAACCCCCCTCTCAAATCCCCCTCAATTCGCCTACATCCCAGCTATTGTCTCCACTCGATCAGCCCCAACGAACTGGAGCTTAACCGCACCATCAATGGCTGTTTGTCTCCAACAGTCTTCAGTGTACTTCCTCTGAAGTGTTCTCTTGAGAAAAGTGCTCTTATACAGCGGCGAATCCATTAATGCTACAATATATTGCGTGCAAAGGTGCTATAAGTATCACACAATGCAAAATAAAACGACTGCGTGAATTCCCAGAGTCTATCGTCTCGACAGTGCCTCGTCTGTCACTTTATATAAAGGCTACAGTGCTTCCAGACAAAAGGAGAGGGCGGACCGGTGCAGATTTGGTGTGTATAACTGCGGCGAGGGAAGAAGGCTTCTACTATTCTAGCCGCAGGCCTTCGTGCTTTCTGTAGTGGAAATGACTTCAATGAATCATCCCGGGTCTTTTCTGTGCCTGTTTTGCTTTTGGGCTAATCCTGATAATTCCAGATTTCACTCTGCATTACTTATACCTGTTTCTTCTGTGTGCAAACTACTAGCACAGTTACATAACTGTAAATGCACGAGGAGGTTGTCGACCGTTCCCACTTCCCTAAACGCTGGAGGAACGCGCCACTCTACGGAAAATAAAACCGCCTGCTCACAAACCTGTTACCAACCGAAGCAACTATTGTTGCATTTTCCATTTTAAAAGGCACATTACGCCTATAATCGCTGCTAAAAATCATTTCATTAGGAGTGAACGGTGGAATTTTTAAATGCACGGCCGTCTCTTCTTAGAAAAGTGCTGCCGTATTAAGTCATACTGCACAGTAAATGCACACATGCTGCTTTTCTTGCTCATGGAGTGAAACTTGCTGAGGTTGTCCAGTCTATTCTGTGTGTGCTGCACTGTCAGAGTTGGAGCTGGAGAATACAGGATGAAGCTCTGTTGTGCAACCTGCTGCTGTCAGCCCAATTGGCAAAATGGCACTTTCTCTCATGCAGAGTGGCAATGTGGCCTTCATTTGTTTGTCGAAATCCCACAATGTGATCTCACCGATCTTCCAGCTGTACCACAGGATCATGAGATGTGCCTCTCGACGAGTTCGCCGTCATGCAAATTTCAGTGTTCTTGCATAATAATGATTGTTTTTTGACAATTTATAATGCCAACTTGTATTAGCAGTATGCAGGGTACACATTCAGAGTCCTGATATGTGTTAAGTTGGTGGACAAATCCTGGCATTGTTGAAATCTGGCAAAATCATAAACAAGGTTCAGGTTGAAGAGTATGTGGAGAATGGCATCTGCACTCTGACTCTCAGATAAGTTACAGATGCTGAGGGTGGCCGGTTGCCTAGTGGCTGTCTAAATGCACTATTTGAAATGCGTAACCTTTCTATAAATTTTGTGACTCGCGAGTCTCGGGTGCTGCTAACGGCAGGGCTTCTGTAAGCAGCCGTCCTCATCTGCAGCTCCTGCACAGTCTCCATTTCAGCCCAACTCTCTACGAAACTCTCCAAGCACTTATTCAAATCATATTTGCCTATTTTACATGTAAATATTGAGGTTGGCCAGTTCTCAGACATGGGCTGTCATGATTACGAAACTTGCTGCCGATGACTGGTCACTCATGTCACTTGCAGCGCAAACTAAATACACATACGGCTTTCACACACACATCGTTTATTTACAATGAATTTAAACACACAAGATGTATGATTTCCTGTAAGGCTTTAAACATGTTAACCATGGTAGACTTGCCTGAATATCAGTTTTATAAAATTAATTTTAATGTTTGTTCTATAGAACTAATTCTTGTTCTTAATAATGATATTTAGTTTATTATTAATTATATTAAAATTTGTATACATTTATAATTTTTTTATTTAAATAATAATAAATTATTAAACATTGACAACATTTTAAATATATTTTTGCTTTTTTTTTTTTTTTTTTGAAAATTAATTTTTGGAAAGCACTGTCATGTTTATATGGTATCTGGTAATGGCTAAGAATGTTAAAATGCAAAAATGTTAAAAGGCGAAACCCTTACTGTATCATGTGCATAATGTATTATCATAATGCAAGCTGCTCTGTGGACTTGAAATGAACCGTATTTAAAACACGCCTACTTGAAGGTCATATGGAGTGCACTCATAACACTAGAAACAGAGACAAATGCACTGCAATTTTTACTCAGAAATTGCTAGCAAAATTGCTAGAAAAAATGGCAATGAAACAGCATGTAACAGAATTAAACATTTTAAGTCGAAAACCTGAAAGTATTTTTGTTTTGTAAAATGTTTTTAGTTTTGAAAAATCATTTAAGATTTCTTTAGTTCTGTGAAAAATAAGTGCGGAAATATCAAATTAACGCGACTGAAATTTAAAGAGCCGTGATTGTGAATATATTGCCGACAGTTGTGATCAGCTGATTATGTAATCGGCCACAGGTCTATTGAAATGTGCTTTATAAATAAACTTGCCTTGCCTATTGTAGACAGTGTAATGCAGTGATTTTAAATCCAAAAGGAAGTCATCTTTCCAGTATGATAGTTTTAGATTCTGAAATATTATGAAATCTTGATTTTAATGTCTCTGAGCTTCATTCAGTCAAGTATTCATTCTGATCAGCTGTTTGTAGCCCACAGAAAGACACGTAAGCACAGGAGCCTCAGTGCCATTCAGAGCTCTCACTGTGTGTTATTTGAACAGGTAGAATCCCTGCCATTGTTGGGATCCATATTGTTTTTTACTGCGAGCAGCCTAAGCTGCAGAGACGTGTGTGCGTTTCACCAGCCGCACACGCTGTAAGCCTGAATCAGGCTACGATACTGATGAGAAGTGACAAGATAAGTCCCGGCTCAAGTGCAGGGGCCCGTCTCTTCTCTCCACATGGGGAGAAATGCACGCTTCTGTGCCGGGAAAAGAAAAGAGGGAAAAAAACACAGGGACAGGATAGCCGTTGAGGGTTGTGAGGCCGGCAGGCTCCCCGAGAGCACGGGTGCGTGCGAGAAGCCATCATTGGGAATATTTTAATCTCTGCTGCTGGTTTATGTAACAGTCACGTGACCCATCAATGACGTGACATCACAGCTTGCCCTACTCTTGTTTTCACTCAATCTTTCACCAATCTCCCTGTAAGATGCACAAAGGCAGTACCACTGAGCGTTTACCCTTGTGATTGTTTAGACTTTACTACTGCTGGAGAAGAGAAGGGGAGCCAAACAGTGGCCATGCCTCTTTGTGCATGTGCTCGTGTGTGTGTGTTTGTGCTGTGTGAGGAATAGAGGAGCAAGTTCTGTGTTTGAAGGACCGCTGATTGACACATCAATGAGAGAAACAGTCCTCCGAGTTCATGGCCGAGACGAAGTGGCCATGAAGCTATTGTTCTGGGAGTTAGAGCAGCATTTGAAAAGGTAAAGTGTTTTACACTGCCTGGACTTAAATCCGCATACAGCATTTTCTGTTCATGTGCTTTATTTGGAAGATATTTTAGATGTGGAAAGATTGAAAATGCATGCAAATGCATTTGACATCATGAATGAAAGGTATGGCTCTATTTCTTAGAGAGTCTCAGGAGGTCTTTGTTCCTCTGAGCATCATATGCGTGTCAGATTAATCTGCTCATTTTAATGATGAGATCGTGTTCAGATCGTGTTTGTACATTACATGTAGAGAATAAAAATAGAGGAAATCAAAGTACATTTTGAGTTACAGGAAAGAAGTGTTTTTGCTTTGACATTCTATGCATCTCCAGAATTGTATTATTTCCGGTCAGATGTCATTTGATCTCTGTTGGAAGTGATTTATATTTATGCATTTGGCAGATGATTTAATTTAAAAAAGACATTGCTTTCAAGTTCATGCATTCCCTGGGAATCGAACCCATGATGTTTCCACTGCCATGCTCTGCTGTTTGAGGCTACGTTTACACTAGTACGTTTTCGTTTTAAAACGTATAACTTTTGCTACGGTTACGCCTGTTGTTTACACAACTCTGCTGTTTTCGACCCTCGAAAACTGAGACTTTTGAAAATGCTGCAGACCCCGTTTTAGTTTGAAAACACTGGGGTTGTGTTTCAGTGTAAATGGAGCAAAACGGAGACTTTTGAAAACGATGGCGTGGCTGCCCACATTCGCTCTGCGTATCCTTGAAGACCATGTAAACCGTAACATCATGCTCATTGTTGTACCCATAGTTATGTATAGGTAGATGCCCCATTCGACCGCTCTAAGCACGCAGACGCGTCCGCCATCTAAAAAATAGCGAATCTACCTATGAATATCTATGGGTACAACAATGAGCATGCTGTTACACGGCCGTCAAGGATACGCAGAGCGAATGGGGCAGCCACGCCGTTTTAAAATGAAAACGCACTAGTATAAACAGGGCCTGAGCTACAATCAAACTTCTGGTGTAAATGATAGATGGATGATTTGTTCTGTTGAGCTTTGCACCAGGTTTCTGGACAGAATCTTTTTTATCATTTAGAACTTGTTCTTCATGTTCACTATGTGAGTACACATTGTCCAGAAAACCAAGGTATATTTGGACTCCATAATTGCTTAAATCCACTTCCAGTCAAAGAGCCTGGAACAGCTAACAGCATCCTGAGCTGCTTAGGTTTGGGCTTTGTTTGTTGTGCCTCTGCTGCACTTAATTAGGATAAGTGATCTATTTTTACTGGACGCAAGTGTACACTTGATTGAAACGTTTCAGCGGTGCTGAACCCCACTCATGTTTTCAAAGCTTCGTGTCAATCATGAGCAGGACTTAAGCAATGCTTCAGAAGAACAGAGGATATCGGTTGTCATTTGGCAGGAAATGATGTGCTCCAGTGAGCGTAATCAAGCATTCCTCTGCGTTTACCGGGTGGGTGTTGCACCACCTTTATTATGATTTGGCATGTGGGTACACACCTATACAACAGGACCGAAATTATGTGGATCCCTACCTAACCACAATCATGACTCAAGGCTACATTGTTGAAACGGCAAAGCTGGCGCAACGGTGTGCTGTGAAATATTCACATCTTATATGCAAATTATGGAATATTACACATCTGTTTATCAGAAGTTTTTGAATAATGACTGCTAAGCTGTTCAACTAACTCTCAATTGATCGTTCTGGGATCTTTCTTTTCTCACACTATAAAATATAAAATATCAGTATGTCATTTTATTTGGTAGGTTACAGTCTTATAAGCAGGATAATATACAATCAGATGATTAATAATGCATAAGAAACCCTTTCAAGGTGATATAAGACCTGAGCACCCCTGTTTATTTTGTAATCATATCCAGCTGATTGAAAAACTGAATATACTTTCATATCTCTATTGTCCAGCACACATCACCAGAGAAAAGTCTGAAGTTTCACTGGAAGATCATTTTGATTATGAATTACGAAGTCGAAAAATATCAAATTAAACAAACATGCATGGATGAGTTCTTCACTGTAAGATCTAACATGCATTTAGAAAATAGATTGGGTGAAATTATGTAATGTTTTAGAAGTTGTATATATAGCTTCGTGGAACACAGGTTGCTTGTCAAGCTTGTTGGAATTTAAAAAGATAACACATTTCATTTTGTGAGATACTATAGTTTTATCATCATAGATTGAGAGATAGAACTGTCCTTAGTTTGATCATTTCTCTTCTGTACTCTGAGCCTTGCAAACCAAACACATGTGCATGCTCAAATAATATGAAGCACGCTGATGTGTAGTTAAACACGTTAATTAAAGCTCACATGAGATTAGTTAGCTGCACCTAAATCATAGGGGACTGAGTTTCATCTAAACATGCTGGAGATGCTTTCTGCTTTAGGATCTGAGCTTTCAGTCACTGGTCCACATACCCCTGGAGGGCCATGAACACAAAACAAGTGTACAAATAATTAGTTTTTTTCAGAATGCATTGCGAAATGGGGTGCATTAATCTGTTAAATTTCTAGTTGGTATTCAAAGATAACAATAAATAGTTAATTTAATCTGGATTATACTGAATTATTTTGAGTTTTTTCCATGTAATACAAAATATTACTATTTTCCCTTTAAAATGTATTTTTATGAAGTTAATAATTAAAGTTATGTAGTTTCAAGACTAAAATGTATCTTTTTTTTTTTCTTTAATATATAATCGGGTGTCCCTGGGATGGCTGATGGTCCTGTTGGGACATGTTTTAAAGGTTAAAACTCCTGTTTTAGGGATTCACTCCACTGCAGTTCCGCTGTTTGCCGATAAGCGGCGACATGTAAACACTGCTTAAAGGCATTCCCCTTCAAAGAATGTTTTGCTCGTGTATATAATAAAACAAAACAGACTGCAAAACATTTTTGGTGAAAGTAGTATTTATTTATTTATTCACTCACATAAGGTTATGCAATAACATAACATGAAGAAGCGGTTATTTTTCCTGCCTGGATTCTGTGGTAAAATATAGATGCTGAGTAATAGAAATGGGCTGTTAAAAGCTGTTGGTGCCTTGAGAATTTTGATGGAAATAACATCAACTCGCTCCAACCGGATTGCCTTATATGGCAAGTCGAGTTGGAATAAATTATCCAGAGCGAGTCGGAAGAGCGTCAAATGAGGGCGTGGCTGCATAGATTAGTCAAATGCCTCTCGCTTTCCGCCAATAGCGCGCCGAGCAGCGCTGGTGTGAAATAAATTATGCAAATAGCACAGGCTGCAGATATTCACCAGCGCAGAGATGAGCTGACCTTGGAGTTTCTTTGTGCTGCGGCACTGGATGTACGGTCTCCTGATAAAGCGAGCTTTTCTGCTGGGGAGTCACGGTACAATATTCCTGCAAACGCACACAAAGGATGTAATGCTCCAGAAGCTGTAGGAAGGACACGCGTTCGCTTCCCTGCGCGATTTCTAATGGACGCAATAGCATGAATTCTCCATGCTATTCCGTGGCGATGGATCTTGGTGTTTGTCAGTTTAGAAATTTCTCAATATCGTTCCTCTCGTCGTTGTTGGGGACTGAGACTTCGTCCATCAAGCTCGACAATAGGTAAAATGTCAGACTTGTGTTCGTAATAAACAGTCAATAAGCTAAAGCTCATGCATAAGAGCCTGCGTTCTGTGCAAAATATCAGCGTTCAACGCGAAAATACGCGACGCGGTGCTGTTTTGGAGAATTTGGGTCATTTAATATTATATCTGAACGTTTTTAACGCTGGTTTGTGGTAAAAAGCCTAAGCTGTAAGCAGCTTGCCTGCTCTGTTCACTCAAAGATGATGCTGAGGCAGCTTTGATTATATAAAACGTAACGTTACCTTTCTGAATAAATAGACGCAGAGTTTGACGTGTAATAGAGATTTCCATAGTAGTGTGTACATTTACACAACGGTTTTCGAGATTTCATGCGTTTGTGACGCTATTTTGTTGACGTTGCCATAGTTTCTTGTGTGTTGCTGGTGTATTTAAGCAGTGAAGTAACGATTCTCTCTCTCTTTCCCCCACAGCTCATCGGGTGCCAGTGTTGTGGCCATAGACAACAAAATTGAACAAGCGATGGTAAGTCATCCTGTCTTTCCCATCATAAACATTGCATATCCGAACAGATATTTTGTTTACATGCCGTAAGCAGGCTGTCGAGTTGCATCAGTGTCGCTAGAATGAATTATGTAACGTTAATCATTATCAAATGATTGTTGCTGTCATTGTTCATTCGCGCTAGTCTAAGTTTATAGTAAAAAGCTAATAAAAAAACGAGCGAAGCGTTTGGTGTTTGTTTGCCGACTTGCCTGGGGTTTTGCCTGCGTACTCACGCGATCTGTGCGCCTTGTTACTGTTGCTAGGCAAACCCCAAAGCTTTTACACCTAGTTAAAAATATCTCTGCTTCTGATTGGCTTGACGCGCTGTGGGACGGCCATTTTGTTGGTTTGGTGACGGCATAAAGGGAGGGAGGGATTGTGGGTAGAGAGTAGGATGCAGGTTAGAGCTTTTCAAGGCTTTACTTCAAATGGTGAACGCAGCATCTCACAGTAGATCGGTGCTTTTGCACAATATGTGACTGGAGCACAAAACCAGTCTTGAGTAGCACAGGTATATTTGTAGCAATATCCAACAATACATTACATGGGTCAAAATTATCGATTTTTCTTTAATGCCAAAAATCCTTAGGATATTAAGTAAAGTTCATGTTCCATGCATATATTTTGTACATTTCCTACTGTAAATATATCAAAACTTAATTTTTGATTAATATTATGCATTGCTAAGAACTTCATTTGGACAACTTTAAAGGCAATTCTTTTTTCCACCCTCAGATTCCATATTTTCAAATAGTTGTATCTCGGCCAAATATTGTCCTATCCTAACCATTACATCAATGGAAAGCTCATATATTCAGCTTTCAGATTATCTTTACATATGATACATGTAATAAAATGAATCTAATACACAGATGTTTTGGTTGGAATAAACAAAAACAAGGTTTGAAAATAACACTGTTGTCCGCTTTCAGGATCTGGTGAAGAGTCACTTGATGTACGCTGTCCGTGAAGAGGTGGAGGTGTTGAAAGAACAGATTAAGGAACTGATTGAGAGAAACTCTCAACTGGAGCAGGAAAACAACCTGCTGAAGAACCTGGCCAGTCCGGAGCAGCTCGCACAGTTCCAGGCGCAAGTCCAGAGCGGCTCTCCGCCGTCGTCCATGCAGGGAGCGCAGCCGCCCGCCCCGCCGGCCCAACTCGCTGCACAGAACTCAGGCCCGTCGGCGTAGCACCCAGCGAAAGTTCCTGTTAAGGGCGACGAGTGGCTCGAGACGCAAAGGAAACGGACTGAACAAACATGCCTCACTCACATTTTAGACTGACGAAATTTGCACACCTTTCAAAACTTGACAAATGTCGTACTGAGGTGATTTATCCAGTGACAATCCAGTTGGCTTAGGCGGGACGTTGCCAAAATCCACAGAATGTGATTGTCAGGAAGAAAACAATCATAGAGGACGCGATTATAAAGAATCACTGTGCCTGTCTAAACTCCCGATTAATTTTCAGTCAAGCGTCTCCCTTACCTTTGTAGTGTACATGCTGACGGCGGGCTTTTTACACTGCGAGCTTCTAATAAAGCAAGCACTTTTATGGTGACGAATGTGGTGAGACTTTGAAGAGCTGCCGATCTGTGCCCCAGCTGGCATGGGGAAGGCAGACGCATTGACTTACATAGTTGCATTGGTGTAATCATGATGCTTTTTTTTGAATGAAGAAAACGAGGAGGTATGATGCTTCAATTCCTCATTCGTTCTCTGTGCGGTGAGAATGGCGGATGAGCTGAATTGCGAGGTGGACAGGCTGTATATTATTGTATGATTAGTGTAAGTATTTTGTAAAATAGTGATATTATGTGAAGCGGTTAAAGAGACACTATATAGGTTGTACAGATTTAAGGTAGTTGGCTTACCCAAGAGACATCATCCTTCTTTTTTTTTTAATGCTGTTAAGCAGGATCGGTCTTACGATATTTATCTGACAGATGGAAACTACTCATCTAACACCTACTGTACACTACTTTGTTCCCTTGAGATGATTTTGAAGTATTACACCCATGTGATTTCTGTTTTCAGTTTGGACAGTGAAGTATTCTCTATCAATCTTAACTTCCAGTTACTCTTGACTATCATATAGCTGACATGGATTTGCAATGTGTTCAACTTGTATGCTTATGTTCTGTGCATGTTCTCAAAACCAGGAGATAAGTTGTAAAATACTGTAATTGCACTCGCCAGTTGCACTTCACAACTCTCAATAAAGTCATTTGTGAACACCGTTGAGAAAAGTCCTTGAGATGCTTATCTGTAGCAACCTGAAAAATCTGTTTACTTAAAGACATGATTAAAACAGACGAATAGACATATCTTTTACATACTGACATACATCTGAGTGTAACTGATTATCATAAAAAATTAAGTATTATGTAAATTAATATCTTCATTTATCACTTTAAAACTCAAATGAATGTACTGTATGGATGAGTTGTTCACTCTTCGATCATAAAATGGGGTTCATTTTCAGTTCATGCCCATTTTGACAGCATTATGAAAAGTTAATCAAATTGTATTTTGTTGGTCTTCATAGTACTGTTCATAATTTAATCTTAAACTGTACAATGCATAATGGCTATATATGGATAGGAATCTAAATAAGTCCCTTATTATGACTCTAAAAATCTAAATATTGATTGAATTTAAAGTAACTGCTTTCTTTACTCTATCCATGTTTTGTTATAGACTACAAAGCTAGAAAACTGATGTTCAATGAGTAAGTATCAAGACTCAACAAAGGTTGCAGATTGAAATTCAGATGACTCATAAATTTCATAAAGATCTCTGATTGTTGTTATCAGCTCCAGGATTGTCTATACAGTTAGTATTTTGTCTGCTGATTTTACACAACAAATGTACATTTTTACATTATCTGTAACATTCATGAAAGTTCACATTTAAAAAAAAAAAAAGAACAAAAATAATTGGTTTTGAAAAAGCAAAACACATATGAGTCATTATCCAAATGTGTTTGACGTTTATTTGAAAAAGGCTCACGCAAACACAGTTAAATAGAGAAATAGATCATGGCAATCATCAATCACAAATAAATATGACAGAAATGATAAGATGTGTCGACAACAACAATGGTTTTGTAGAAAAGCATGTGCTCCCTTCATCCAGGGACACTGTAAACATGTGACTATGTCATGTAGTATTGTACACTAGATCCAGCTCAGTATACAAGCCTCTGACCCACAAACAGGATTTCACCAATCAGTCTTCCTTCAGATTGTATCCAGTCACACAAAAATCTCATTCAGAGGACAGGGAACGTGAGGAACGCTGGGACTCACATTCCCATTCGGATACTTTGAATTATCTGAAAGATGGCTGAAAAAAATTAAATAAATACACATTCAGTTTACTAATACAAAAAACAGGGGAAGCTTAATAGCAATCAGCAAACTGTATATTATATAAAATACAAATTTAATATTACCTGATCCACAAACAACAAATACAAAGAGTGCCAAAAGCCATGGTCCCACCGGATATTTCTCCTCCTGTGGTCGCTGGAACAGGGAAAGTCAAAGTGTTTCATAAACAAAATATATTTCCTAAACCAAATATGGTCTGGAATGTCTACAGATAAATCTGTTTACACATGACACAAATATCTACATAGTGTCACGGTAACAAAAAGAAAACAAACACCTGAAAACTTTTTCCTGTGCTGTGTTTGTCTATACACAAAATACTATATTTACATTTTTTTATTTTTTTTATAATTTTGTTGTTTTGCATCAAGATATGCTGTATTATCTGACTATATATATATATATATATGTATATATATGTGTGTATATGTTTATGAGGACACAAATTTGTATAATGACATGGGTATGATAAGGAGAAGGTAATTTATGAGGCCATTTTCAGTGTCCCCATAATTCAAAAGGCTTATAAATCATTCAGAATGAGTTTTTTTTGAAAATCTAAAAATGCACAAAGTTTCCTGTAAGGGGTAGGTTTAGGTGTAGGGTTGAGGTAGGGCGATAGAAAAACGGTTTGTACAGTATAAAAACCATTACGCCTATGGAGAGTCCCCATAAACCATGAAAGCCAACGTGTGTGTGTGTGTGTACACTTTTGGTAAAGTTTCGGTAGTGAATTTTTTATTTTTTTTTGGTTATTCCCTAAAATTGTCACTACCGAAACAGTCACAACCAAAACTGTCATCATTGTTTTGGTAGTGACAACACATAATCCTTTATTTGGGGGAAATAAACTCAATTTTAGTACAGTTATGCAAATTTTAGTTTTAGTTGTGATTTAAAATTCTGTAATTTGATGTGGTCGCTACCAAAACATTACTGTCACTACCGAAAATGTGCTGTCACGACCGAAACATGTGATGTTCTGTCAAAAATATACCGAATTATCAACGAAGATGTTATGATAGTATTTGGTTGAATGTAGGGATGCACCGAATGTTCGGGAACCGAAATTGTTCGGCCGAATAAGTGAAAAGAGTCAGACCGACCGAACAATGACGTGACGTGATCAAATATATTCGTGCACTAATGCAGCAAACACGTCTGCAGTGTGAAAGTATTTAAAACTGTCAGAGAAACACGCAAAAAACATTACAAGCACGAAGCACCGACAGCGAGAGACTGCTTAGCGCTGCATCTCATGTCTCCGATGAGAAGAGAAGAGGTGGTTGATGCTGGTTACTGTATGATGATTGAAATCACGAAATGGCCTCAAACGATTAGTAAATAAACTGCAGAATGTTATGTTTTCGGACTGCATGTGTTCAAACAGTGCTGCACGAGCTCGCGGCGCCAGGGTTCAAAGTCCAAAGCGCGAGAAAAATCTGCGCTAAAACATTATTACTCGTCATTTGCTCAGTAACATTTTTGTAATTTTTTTAAGACATGTGACAATGTGATACGTGCGTCAAACATCTTCCCAAATTCGTAATGAGAATCATTTAAATATCCGCATGCTGTTGTCAACAAAAAGAAGCACTATCTTCCTGCGGGTTTCTGCCAAAATAAAATCTAAGAAAAAGCAACAACTCCATCAACATTCATAAATGTTTTACTGTTGTTCTGTAAAAGAAAAGAAAAAATAAGACAATAATAATGATAATATTAATTACCCTACAACAGCTATACATTCATTATAACATTCACACATAGTGTTCAATTTGGGATCTGTAATATATTCTAATGTTTTAAAAGAAGTCTCTTCTGCTCAGAAAGGCTGCATTTATTTGTACAGAAACAAATACATGCCTGATTCAAGAAGAGGGTCCCAAAAATGGGCAAAAAATATTTTTAGTAACTTATTCATTTTAAGTTAAATTGTGCTTTGTTGGTATAATGTCTGCTAGAATGTTACAAAATAATAAATATTTTTAAATTGTTGTTTTGTAATTGATTTTTTTTTTTTGAAAAGCAGGACAAAACAGTAAAAAGCACATTTTGGCTATTTAATTTATGCAATGGTGAAAAAAAAATGGCAAAATAGGCCTTCATGGGGAAAAAATGCGAAAAACTGTGTTCGGTACAGGGCCGGCGCCACGGGGGGGCGTGAGGGGGCGTCGCCCCCTCACTCAAGATGAGTGTGAAAATAGATTTTATTTATGAAATATAATGGTTTATTTAAAAAACACAGTTGCCAAACGAATAGGCTTTCTAGCATTAATATGATGCTACTATAGCAAACATTTAGGACAGTCTGTTTCACAAAGTCGCATTTTAATTACATCTGACACACAAACTTCCCGCGCAAGCGGTTCAACTAAATGCAGGCATTATGCAGCACTACTGACTAAGCTAAAGGTATGATGAAATAATTTTGTAATGTTTAATAGAGGGCTAGATTATCGTAGTTAGTTGATTATTTTTCTATATTGTTTGATGCTGTTCAGTTTGTTAAACTTAAAATGATGCATCTGTTAAATGGGCCGCAATGAATGTGTTATGTCAGGGAATCGGTCTCAATAAGCTTGTGTTTCATTGTAAAACAGACACGATTGAGTATTTCTGGTGGTTGTGGGGGTGTACCGCCGCTCCCTATAAGCAGAGTACGCAGTTTGCATAGGGCATCATTTTTTTTTAAATTAAATTCGTTCTATATTTATATATACATATACATAAATAAAAATATAAACATGAACAGATAGCCTATATATAATGATAAAAAATGAACGCAGTAGCGAAGCTAAAGCACATGTGACGCGCCCTTCCCGCATCTGCGCCCGCGCTCGCGTCATATTTGCGGCTGAATGCAAATTATCATAAATGATCGAAAACTATGCCCGGGAAAAGACATCAGCAGTCCAGGGCCCAGAAAGGAAAAAGGAAAAAGGAAAAAGCCCAAGATGAAGCCCGTGCATCATTTTCATGTACGTTCATAATCCTGTGAAACTTCTTTGGCTGTTGACGTTAATAATGTCTAATAATTTCACCATCAGCATCTGCCTTAATATTCTCTTTGAGTTTCTATGTTCTTGTAGCCATGGTAACCACAAATTAACCGTGGGTTTGTTACTTCAAATAATAATTTGCAAATAAATTTTTTGTGGTTATAAAAACAGACCTAAGCGAACAATAGCCTTTAAAATGACTTTTAAAACATTATACAAAACAATGAGGCAATAATGATCG
Source organism: Schizothorax lantsangensis (assembly GCA_027422415.1). Taxonomy (NCBI): domain Eukaryota; kingdom Metazoa; phylum Chordata; class Actinopteri; order Cypriniformes; family Cyprinidae; genus Schizothorax; species Schizothorax lantsangensis. Next base: position 8,162,879 of record CM049848.1, read on the forward strand.
GTTAATTACTTATAATCATATTGCATAACTGTTAAAATACATAAAGTAATACAAAATATACAATTTATGTACATTAAGCTACATATTATTACAAATGCCTGCAAAGGGCACCAAAGGCCTGGTAATTGCTGCTGTTACACAGGACGATCAAGTCCTTTAATATCGACCAAATATTTAATTAAAATAACCACTTAATCTTTTATTTTTGGCCACCTTTTTGCAATAGAAATGCTACAGCCTCTATAATTTATTCAAGAAAAACATGTGAACATCACAACCCTTACAAAAATTAACCATGGTTTTATCGTAGTAAAGCTGCTTAATTTTCTTTTGTGTGATTTCTGAATGCTTTGGACTATAAAATCAATCTGACAGCTGTATTAATAAAATCATAGCCATAGGTGGTAACTGTAATTGTAATTTGTAAATAATTCAATTTAATTACAATTTATTTATTTATTTATTTACTTTTATATTTTATTAAAGGTCTATTTTGACCCCTTTAGTTTTTTTTTTACTTCCATAATATTTTGGGGAGGGGGCACAACAATACAATTCTGCTTAGGGCACCCATCTGGCCAGCAGCGGCCCGTATTTGTGGTAAAACTGCTGCCCTAAGACATGTTATTTCCTGGATGTCAGATTTTCGAATTTGATGCGATTTTGTTTTATTATACTCTGCCATCTGTATTTGCTAAGTAGGCTACCTTTTAGTAGGGTCATTCACTCAGAACGCATTTTTCATTCCACTGCGGTATTTTCCATTGTATTTCAAAGTAAATGTGCCACGGATGACTTTGAATTTGAATGCTGCGCTCTCGTCTTTTATAGCAGCTTCTCCGAGCATTATACATCATTCTAAAACACAGCACTGAAGAAAAAAATAAAAAATAAATAAATAAACCTCTTCCACTGACCTGTCTCGCGACCAAAACACTATCTGTGTGTGAACCCAGTATTCTAATAGTTGTAGTAGTAGCGCGGGCAGGCTTGTTTACGGTCCGACAAATATGTGAATGGGCCACATATATTTTTATTTATTTATTTATTTTTACTTTGCGCTACGTCATCGCCCCCTTTCGTTACCTCAGTCGCCCCCTCATCAGTGCTGCGCTGCCGCCGGCTCTGGTTCGGTATTCGAAGGCCTTCGGCCCAGTGTTTCATTTTGTTCAGCTTCGGCTTCGGCCAAGAATTTTCATCGGTGCATCCCTAGTTGAATGCATATTCAAACTAATGAATGCTTAACTTTGAAAACAGTATGATCAACTTTATGCCTTTTACAAAGAAAGACTGGATTCAAAATAGAACAAATCCCATCATCACATTGAAATATTGATAAAATTGTAATTATTATTGATTTACCTCTAAAAAATTTAAAATAGCAAAACATATATTTACAAGGTAGATGTAAACAAACTCTTAATAGTACAGTATAGCCATTTTTAAATTATAGCCTATATTATTGTGTTTCGGTAGTGACGAATTTGGGGGGAGGAAAAATATTCAAAAACTTTCTTAAAATACAATATGAGAATTAACTGCACAATTAGAAATGTATACCTTATAAATTATACAATTTGCATACATACAAAATTTGAGGAAAAAGACACATTTTGTTCAAGCTGTTTCAATGACTCTGAACAAATTCTGTAGAATGGCCCATATATATTCTGGACGTTACACGTCGACAATTACTATTATTAATATAACGTTACTTCATCATGGGATCTTCATCATGCATTAACCCTTGAACAACAACACAGCAAATGATTTCATTGACGCCTATGGCAGATGTTATGTTAAACTGCACCTTTACCAGGGAGGGTCAGCAGTGGTCAGACTAGTTAAGTGCATCTGTCATCAGCTCGTAACTGTGGCCATGGCAACAACATAGGCGTCAACGTTAACTAAATCTGGTTTACATCATGCTTATCGACTCATAAACCTTATTGAGCAGATTGTGATTATGTAAAACAATAGCGCGTTTACGTCGCTTGAGAATTAAACCTAATTTAAGATGATCCCCGATACCAAAAATAATTAGGTGAAGATTTAAGACTTACACTCGCCTCGTATGATGTTTGAATAAATCAGCATCGGCCTCGAAGTGTGTCTCAAGATAACCCCAAATCATGCACGCAAACACGAATTCCACACAGATCTCCATTCATTTGCATGTATACAGACGACAAATGCCAGTCTTACCAGGGTCTTCGCCACGTTCCCCCTCTGAGTGATGTTTTTGCTGTGCTTCTCGTTTGCCATACGGATTCTTTGTTTTGCTACCATCTTCCGACCCAGCGTATAGGTATAAAATAAACGCTACTGTAAATGAAATATAGTATTGCTTTATGTGAGGTGACGCTTCAGTCCCCTTCCCTGCACCTGCTCCCCTAAACCGAGTTATGCGGGACGGAAGTGCTCCTCCATGCAGCCTAATAACGTCTAGAGGGACGCGCTCCCTATTTAGCTCTGCTCCATCTCCCAGCCCCATTAAACTACACATATTTTTATTTCTTGCTAATATTTTTGTATTTACAAATTAAGTAAAAACTTGATATATTAAACCCCAAGGTTGATATGACGTAAAAAATAATAATAATTAAATAATATAATAGCCTAAGTAATAGCCTATGAAATTAAATAAACATGTTATTCCCTTTTGGGAAATCCGGCTGAAACTGGTAGTTGTTTTGGAACATGGAAGTTCCATCTACCTGTTTATTAGCTGATCCAAACCATTAACTAGTCCAACTTATACAAATTGAAATACAAGATGGTAGCTGGTCTAAGGTGGTCACTAGTTGGCTGAAGCTGGTCATAGCTGTTCAAGGATGGTCATTACTAGTTATTAGTTGGTCCAAGACAGTCAGTAGCTGGACCAAGCTGGTCATAGCTGTTCTAGAATTGTCATTATAGTTTGTCCAAGATGGTCACTTGCTGAACCAAGCTGACTAGCTTTTCCAGAATGGTCACTAGCTGGTCTAAACTGGTTATAGCTGGCCCAAGATGGCCATAGCTGTTCCAGGATGGTCAGTAGCTGGTCTAAACTGGTTATAGCTGGCCCAAGACGGCCATAGCTGTTCCAGGATGGTCAGTAGCTGGTCTAAACTGGTTATAGCTGGCCCAAGACGGCCATAGCTGTTCCAGGATGGTCAGTAGTTGTCCAAGCTGAGCATAGCTGTTCCAGAAAGGCAATTAGCTTGTCCAAGCTGGTCCAAGATGGTCACTAGCTGGACCAGGCTGGTTATAGCAGTTCCAGAATGGTCATTGTCTGGTCCAAGATGGTCCCTGGCCAAGCTGACCATGGGATTTTTAGAATGGCCATTAGCTAGTCCAAGCTGGTTATTAGCTGGTCCAAGATGGTCACTAGCTGGGTCAAGCTGGCCATAGCTCTTCCAGAATGGATATTAGTTGGTCCAAGATAGTCATAGCTGTTCCAGGATGGCCATAGCTGGCCTAAGATGGTTATTAGCTTGTCCAAGATGATCTTGACTGTTCCAGAATGGTCATAGCCAGTGTTGGGAAGGTTACTTTGAAAATGTAATAGGTTACAGATTACAAGTTACCTTGTTTAAAATGTAATAAGTAGTATAACTATTTAAATTACTTTATTAAAGTAATGTAACTGATTGCATTTTGATTACTTTTCTAAATTTGTAACATATTTTTTTAACTGTTAATCATCCTGAAACATTTAAACCAGCAGGGTTAACCTTACTATCAGACTTTCAAAATCCTTCATCACTTGAATTAAAGACTATAATAACTTCATTTTAAAGCACAGCCATCAGAAAATCAGACTTTAACATCTCTTTTTACTTTGAGATTTTTCTGAGGTTAAATACAGATTTAAAATCATAAGATATAGTTTAATAATAGTTATGATACTGTTTTTGAAATCAGATCTTTGCATAGCTATGACAGGCATCTAATAATGCTTTGGAAAAAAAAACAAATAAGCATGTTTCCTATTCTGTGTCCTAAACTCCTGAAACATTGGTGTCTCATATTTTGCAGCAGTCAATGCAATTTGGGAAAGAAATCAATCAAATTTATATGTATGTGAAAATATTCAGGTGTACCCCCTTTGTAATCATTAAAATTTTCTTAAGTAACTCTAATTAAATACACATTTTTTTTCTCAGTAACTATAACAGATTACAGTTACATTTATTTTGTAATTAATTACGTAATTCCCTTACATGTAATAGTTACTCCCCATGGGTTACTCCCCATACAGTTACAAATAAATGTAACTGTAATAAATAAATGTGTTGCAACGCTGCTCATAGCTGGTCTTTAGCTAGATGGTCATTAGTTGTTTGACCAGTTACTATGTTGCAAAAACAGATCTTGATCTAGAATGACTGGCTGGTTTGCTAAAAACCATCTAATAGTTATCAAGTTCCAAAAACCCACCATCTTAAGCTGAAGTTTCCAGCAGGGATTTCTTCCAATGCTTCCTATCTGATGCTTTGTCTAGTATATCGGCTAGATCTAGTATTCCCATGTAACTTTAAGTTGCAGGGGACTTTCCATTTATTTGTAATTCTTCAGGGAGTGCAGTGCTTTCCCACTGAGTTTCCCCCTACTGTCAAGGTGAATAATGCCCTATTTTTGCTGTATTTTTGAGTCGGTGCCAGTGAATCAGATACGAGGTTGCCTCAGCAATCGGCACAGGTCCTACAAGACGATAAAGGGGTTGCTTAGCAACTGCATCAAGGGGGTTGTGCACAGCAGCGCACACCTTCAATGCCATTGCAGAGAGCTCAGGCTCACATTTCACATTACAGCACATGTTGTGATGCGGGTCCACAGTGCACTTTCCATTTCTGCTGCATTCAAGACTCGTCTAGCCATGAAAAATGCCACATTGTGCATATAACTCTGCGGTATTGTGGCTGATGTTCTTTTGAGATCCTCTGACACACATGCATTTGTTTTATCGTTTATGTGCTAATTAAAGACCCTTCGAGCATCAACACAACATTTTAATACAAAAAATATTACTCTTCATTAGCCGACAGTTTTTCAGCCTCCTTTTAAGGATGAAGCCATTATGTTACATATCACAAATGATCTTGTGTACTCAAGGGCATGCATTGACTTTATGCATTCCACTCAAGCTTTACCTTTTAATATGACCACAGCACCACAACACTGGAGAACTGAGATGCATACTAACAGTGAAACCGATCCATAAAACATAAAAACTGCTTGTAAATAGCACACCAATACAGCAGACATTTGATCACCGACTGCAGGCAGCATTCAGAAGTCTTTTCATTTCATTTCAAGGACGGGAGATGCATACTGGATTCTGATTTGATGTCTAGACATTTCTAGATTCAAAGCGGTGAAGGTTAAATAGAAAAGAGGACATTATGTGATCATAGTTAGAAAGGTTAAGGAAGTAAAACCCTCAACCCAGGATTCATCTTTTACTTCCTCTGTTTGAGCTTCAAATCCTATTTCTTTCTGTTTCTTCCCCCCTCTGTCTTTTGCTTTCCCTCACACGCATTTATCCATACAAATTGGAGCATTCGCTCTCTGCATTCACCTAATTCAGAACTGGGCATCCTCTTTTCCCTCCTCCTCGTGTGTCCTCAGCACAATGTCTCTCTGTGTCAGGTGCCAGAACAAAGTACTATAAGACTGTCCCCTTATGTTTCTTTCAAATATTAACCATCATGCAAAACAAAAAGCCCTCATTTATTTATTTTTAAGCACACTCCGTTGTCCTGCGATGCAGTGCCAGTGCAGCTACATTTTAAATCCTTGATCCAAAAGATGGAGAGGAAATGACTGACCTAGATTCAGATCTGTTTACCCCTAAATTACTCGTCCAATTATGTTCCAACTAAACCTCCATGGGACAGACGGTGTCTTCACCGAATAATATTTAGGTATGGAAAACAGGAGGAGACACAAAGTAATTATCATGGATTGCTTGAGTCATAAATATACCTGATAATTTATATTAATCAGATGGATGTGGTACTAAAATGACAGGTAAATTCAAACAACATTGAGGTAATGAATAGTACTTTAGTCTGAGTCTGTATGGGCTTGCCACACTATCTTTCTATATGCCTTTACATTGCAAACCGTCAACAATCGTTTAAAGGCATAGTTCAGCTAAATATATATATATACGTATATATATAAAAAATTAAATTAAATTTCTTCTGTGCAACATAAAAGAAGATATTTTGAAGATTTTTTCACCTGTTCTAGGCCATATAATAAAAGTCAATGGGGTCTGAAAGTTTTAAGCTACAAAAAAAGACATAAAGGTAGCATGGAATGAATCCACATTTCTCGATGCTCAAAGACTTCTGAAGTGCAAAAGATGCACAATAATTTTTTATTGTCAACAGATTGAAAATGAAAGGCCCTGATAAACAAACAATGAATGGGCTTGATGACATTTTTAACAAAATACAGCCAAAACAAAGGTGTTTTGAAATTCAAGTTGGTCGTTTGAAACAGTTTGCCATGCAAACTTTTCACTTGACGGCGCGTAATTGAAGAATGAATGGGTGTGAGGTAATATCAAACAAAATAAGTCAAAACAAAGGTGTTTTGGAGTTAAATTTGGTGGTTTGAAACAACTCGTTTGCATTACATAACCAGCTCCACATGTATAGCTTTTCTGGCATAGTAAACTTGCTCAGTAGCTCACCCGGTACAGTATTACACTTGCAATGTGGAGCACTTGGGTATGAATTACTATGTTTTCATCCAAAGATTCAAATTAAACTTGTGTGCAAAACTGGAATATCGCATAAAACATTTGCGAATAAAGCACTGTTTCCATCCAACGAGTCAAAGAAGAACAAAATCGTCACTTCTTGGTAAACTGGCACTAAATATCACTAAGAAAACTAGGAGAAGCCACTGAATATAATAATTTTCATATATGATAAATTACTTGCGCCTCAGAGCGAGCAGATGAAACACAATAACTGCGGTCATTGCTTTCAGAGGCGGATGCTGCTGTTTGGGAACGCAGTTGTGTAAGACAATTACACAGAAATACTTTGACGACAGACTTTGCTCAGGATTTTCAGAATGAACATAACAAAATATAGATATTGCGAACGAGATTGGTCTGCTGCTAGTCAAGTTATCCCGTCTCATAGCGCAAAGTCACATGACTTTTTCAATGCGCATGGAGGAATTTATTCGGTAAATGTGTTTCCATCGTAGTTTATGCACATTTTTTCTTATCGGATAAAAAGTTGATCCTACTTAAATGTGCGCATAAGCTTTTTTTAAATGCGCATTTTAAGAATTTATGCGCATCTTGGCGTTTCCATCCAGTGTTTTTTTTATGCAATATTCCAAAATGCTTATAAAAATAGGTGGATGGCTAACGTCATGACACACAACTCTCCATTAAAGAACTCAAAGTCTCAGAGAAGCTAAAACGGCATGGTTGCTTCATCAAATGCATTTTTATGTCACATTTGTCTTTGTTTAGTGTAGGTTGTGTTTTTTTTTTTTTCAAGCATGATTAACCTTCAAGCTCCACTCATTGGACATTTAACTTCCACAATATGCACAACAACCAACATAACAAAACATTGCCAGATTCAAACTGAGTCACTGGCTATTTCACGTCATGCAAGAAGTGTGCAATATAATTTTGCAGAAACAATGCTACAGGGCTGTTTTTCCTATGTAATACTCATCTAACACTGCTCACAGCAATGGGTGGCATCTACTGTGGGTAGCATTTATTTACCTCAAATACAAAAACAACATCAAATACGTCATCTCTAATTTCAAATAATAACTATGTCAAACCAAATTGAAAAATGTGGCCAAACGTCATGGCATTTAAGGTTTGTGCTGCCATATTTGATGTAGTCTGTTTGCGTGCGTTGCTCTGGTCTCTTCTAAACCACTGAGACATTTAGAAACAATACAGTCAGTATTTTGATTCAGTCCATGCCTGTCAAATCTGTCTTCTGAAGCAAATGCATTTGAGAAGCACTGAGATGAAGATCAGAGTCATGCACCCTCCCCCTCCAGCAGCCCATGAATTACAGGCACGCATGTCTCAGACAGAGCTGCAGTAGATATGTAGGTCATGATGAAAAGTACTTCCGTTCACCCCCGACGCACCTCCTCAAAAGTCACGTCCCAGGTCTTTGTCTGGCCAGTTTTGTGGAGCTGACACTGTAGATGCATCCCTCAGGAGAAGACTGAACAAGAGGGGCCTATCAAAGTCCCTTTACACCTCTGTATGGCTTTTTGTGGAAAGTGGTGCTGTCTCGAGTTTTTGGAGCCATGGCTGCCTCTCTGGGACAGTCAAATTACAGGTGACCTGTTTGGCCAGGTTGAAGAACGAGGAGTAATGTCCTCATTTCAGCTCCCTTAACCCTGTAAAGCCTATATGCATAAAATGCATATACATAGCTGTTGTCACTCTATATCTCCCAATAATATATTTTAGTAAAATGATTTTTAAATGCTTAGTTTTATAATCAAAACTATGTAGATTTGATTGTGGAGGGCAAAACTCCAAAATATAATGCAATGAAATACAATTATAAATGATCCTCAAAAGTCTGTTGTATCAATCTTGATATTCACATTTTAACATGATTTTTTAAAATGGATAATCAATTTATGGATAATCAAGTAAACTTTGCTTTAGTGCAGTAAATGTTCATCTTACAATATGACTAATAATTTAAATATTAATATTATGTCTGCATGTAGCAGATTCATGTTGATCATTTAGAGGCCTTAAAACATGTGTATCAAATATGAGCTTTATAGGGTCTCATTTATTATGTGCTAAGTTAATACTCCAAATGTCTGAGTGAAATAATTCAAAATACTTAATTACAAATTATATTATCATAACTTTTACATTCATAATTGAAAAACTGAAAAAATATACAATGAATTTCACAGCACAAGTGTGTATGTAAAACCTGAAGATCAGGTCCTCTGGCATGATTTGAGATGATTCAGAGAGCTTCTTGTGATTCAATGAAAGTAAGATAAGATCATCCGATCATCTCTACAAAGAGTCACAGGATCAATGACACAAATTTACTTGTTTGAATAGTAAACAAAAAATTGTACACAATCTCAAATGTTGTTTCTTCTTTGTTTCAAAATCCTACATTTTCTGTTTATTTCTAGGTTTAGATTACAAATCTCAGATTTTAAATTTGGCTTCTGGAGCCCAATATATGACATAATATGGCAAAGGTATTAGAAATGAAAGTATATTTGGGTTGATGGAGGGATGCTGGAAGAATTGTCACAGGACTGAGGTAAGCAAACACTTATTTATCATCGTGTGACTTGAATTCATGATCAAGCTGGATTTACAGAAACGGAAACTCTATGCATGAACATATACTTTCATACAAAGGTTTGGGTTCAGTATGATTTTTTAATGTTTGTCTCCGATGCTCATCAAGGCTGCATTTATTTGATCAAAAATATTGAAAAATGGTAACATTTGAGAAATATTATTACAATTTATAAACTATTTTCTATTTGAATATATTTTAAAATGTAATTTATTCCTGTGATGCAAATCTGAATTTTCATCATAATTACTCTAGTCTTTAGTGTCACACTCTCTGCCGCATGTTCTGAGGTAAAGCAGCACACTCAGACTGTCTGCTGTTTGTCATAGTGAATAAACAGCATCAATACAGCAGAACACATAGAAGTGGGTCACACACGGGTCTCATAGAGATTTATTACTGTTAACAAACTCTCTGTTAATTGGTGTACCTTTTGACAGGAGGTTTGTTGAGCTGCACACAGGCAGACAGACAGACAGGCAGGCGGTTGTGTGGGTCAAACTGTCTGAGAGCGAGAGACAGGACCGTGCTCTGCTCAAAGGTCATTCATAATTGATTGACTGAACTGAATCTGGAGAAATGCATGCGGCTGAGTTCTCACGCTAACACTCACAGTCACACCCTTTCAGGAACCTGACGGGTTACCTTTATCATAGTCTCAGCCTCAGACGTCACGCCCACGGACCGTTGGCTAAACGTCTGATATGGCATTTTACTGCCAAATGTCGAGAGCGCATTTTGGTAGCGCGAAAGTAGATTAATATAATGCGCGAGCGCGAATCTCCCTGCTCGCGCGCGGATTTCCTTTGCTCTCGCACAAAACCAGACGCGCGCGCTCGGATATACCCTGCTCTAGTGCGTGTGCGCGCTCAAACTTTGTCCTGTGCACTCGCACATCTCTCCTTGCTCTTGCGCTAGATATTAATTATTTTCACACCTGGATTAAATGTCAAAAGTTATCAACCAATCAGATTTTTCTACGACTGACCCAATGAAAATACTAGGCCTACGTGAAGAGGGAACTGATCCTGGAATTTCTCTACAATTTAATAATATTTAGTCATATCAAATGTATATTAGAAATGGCTAGGAATCGGGTGCTTGGATGATTTATTAAAAGTAAAAATGTCTAATCATTTGGTCAAACCCTCTGAGCGATTTATCTAAACAAACAAAAAAGTATATGATTCTTAAAGTTCATGTGGCCATACATGTATTGTGTACTTGGGTTGAAATAAATAAATATATATATATATATGAAGATTAATTATTTTCGCACCTGAATTAAACGTTGTCAAAAGTTATCATTATGCACTTTTAAAAATATCTTGAAACAGATTTCTTCATTAGGGCCTTTCCTTCATTTTTTTTATTTTTATTGTTGCATTTTTGTTTTAACACACTGGTTATTGTAGGCTACTTTGTTTTACTTTATATCTTTTATGTTTGTATTTTGTTCTTTTCTGTGAAATATTTTGACAATCAAAGAAGGATCTTTCATTTATTTCCAGTTTAATAATATTTAGCAATGTTAATCAAATGTATATTTGAAATGGCTAGAAATCAGGTGCTTGGATGATTTGTACATAAATAACCTCTGTTCAACTATGATTGATCAAACCCCTCGATTTATCTAAAAACAGCCCATGGCTCTAAAGACTTCATAGAAAAGGTCAATGTTATGTCAGATATCTCAACTGAATTTAAAATCATTGCAATAAATTCTCAGTTGTTGGCAATAGTAAGTAACAATTCCTATCAAACAACATCAAATGCAAAAATAGTTGTAAACGATGATATCATAACACACTAAATGCTCTGATAGAATCTCTGTTTGGACATTTATTGGGAGTTTCTTTTTTTAAATCCAGTGTTTGTTTTCAGTTCTGATTTTAGTCAGATTTTTTATTTTTCATGAAAACTCACTTCATATTCAAACTAAAACACATTCATGACACTGCTCACATTCAATGGCACTACTCCTCTAAAATGATAGTATATATGAAGTATACAGTATATACTGATACTCGCTAGGTAATGACATTGTCTGCAGATATGACATTGATGTTCATAGAACAAATAGTGAGTGAGTGTTATATAGTGTTATTCATTATAGTGTTATAGTGTTATATTTGGCTACTCGACAAGGGATATAGCTATCTTTAGTGTCGAAATCTGCATCTGATATGTATATATATATATTTTTTTTTTTATTTCAACCCAAGTACACAATACACACAAAAAAAATTTCAAGGTAAAAATATTGTTATTATTATACTGCATATTATAAATATTATATAAAAATATGATATTATTTTTGTATTTTAAATATTTAAATAATTATTAATTTATAATGTGTCCTCTCTGTGACATAATTTTTTTCTTTTTTTCTTTTTATGCTGCATGTTAGTTTCATAACATGCTAATAAATAATAAGTAACAATAATAAATGATTATGCCACACTACTTAATAAAGTTTCTTTACTTTTCTTTTCCAAGAATTTTCTCATTATGATATGAAGACAGTTTTATCACACTGAGATTTTTGAAATGATGTCCCCCAAAAATATCAAAATAAATTTTAATTCAAAACTAAAAACATGTTCATAGAAGATGCGTTTTCAGGTCATTGTATGTATAAATTGCATTTTTAAAAAGTTTATTTTTAATAATTTATACATGTAATAAAATGCTATTGATCAATATATCTTAAAAAAAGAACATTTTATTTTATGCTCACAGCAAGCAAAATGTATGTTTTTTAAATAAACGTTTTAAATAAACTTCAAGATATGTTTGCTGAAAAGTCTGAAAAAGGACAAAGACATTGAAATACATCTTTCAAAGATATTTTTGCAGTGAACTCTAGCAACCAGAAAATATAACATACTTGGGAGTTTCTTAGTGGATATAGTTGAGGGAGTGTCATGTAGATTTAGTAATTGTTAACAAATCTTGGGATTACTGAGTTTTTATTGCACACACAAGCCCGGTGAGCAAACCGGTGTAGTTATTTTGGATGGAGGTGTGTGTGATGAGCAGCAGGAGGGTCTGTGTTTGGCTCGTCACTGAAGTGGAGAGAATATGAAGCAGGGTCGTGTCGACGGGGTTCATCAGCCCGTATTGTTTCAGCCCTGCGTGCGATTAGCGCTGCCATTTTCTTCTTTGTTAAACACTTCTAGTGCTTCTGTAAGCTTGCCACTGGCCATATTGTTTATGCTGCTGCCCACACAAAACTACAGTATTTGAGCACACCCGCACCGTTTAAAGCCATCAACCCTTTAGAAGGACAAAGCGCTCAGCGACAAAAGGGACACAAAGCGAGCTGGCCTGACCCCTGAAAACCTCCGAGAGCGGCCCAGCGGCAGGGAACAGGTCATCCGTGAGGGATATGAATTCAGAAAGATGGAGGATATGGATTCTGCTGGTACATGGAAATGAAAACAAACATCTCGTTATGTGGGGTGGATGTGACCCATGGCGTGTATGTAGGCAGGGGTTAAAGTGGCATTTGACCTCCACATGGTGATGCACAAATGAAAATTTGCACTAATGCCACACAATTTAGTAAAAAGTGGCAACAGATTTTTAGTACGCAGGATATTTATTGTGAGACAGTTTGAATAAAAAGCACTTGAGAGAGGAAATTCTGACATATGTAACTGGACAATATAAGTTGTGTTGATTTGTATGCAAAGCATCTGCAAAATTTTTGCATCATCAGAAGTGCCACAAATATCATGAAAACACTGTGAAATATAACCACATGTTCTGGTTTGGGAAAACAGTATTTTAGGAAAATTCCATATCGTTCACGGAAACCACAGAAAGTACAATAGCTTAAATATATATTTAAGTAATAAATACAAATAAACAAATACAACAATAAATTAATTATATATATAATTATATATAAATTCAAAATTGCTTTTTTGGCATGACTGTAAAAAATACAATATTGCCAAAGCTTGGAAAATAAGTGCAGAAATATAATAATAACAATGAAAACATCAAAATAATAGAAGAAAACATTATACCAATTTAAACTTAAATAAACAGTAAACAGTGTAACAAATTAGAACATGTGAACATTTCATACCACAGTGTTTAACATATAAACACACACAGGCTGAGAGTCACTGTGGTAGACAGCAGGGAAACGCACTGAGGTCAGACATAATACATGTATTACACACATTATACACATTCACCTGCTGTCTCTCAATCTGTGGCACATCCACACATATCTCGCAGCCAGTGTTGCTGTCTGTCCCTCTCCTATTACTATCTTTATTTGTTATATTTTATATAGTTATATATAGATATAATTTTGGGGTCTCTAAGATTTTTAAAGCTTTCTAAAAAAAAGTGATAAAATACAGTTAAAACAGCAATAATGTGAAATATTAAATATTATTATGATTCTATTTTAATATGTTTTAATATGTAAAATGTAACAGAGAAACATTTCTCATTATTATCAGTGTTGAAATTGGTTGTGCTTAAAGGGTTAGTTCACCCAAAAATGAAAAATAGCCTGTGTTTTACTCAAGGCATCCTAGGTGTATATGAATTTCTTCTTTCAGATAAATCCAATCGGAGGTATATTAAATATTGTCCTGCTATTCCAAGCGTTATTAGTGGGTGGGTGTTTCTCTTTAACAGTCCAAGAGATGTTAAATAAAGTGTGCGCATCCATAATAAAAAATGCCTCACACGGCTCCGGGGCGTGAATAAAGGCCTCCTGTAGCGAATCCATATGTTTTAGTAAGAATAATGTCCATATTTCAAACCTAATAATCACTTTTCTCTCACATCCAGTATCTATGCAGAAGCCGTTCTGGCGGATGACGTAGGACGTATGCATCGCGCGCGCCTCTGAGATATTCTAGTCTCACGAGTTTGTTTACAGGAGCAAAGGAAGCAAAGTTTCCTTACTTTAGCAAAGGAAAACCAGTCTCCTCTTGGCTTATATCGAAATCCTCCGAAATTTTTCTTTTCAAATCCTCGTTTTACATTTACATTTACATTTAGTCATTTTGCAGACGCTTTTATCCAAAGCGACTTACAATTGGGGAAAACATAAAGTGATTCATCTTGAAGAGGCAATCAGACAGAGGAAGTGTTTGTAACACCAAGTCTCAGGCATTGTTCAAATAAGTACAAGCTAGCAAGGGAAGGAATAAATTAAGAGAAAGAAAAAGTTTTTTTTTTTTTTTTTAGGATGAAGTCAAGTAGTGTCGAAAGAGATGAGTTTTCAGTTGTTGCTTGAAGACTGACAGGGATCCAGCATTCCGGATAGGGGTGGGAAGATCATTCCAACAGCCAGGAATGGTGAATGAGTATGTTCTGGAAAGTGATTTTGAGCCTCTCTGTGATGGTACCATGAGGCGTCGCTCACTAGCAGATCTCAGACTTCTGGAGGGGATGTAGATTCGTAATAGTGAGTTGAAGTAGGCGGGTGCTGAGCCTGTGGTTGTTCTATATGCAAGCATCAATGTCTTGATCTTGATGCGAGCTGCAACCGGTAGCAAGTGCAAGGAGATAAAGAGAGGTGTAACATGGGCTCTTTTGGGTTCGTTGAAGACCAGTCGTGACGCTGCATTCTGAATCATTTGTAGAGGTTTGATTGTGTTTGATGGAAGTCCAGCCAGAAGAGCATTGCGGTAGTCCAGCCTAGAAATGACAAGGGCCTGGACAAGAAGTTGTGCAGCATGCTCTGTCAGAAAGGGCCTGATCTTTCTGATGTTGTGTAGTGCAAACCTGCAAGATCGAGCAGTCTTTGCAATGTGCTCTTTGAACGTCAGCTGGTCATCAAAGATTACACCAAGATTTCTGACCGAAGTTGATGGGGCAATTGTTGATGAACCTAACTGAATCGTGAAGTCATGCTGTAGAGTTGGAGTGCCAGGGAAGACAAGAAGCTCAGTCTTTGCCAGGTTGAGCTGTAGGTGATGTTCTTTCATCCATGCCGAGATGTCCGCCAGGCAGCCTGAGATCCGTGCAGCTACCGTTGGATCATCTGATTGAAAAGAGAGATAGAGCTGTGTGTCATCAGCGTAGCAATGGTAGGAGAAGCCATGTGCCTGTATGATGGGACCCAGTGATGTAGTGTATGTGGAGAAGAGGAGGGGTCCAAGAACCGATCCCTGAGGAACCCCAGTGACCAGTTGATGTGCTTTGGATACCTCCCCTCCCCAGGCCACCCTGAAAGACCTACCAGTGAGGTAGGATTCAAACCAGCGAAGTGGAATCCCAGTGATGCCCAGTGATGAGAGGGTGAACAGGAGGATCTTATGACTGACAGTGTCAAAAGCGGCAGATAGATCCAGCAGAATGAGGACTGATGATTTGGAATCGGCTTTTGCAATTCGCAGGGCTTCAGTGACTGAGAGTAGCGCAGTCTCAGTTGAATGGCCACTCCTGAAACCTGACTGTTTAGCGTCCAGTTTGTTGTTTTGTGAAAGAAACAATGAGACCTGGTTGAAGACAACTCATTCGAGTGTTTTCGCTATGAATGGAAGGAGAGAGACAGGTCTGTAGTTTTCTATAAGAGAAGTGTTTAATGTAGTTTTTTTTTGAGCAGTGGGGTTACCCGAGCCTGCTTGAACGCAGTGGGGAAAATGCCTGTAAGGAGGGATGTGTTGATGATGTGTGTGAGTACTGGTAAGAGTGTGAGAGAGATTGCTTGGAGAAGGTGTGAGGGGATTGGGTCTAGAGGACATGTTGTAGGATGGCTGGAGAGGAGAAGTTTGGATACTTCTGCCTCAGTGAGGGGACAGAAGGAGAAGATGGGAGTTTTAGCAGTGGATGCGGTAGGTTGGTGGTCCTGTGTGTGTGGAGGTGAGAACTGACTACTGATTGTTCTAGTTTTGTCTGTGAAAAAAGTGGCAAAGTCATCAGTTTTTATAGAAGTGGAGGGAGGTGGTGAGGGGGACAGAGGAGAGAATTAAATGTACTGAAGAGATTACGCATGTCTGGAGCGCTGTTGATCTTGTTGTGGAAATGTGAGGATTTGGCAGTGTGGACTTCAGCAGAGAAAGATGAAAGCAAAGACTGATACCTACTCAGGTCTGACGGATCGTTTGATTTGCGCCATTTTCTCTCTGCCGCTCTAAGTTTGGTCCGATGCTCACGAAGAACATCGGATAACCAGGGGTTAGAAGGGGCAGCCCATGCTGGCCTGGAGGAGAGAGGACAAATGTCATCTAGACAAGAGGTTAAGGGGAGCATAAAGTGTCAGTATCTGCATTCACATCCAGAGATGAGAAATGGGTAGGTGAGGGAAGAGAGGAGGATACTACAGAGGAAAGATGGGAGGGAGAAAGGGAGCTTAGGTTTCGTCTAAAAGTAACCGGTAAGGGGGTTGGTGGCATGCAGGTAGCAAAATGTAATGTAAATGTAATGAAGAAATGATCAAGTCAAGTCAAGTCACCTTTATTTATATAGTGCTTTTAACAATACAAATTGTGTCAAAGCAACTGCACAATATCAAAATAGGAAAATAGTGTGTCAATAATGTAAAATGACAAGTTTAAACACTCAATTTTCAGTTAAAGGCATTTCATTATTGAGGGGGATCACGTGACCCTTTGACGGCGATGCAGGCTTAGTCTTTCGCTCTGCTCACTTTGCCACATATTTTATGATCCTGTCAGTAAAACTTAAACCACTCTGCATTGGACCCATCATGAGTGCTAAGGCAGACAAAGGGGATCGGAAAAGAGAGATTGAGCAATCGCCAATGAAGAAAAAATTCAGAGATTCAGCCATCTCCAGAGAAGACCTCGACGAGGCTATTGCTAACCGCATTGAACTAGCATTTAAAGAGCAGCAAAGCACTTTGAATTCGGTTGTGAATTCGGCAGTAAGAGATGCGATGGACTCTATGCTGATTCCAGCATTGTGCGAAATGCGTGAGGACATACAAGCGACCAACAAGTCTGTTAAAGAGCTAAGAGAGGAATTTTTCTAATCTTTCCAAGTGGATTCCTTCCTTGAGGGGCCGTGACATTGAGATTGATTGGGCGCATCGCGTGTATGACGGAGGGAGGGGCTCCGATCTGCCGCGCACTCTCATCTTCCGTGAACTAGATGGCATGACAGATCGGAAATCCTGAAAGGTGCCAGGCAGGCTTATCCGGTGAAATGCGCACAGAACAATGTCACACTGCTATTTTTTCCCAACTTCAGTCCAGCTACAGCGATCAGGAGAAAGGCATTTGGTCCGGTTTTGAAGAAGATGACAGCGCTTGGTCTCCAACCCTTCCTCATCTATCCGGCAGTAATTAAACTACAGCACAAGGGTGAGCAGAGGAGCTTCGATTCTCTTCAGAAAGCGGAGGATTTTGTCAGCTCCCTGTCTCAGCGGAGAACGTATACCGCAGCTCTGCGGGGGGACGACGGGGGAGCAGCGGCCGCTGTTTCTCCAGCCCAGCGGGAGGGGCTTGACGGCCGGGATGGACATGGTCCTAGCTGCCCAGGAGGGGATGATGGCAGGATGAACATGGACGCTTGCTAAACCTATTTTTTGCTTTTTCTTCTCTCCTCTCTTCTACTGGGATATTGTCCCTATATATCCGGTATAACGATCTCTTTGCTGGTAAGACTGACACTCCTTTTTTTCTTTTTTGGAGGAGACTAATGGAGAGTAGGTTTAATTAAAAAAATATTTTTTTGGCTGTGTGAGCCTTTCGGGAGACATGTCTTGCGTTGGAGTGGATCGGTCACGAACCATCACTATTTTTTGTTGCTCAGTCAGACCTATGTTCTCGGTAATGTGCGGTCTGAGTTGCTCCTTGTTTATGGTTGTCAGTTGTTCATGTTTTTATGTTGTTTTTGTTTGTTACAACAGACATTTATACTTCTATTTATTTTACCTTATTTCTAAAGGGATTTTTCATCTAGGAGGTTTGGTATCTAAAATGCACATCAGCGTTTACATGTTATTTACAGAATGGAAGTGCTTCTGTTTTTTTTATTTATTGAATACAATCTTGGGATTATGAATATTCAATGCATACTCTAAATATTTTATCACTGAATGTGAATGGTTTAAATTCTGCTGTTAAATGAACCCGTGTGTTAGAATATTTACACCGTAAATCTATCTCCTGTGCCCTAATTCAAGAGACACATTTAAAACAATCTGACGTGGCACGTTTCCAGAATAAGTATTACAAATTAATAGCTTTTTCCTGCGCTCAAAATAAAACTAAGGGGGTGCTTATCCTTGTTAACCGGAATTTAAATTTAACGATTGAACACCTTGGTAGTGATGAGAAGGGTAGATTTGTTTTTATCCGATGCAAAATATATAATAATAGGTTAGCATTGGTCTCTATGTATGGTCCGAATGAGACAGACAGTGCATTCCTTACACAGATTTCCAAAACTTTACTTGAGGAGATTGATTGCCCTCTAGTGGTGGGTGGTGATTTTAATGCTGTCATAAATCCTGCTTTAGATAAATCTCAATCTGATACAACAGCCAATCCATCCTCTAAATTACTGAATAAATTTATCACTGAGCTTAACTTAATCGATCTTTGGATAATTCAGAATACTAAAGCTAAGGACTAATAAGACTTTCTCTAGGATAGACTACATATTTCTCAGCCCATCTTTAATTTCGTCTAATTCCTCCATCTCTATATTACCAATTTTATTATCTGATCATTCTGCTGTGTTGTGCAGTGTTCCTCTTTCCGATGTTAAAGCCAAGTCCCCTAGATGGCGCTTTAACATATCATTATTATGTAATCAGACTTTCATTACTTCTCTAAAAGAATATATTAAGGAATTTCTTGAAATTAATATGCCCTCTGATGTGGATCCTCAAATACTGTGGGAAACAACTAAGTGTGCTATACGAGGTTTCTGTATATCTTTCTCTTCTACTCTTGCCAAAGAGAAAACTCACCAATTTACACAATTAGAAAATAAAATCCAAACATTACAAAACCTACAAAAACAACATTTTACTGAGCAACAGGCTACACAGCTGTCCTCTTTAAAAGAAGAATATGATTTACTTTCACACTCAAAGGTGGAATTTATTTTACATAGGACTAGGCAAAAATATTATTTTGAATCAGAGAGACCTAGTCATTTATTGGCCCTTAGGCTGAACGAATGCGAGTCTAAGGCATATATTAGCGCAATAAAATCATCGGATGATCAGGTCACCACGAATCCTGTGGCAATTAATGACATATTTAAAGGTTTTTACACAAATCTGTATAAAGCTGAAACAGATTTTGATGAACCAGTTTGTAAGCAGTATTTAGATAAATTGGAACTGCCTCGGATCTCACAGATAGATAAAGAATCTTTGGAGGCCCCATTAAGTTTGGAGGAACTCCACGTCTCTCTAAAAAGCCTTCAAAAGGGCAAATCACCGGGTCTAGATGGTCTCCCCCCTGAATTATATTTAGAAATTTGGGATTTGGTAGGGATACCTATGCTTAACTCATTTAATTTTGCAATTGAACATGGGGTATTTCATAGAGATAAAAAAACTTCACTGATTTCATTACTTCTTAAAAAAGGGAAAGATCCATTAGATTGTTCCAGCTATAGACCGATTTCGCTTATCCCATGTGATTTAAAAATCTATGCTAAAGTTTTTGCTTCTCGTATGGAGAAGGTAATTCCTAGTCTGATCAAGGAGGACCAAACCGGTTTCATCAAGGGGCGCAATGCATCTGACAATATGCGTCGACTCCTTCATATTCTTGACTTTGCGGACTCCCACCCAACCCCTTGTGCGGTCTTTTCACTTGACGCAGAAAAAGCCTTTGACAGGCTAGAGTGGAATTATATGTGGGCAGTTCTGCAATGTTTCGGCTTCGGTGAACACTTCATTTCTATGATTAAGACATTATACCACTCACCTGCAGCATCAGTCATAACTGGTAATATTATTTCCCCCTCATTCCCTTTACAGCGGGGAACGAGGCAGGGGTGTCCGCTTTCCCCCTTATTGTTTTGTCTATCTCTTGAACCCTTAGCGCAAGCCATCAGGAAATCTGAAGTATCGATTAAGATTCATGATCATAATCATAGTATTTCATTATACGCTGATGATATTATTCTATATTTAGACCACTTTGATGTTTCAGTCTCTAGTATAATCAAGGAATTTGATAATTTTAGTAGCCTATCAGGATATAAAATAAATTGGAGCAAATCTGCTTTAATGCCAATTAACAATGTTAAGGTTAATTCTTCTATTCCCTCATTTATCCCTATTAAGGAATCTTTCATCTATTTGGGCATTACCATATATAAAAACATTCATAAGATTGCCAGAGACAATTTTAATAACATTTTAGTTAAGGTCAAAAATGACATTCAAAGATGGAAGAATCTTAAAGTCTCTCTCCAAGGAAGGATCTCCACTGTTAAGATGAATTTGTTACCTTGATTTAATTTTTTTTCTCTATGCTACCACTTTCTCCCCCTCCAGGTTACTTTAAGGAGATCAACTCCATAATTTCTAAGTTTATCTGGAATGATAAATGTCCCAGAATAAAACTTACCACATTACAATATCCTAATAGCGCAGGAGGACTAATTCAAATTTTGAATTATATTATTGGTCGTTCCAGCTTAAGGCTCTTCATAATTGGGTTGATCCTCAATCTACAGTTTCATGGAGAGTGATTGAAGCTGACAAGGTTAAACCAAATAGACTTCAAGATATTTTATTTACTGGCAAGGAAAAAAAAGGGATAATTATAAATTTGGTCCGGTTGTGGCTAACTCTATTAAAATCTGGAAAACGGTTGAACGTCGGATAGGTGGACCCTTCAAATTTTGTAACAGTACTCCTTTATGGCACAATTTTAATTTTGTATGTGGAAATCGTCCATTTGTCCAACCCTCTTGGTCTTCTTTAGGTGTAAACACGTGCGGTGATATATATGATAACCAGGGCCTCTGTTCATTTCAGACATTAAGAACCAAATTTTGTCTACCAGCATCTGCATATTTTGTCTTTCTTCAATTACGTTCTGCTCTCAAAGCGTATGGCGTTCCGTGGGCATCTTCTATTTCCTCTCATCCTATGCGGGACTGGATTGCACCATCTGCTGGTCGGCCATCTGTTTCCTTAATATATAATAAAATTATTGATTGCATTACAAAACCTCTTTCTATTAAAACTGTTTGGAATAGGGAATTATCTGACCTTAATTTATCTGCCGACTGGGAGAGAGTATGGTCTAATCTCAGCTTAACATCTAAAAATCTGTCTCATCGTCTTATTCACTTCAAAGTCATTCATAGAGCATACATAACTCCTTACAAAAGATTTAAAATGAAACTACAGTCAAATTTGAATTGCCATATATGTAACACTACATCATCAGGCACTTTTCTGCATATGTTTTGGTAATGTCCTGTCGTCATCAGTCTATGGACACATGTAAACCTGGTTTTGTCATCATTACTGCGAATTGATTGGTCTGTTAACCCAAGTTTGTGTCTCCTTAATGATGATTCTGGTCTCTGTATTAATTCAATGCAAAAGAGAATGTTGTTTGCTGGTTTTACAGCTGCGAAGAAGACAATAATCCAGAACTGGTTTACACCACACATGTGTAGAAAAACATATTGGCGCGAGTTGGTGGGGCCAGGCCCTCGACCATTGATGCTTGGCAATGTTTTTGATGGATATACGTGATTGTATAAAGGAGTGACTTTTGTGTTTTTATTGTCCTTCCCTCTCTCCCTCCCTTTTGATTGGACCTTGAGATGTTGAGTATGTGTCTGTTGTTTTGTTTTGTTATATTTTGGATGTTATGTTGTGTTATGTGTGAAAAAAATAAAAATAAAAAACTGTTGATAACAAAAAAAAAAAGGCATTTCATTATTGAATTCAGTGATGCATCGTCCAGCTCAGTTCAGTTCAAAAAGTTTCTGTTCAATCAAGTCGACAATATCACTGGAAATGAAGTGTCCCCAACTAAGCAAGCCAGAGGCGACAGCGGCAAGGAACCAAAACTCCATAGGTGACAGAACGGAGAAAAAAAACTTGGGAGAAACCAGGCTCAGTCGGGGGGCCATTTCTCCTCTGGCCAGACGACCCAGCAGTTCAATTCCAACTGCTGCAAAGTCAGATTGTAAGGGCTCAACTGGTTCCAGTGGTCTTTTCCCGATGGCTGTCTAGGTGACGGGGTCCTCACTGGGGATCTGTCTCTGGGGCTCATCTAGGTGTCCTGGTCTCCGCTGACGTTCAGGGCTGTAGAGGTCATCTCTAGGTGCTGATCCACCATCTGATCTGGATACGGACTGGATCTGGTGACTGCAGTGACCTCGGAATAAGAAAGAAACAGACTAATATTAGCGTAGATGTCAATCTTCTTACGATGTTACAAGTACATCGTGTGTTATGGGAAGTGTCAGAGTGGTCAGAGCTATGTAGTGGTTGTACCAGAATGTTATCTGCAGTACAATTGCGTGTGTAAATTAAATCAAGTTGGTTGCCTGATTTGTGCGTGCTAGTAGTGGCAAGGCGTTTGAGATCAAATGAAGCTATGAGTGAATGGAAGTCTGTAGCATAAGGCTTGTCTAGATGAATGTTGAAATTGCCAAAGACTAAGAGTGGAGTGCCATCCTCCATGAAAGAGGACAGCAGCCCGTCCAGCTCCTCTAGGAAGGTGGCCAGAATTTGGCCAGGGGGACGGTAAATTACCACAATCTGTAGTTTTATAGGAGCTGTTACAGTAATCACATGAGATTCAAATGAGTTGTAATTGCATAGGGGAGAGTGGGTTGAGTATTTCCAATTGTTTGAAATGAGCAGACCAGTGCCCCCACCCCGGCCAACTTGACGTGTGGTGTGAGAGAAAGAGAAATTCTTAGAGAGAGCAGCTGGGTTGCTGAGTCTTCTGGACAAATCCAGGTCTCAGTCAAGCCCAAGATGCTGAGTGTGGATTGTAAAGAAAAAGCAGAAATGAAGTCAGCTTTGTTGACAGCTGACTGACAATTCCAGAGACCCACAGAGAAAGAAAGAGATGTAGTAGAAGATGTAGAGATAGGGCGCAGGTTAGCAGGGTTACGTTACGTTGCCGTCTGCGTGTGTTGTTAGAGCGTGGTTGAGAGAAAACCGGAATGGTTTGGAAACACATGATAGAGGTGGAAGGAAAGAGGATAGGAAAGGAGAGTGTGTGAGGGAAGATAGAAATGATACTTAAGTGTGTTGCTCGGTATCGTTGCTCGGTTAAAGTCGTGCAGGAAAAAGTCGTCGGTCTTTACACTCGTCGGTCTTCACACGACGGCTGAACGCTTCCGCAGACGCTTCCGTATCAGTGATCGGACATCCAATAAATACACAGTCTAAGAGACTAGAGTGAAAACAGCTGTGGCCGGCTTCTGATTAGCCCAGCCAATAGCCTAAAGGAGTGCAAATAGCTCAAGACGAAACTAACACTTCACAAAAGGAGCAATGCAAAAGACACAGGCTCCTTCTTAGCCGAGGCGCAAATTATTAGAATTACCAGTAAGTGCAATCAACAATAAAACCTCAATGAAAATGCAGAATAGAAATAGGTAGGAAACTAAGTATTCCTTCCTAGCAGCAAGTAAATAATTTAAACAACAGATCTACGAACAAGTATTACAACACTTACGCGCTGCCGTCAGTCTCTTCTGGTGATTAGTCGGCTTCTCCCAAGTTATAACAGCGAACAGATTTTTGTACTTCTAATTCGTGACCGGCATTTTGTTTTGTTCTCTCTCCGCGTTCATCACTAATCACGCGACGCCGACGTCCTACGTCATCCACCGGAACGACTTTCGCTAATGACAGTTAGATGAAGTGAGAGAGAAGTGTTTATTACATTTGAAATATGGATTCGCTACAGGAGGCCTTTATTCATGCCCCGGAGCCGTGTGAGGCACGTTTTATTATGGATGCGTGCTCTTTATTTAACGTCTCTTGGACTGTTGAACAGAAACACCCGCCGACTGCAATGATAGAGCTTAGAAGTGGCAGGAAAATTTTTAATATACCTCCGATTGGATTCGTCTGAAAGAAGAAAGTCATATACACCTAGGATGGCTTGAGGGTGAGTAAATAACAGGCTAATTTTCATTTTTGGGTGAACTAACCCTTTAATTTCTATAACACAAACTATTGTAATATAAAACAATTTGGGTCCTTTCTACTAGATGCAGAAAAGAGAGATAGATAGATAGATAGATAGATAGATAGATAGATAGATAGATAGATAGATAGATAGATAGATAGATTTTTAACATATTATTGTTTAATATTGTTACATTTTTCTCATCAGAATGGATGCGGTGCCATGTAGTTCTGCTTTGAATGAGTCTGTTGTTTCTCTCTGTTCTTCTGCTCTAATGACTTTGCAGAGCAATGCCTGTGATGTGCAGCTGATTTACACTCGTCCTGAATATTAAATGGCACCCAGGCTCATCCGCTCTCCAGCTCGTCACGCAGTCACGACAGAGCTGTTCTGACTGTACGAGTGTGCACATTTGTTTGTTCTGCTCAACGACCCTCACATGCCTACAAAACACACACACACACACACACACACACCATGACAGACCAAACAGAAGCTCACCAACACAACTTAACCCTAGCTATCTCAAATGACATATTCCAGTGCGCAAATACCAATATTTACACACTTGGTTTTCCCTCACACCCTCACCACAATCAAAGGACATTTTATTTGGATAAACATGCCAAAACTGCTGCCTTTCAGCCGCTCCACAGCCATTAGATTATTTTCAAAGGAGCCCAGCTGGTCTCGACTTTCCAAAGTCAACAACAATCAGCAAGTCAGCTTTCTATCCACTCGCTCTGCCGGGTCTTTACAAACCAAACCCAGCCACACCAAAGTTTAGAAGTGTGACCTGAAATGCCAGCCTGTGTGAATAAGGCATCTATGCCAACCTGTGCCACCGCTCACAGCAGCGGAAAGTGGGTCACTTCAATACCAGTGGCGGCTGCTGGTCTTTCAAGAGGGGAAGCTCATTTTCGGCCTACATCATAAAAATTGTCCATTTATTTATATGTAAATTCTGCCCTACGTTCCTTTTCAAGAAAATGCTCCCTGTCGTACCAACTAGGCGTCTTTTCCAGTGACTTGACCAGTGTCCTCTCAATGGCCAGCAGAGCTAGGCTGCTTAAACGGCCTTTAACAGGAGAAGCTCCTTTCTACACCTGCAGATGTAGCTCCAATTGTTGCCACTAATGAGAACAGTTTGTAAAGCTGAGGCATTGCACTGTCCAACTCCATGTCTTTAAGGAACACCAAGTAATCACACAGCTTTCCCCTGTTACCCTGCAAGTCCTGATCTGAATACAGGACTTGAAGTTCAGACCTCAGTCTCCCTGAATCAAAGTGATGGCCATAACTTAAAATGGGGAATTAGGTTAAACTGAAACAAGGAATGTGGTGTATAATTGTGTAAAATGTATGATGAAAATTGGCTAGCAATTTCGCCAAGAAAATACCAAGAAATAGGTTGCAGAAGTTTGTCTTTCGACTACACTTGCAAAATCCGCTATGGGACTGAGCTCGAATAGCTTCAGCGTCAGCGACTTTTTATAGTACAAAATCGCTGTCAATCAAAAGGAGATGCAGTCTTTCGACAGACCCTCCAATCATCACGCAGAAGCCCAGAGTCCAGGCCAGCCCACTCCTCCATTCACCCCCAGAGACGCTGAGCGTCCGTGGGCGGGACATAATCGCAGCATTTATCCAATGACCGTCTAGTTTCGAAGCACTGAAAAAAACTGTTCAAAGCAGCCCCATTGAAAGTCAATGGACGCTAGGCTTCAACAGGGAAATACACTGTGGCGCTACGGGAATGTATGAGAAGGAAATCGAGTCAGCCGACCTGCTATATGTAGCTGATTCTGAACGAACTCATCTTCGAGATGAATGTGTTCTAATGCATTTTTAGTCAATAAAATGTTAACACAATAGTACATATTTGACCATTCATTTTTTGACATTATAGGGGAAGCCGAGCTTCCCTTGCAGTCTTAAAGAAATCCCCACTGTTCAATACATCTTTCTGAATGAGAGAGCAGCAAAAGCTCAGTGATGCTTTTTGAGACTCAAGGCTGGACTGCAATTAGTTCTGTGACTCTGAGTTTCTCTGCAGCCCTGCCTATGAAAACAAACAGTCTCCATGCCTGGCTACTCCCAGTGCGCTGCGGTTTCATCCGAAACTCCAGCCGTGCTGTTTTGAAAACATGTGCCATGGTGACCTTATCTTTCTAGGAAGACACGTCAGCCACGTGATGTAACCGTGGCCAGGTGAAGCCGGTCGCAGTCTGCTTTCAGACTTTATTTGGATTTGTGGGTGTGGTGCTGGAGTTCCCTGATTGCAGAGTGAGCTTAAAGTAAACTGCAGTCTGGAGAATAATTGTGTGCTGCCAAAACATAGAGAGGTGGAGTGACAAAAACACACTCTGTTTGGGGCTGCCTGCACTTTCAATGCACATCAATACAAGAGAAGACTCTTTCCATGAATAGGGTACAATAGAGTTTGAAACTATAAATAAAGTTTGTTTTTGTTTTTCAGCAAATTATATTTCTGATACTTCTTTTTTAATAATATTACAACCATGTTTACTAATGGTTGAGCTAGATAAATTAGCAACAAAGTCTGTGTAAGAGCTGATTTATTATTATTAATAATAATAATTTTTATATTTATTTATTTACCGCATGTTGTAGAAATGGCCCAAATTATACAATACAATACTTAAAATATTTTTACTTAAATTCATGTAATATCAGTTGAATACTGTAGATTATACAACACAAATGACATTGTTGATTGATTTTATTCATTAAATGAGTTGACAAGATCAAATTCTTTGAGGTGAAAAATCAAAATTTTTTGATAGCAGATATTTGATATGATGATGTTTAAAAGTAGCTAGTTTTCATGCTAGGTTAATATACGTTGAAATATAGTTAATAAACACATCTAATAGTTCTCACTACAAAAAAAAGGGAAAAAAAGAAAAAGTAATGTGACACCAGTGTACTCTGTTTATGTGAAGAAGCAGGAATGTATGGGACAGTTTGAGTGTATTTTACTGATTTTAGTGTATGTGTCTGTGTAGGAGCTTAACATTTTGTCCCCTCGTGCCAAATCCTGAACACACACAGCTGAGCGCTTCTCGAACCTCCTCCATGCGTATCTGAGCTGCACGCTGTCAGTAATGATGTAATGTTTGAGACAGGATTCCCCATGGAAGTGCTAGTGAAGCGCTCCTCAAGTGTGTGACAGGCAGCTTTCACAGCCGCAGCTCGTGAGTCAGAGCAGGAATGCAGGTGAAAGTCAAAGCAGTTTACATTCAACAGATAACCTCGCCTGATAATGAGCTCACTTCAGTCTGATGCCAGCAAAACTTATCATCCAGCACGACTGACAGGCGTTTCTCATTGGCTAGTTTTTGGGCTGTTTTCTGCTGTTTACAGACTCTATAGAGCTGCAGGTGATTGCTCAGGACTCCTATTATAGTGATATATGTTAGCTAGTAGAGATGTTTTGTGTTCGGTTTTACAAAAAAAATCTTACAGCTGCTTAAAGCTCAGAGAAGAGCGCCACATCAATGCAGAGAAGTGGTCAGAAAATCCAGATTTGTGTTTTTATCAATTCTGATCAGTGTGATTTTGGTCACACTGTATTTTAAGGTCCAGTTCTTGCTAATAACAAACCATTAACTATGACTTTTGCCTCAAGAAACGTATAATTTGCTGCTTATTAATAGTTAGGTAGTGGTTAAGTTTAGGTATGGGGTAGGATTAGGGATGTAAAATTCATGCAGAATATGTGCTTTATAAGTACTAATAAACAGCCTAATAGGCATGCTAATAAACAACTATATTTGTTAATATTTATTTATATATTTATTAATACCTATTAACTGTAACGTGCAGGATGGGAACAACACAAGATTATCCAAAAACTACTAATTTATTATTAAACACGAGGGAGTACAAGGAGACAGAAATCGCAGTCACACACTTAACACAAACAATACCAGACAAAGGAACAGATAGACAACTCAGGGTTAAACATACAAGGGGAGATAATTAATAGAACTAGAACACATGAGGAACTAATGAGGAACTCGATTAGAACTATACAAACATGTATGAAGAGTAATGAAAAACTACAAACATGCGGATATGTGAGATTGGCGGCTAAGTAGAGACAGGGCTTTGAGTGATTAACAATTAATCTAAACTAATGAACAAAACATGTATTTAATGTTGTCCATGTTATGTAGGGGAGACTGGGGTGAGTGTTGTAGCACGGGGTCAATTGTAACACGGTCAGTTTGACAAGTCAGAAAAGAGCTGTGGTGATGTCATCAATATCATACACTCCTGTGATATTTTTGAGCTTACAGAGTGTGAGTAAAATTGTGGATTTTATAATTTTCTGTTTGTTGTGCATGTGGTAAATGTGTTTCCATTCAAGTTTATGCACATATCTTCTTATTGGGTAAAAACATTATCTGCCTCAATTGAGCAACTGCATTTTTTTGTGCACATTTTTAGAATTTATGCACATCTTGGCACTTCCATCTAACATTTTATCCCAAAACTAGGTGGAAGGCAACACAGCTGTGACTGAACCCTCATGCGACAAGAATACAGTACACACACATGAACACTCAAACAAACACACACAGCAACTGATTTTAGGCTAAATTTAAAGTCCTAAAAGAAATACAATATAATGTTTTTGTCACTTTAAATTGTTTACTTTATTCGAAACTGATCATTCTTTGTTCTTCACTAAATTTCTTGCATAAATTTGATAGAGTGGATCGTATTTCAGCAAATTACTTTTCATTGTTACATCTATCCCCAGCCAGTGTTACAACTCAACCCAGTAGTGGGTAACAAGGGGACTCCTTGTATCTGACATTAACTCACATAACCTGTGATTGTGTAGTACACGTACAAGTGAGTTTTATTTGTAGAGGAAAAATGTGGCTACCATTGATCAAAGTTTGAGAGATCTAGCACAACCAACCACTGAGTTACTGATGCTCAAACAAAAAGTGTTACTACCATCCCTGGTCTCCCCTATCATCTGCAACAACATTGTGAACTTTTATTAAGACACGTTTGGTCATTAACTTTTAAATGCATCATTATGCAAACACATGAGTAGAGTTCTTATTAAATGAAATTAGATGTTTACTCTGACAAGATGATGACTGGATGCATGTAACTAAGCAAAAGAGTGGTACGTTAAAGACACACTTATGACAAAGTAGCATGTCCCAAAGCATTCCTATTCTGCTACAAACTCAAAGTATGTCTAGACAAAAAGAGTACATACTGCACTTTTAGGGCATAGTATAAGTAGCTGAACTGGGCAGTAGCAGCCTTGACCTTTGGCCTTTTTATGCATCAATATACATGTGGCTCAAAAGTGTAAGACCCAAAATCTGGGATGCAAAATATCCCAGGTTAAAAAAAAGTACACTTCCATAATGTACTTAAAGTGCTCTATTTTCACGCACTAATTTTGTACTTAATATAGGCTACTAAAAATGATTATTAGGATAAAATTAAGATCAACTAAGTGTACTCAACTGTGCTATTTTGGGACACCATGAATATGAACTAAAGTATTCATTTAACACACTAGCTCGGTATTTAAAAAATGTATTTAGTCACCACTTGTAGTACACTTGAGTGTACTAGTGTATGAAAGATGGGTTCAAGTGTACTACAAGTGGTAACTAAATATTTTTTTTAAATACCGAGCTAGTGTGTTAAAAGCACATTTTAGTTCATATTCATGGTGTCTCAAAATAGCACAGTTGAGTACACTTAGTTGATCTTAATTTTATCTTAAGAAGTAGGCCTACTGAAGAATCATTTTTAGTATATTAAGTACAAAATTAGTGCGTGAAAATAGAGCACTTTGAGTACATTATGGAAGTGTACTTTTTTTTTTTTAACCTGTGATAATTTAAAGATATAAAATCTACAGATGCAAATAGATAAAGTGTCACAAACACTAATGTCTATTTTGGATCTTTTCTTTCCACTAGTCTGAAAGTAGACTTATTGTGGAAGCAAAATCTCAAATTTGACCAGTAAATGAAAATATTTTCATTATAAAGTCAGTCTATAATTTTTAATCACAGAAAATGTAATCCAACCCCAACTTTTTTGCCTCCCTTTATATCCAAGTGTGTGTTTACAGGATGAAGGCCTTTCTATGTTCACTCAACACGCACCCCGAGTTCCTCTGCTAAACCTGATAGTTTCAGTATGACACACAATAGCCACCTTGTCACGCAAGCTGCGATGAAGCCGTGCTATGTCAGGCCAGAGTTATTCAGTCGTATAGCTGACACGGCCACAGCTCAGAGCAAACACACAGGCTGAGGTCTTTGTGGGATTGTGTTTGTTTTGCCTCCGCCTCTGATCATGTGTCACCTGACACTGTCACCGATCTGAGAGTGTAACGAGAGGATTGCGTGGGAAGTCATGATGCTTCAATCCACACAATTTCATCTTCCGGACCACATTCCTGTTGACAATGATCCGTTTGTTTTGAAAAGTATCTCAACTCGAGACTCAAAGCGTGCCTCATGCAGGCACTGTAAAGGCAAAAGACAGTGGCACTGAGAGGGCTGGTGGAAGTGAGAGACTGTCATGTAAGCTTATATGTGGGCTGGCTGTTAATTAGAGCGGATAGAGTGAATTTTCCTGGTACTGCGGGTTACACGCTCAACAGGTTTCAAGGTGTCCATGGTAATTA